>JARFJB010002108.1:2887500-2977500 GCA_036346205.1 Vesta saturnalis | reverse complement strand
CACCAAAGAAGCCTTCTGTATACACAAAGCTTATTAGAAGCATGCAAGGAAACTAAAACATTACAGTACTTAAAAGAAAATTATCAGTCAACATCACACATTTATCTAAAGTCACGCATAATACTACCTGTCCTTTTTCGACTTTAGAACACACTTGGAAAAGAATATGTGTTGTAAATATGTTCAACTAGTTTATTTACTGTTGATTTACAGTAACTTTCAATACTTAATATACTTACTTCATAGAGGTCGTTCTACAGATTCTGCACTACCATCTAATGTGAAATTAAATAATAATAATATTTATTGTCCAACAGAACAAAAATTCCAATTATAGGATCAAAGTAGTAATTAAAACTAAGCAGTGTACAATAATCTATGTAAAAATTAATTAACAAAGTCTGATTTTTACAAATCACTCAGTAATAATAGTAATAACAAAACGTAGCTGCTATACACAAAAAAAAATAGAAAAGTTAAGTGTTAATTACTCAATTAACTGGTATTTTTTTATAAAGAATAAAGCATAAAACAGTCTCTTTAAAGGTATTGATTTTCTGTTTGACCGTAAAGTAGGTGTATAGAGAGTGTTACCCTCATTATCTTATCGTCACAGACACCTGCCAAATATTACAAACAGTTATAATAACTGTATGAAAACAATAACTATTATTTGCTACCCGACAGTTCCGGCCTTTATAATTTTAATATTATTTTCAAATAAATAAAAATTTTCCCTTTATACTGTAATGTAAATTAAGTTCTTTTAGAGTGCATTAACACCTCGCTAACGTAACGAGAGCGTGAGAGAGAGAGGAGCTGCCTGATGATCTCCACCCCCGCTAGTAGACAACGGCGCTCATCCAGAATATTGGACCAACTCCCACCGCCGGAGAGACGCTAGAAGTTGAAGAAGGCTTGTAATATCAATTTACCTGTGTTTATTTTATCAAAAGTATTTTGTATGTGGGTTAAGTTAATCTTAAGTGTGAACATTTAGCTTTATAATTAATAGGAATAATAAATGTATAAAACCCTTACAAGTATATTGTTCAGTGTGGACGAACCTAGTAATTATCATCAACCCCAACAAACGAACAACTCCCTTTTTTTATAGTATTAAAAACCGATTGAGCTAAACCGAGGCAAATTAAAGCACAACTTAATTCAAAGTAAGCAAAGGCAGATTACAAGCGCATACCTAACATGAAAGTAACATTAAAAGTTCCTGTAAATACGGGTCCAAAAACGCTTTTTCAGGGAGCTAGAGCCCTGTGAAAGTGGCTTTCAAAAACTGATTTTCGGTTTATAGCTCCGGAACGACTCCACCTATCGCAATCAATTTTGGGATATAAATTTCTGTCAGTAAATCCAATTATTTGAGACAACTGAGCAAAGGTCACAGCCCATAATAGTTCTGTCTTAATTCATGCATATTTGCTACCGGTCTTTCATAAACGATCGTTTTTAGATATCCCCATAGGTAGTAATCTAAAGGATTCAAATCTGGTGACCTTGATATGACAGGTCCACCTCGTCCAATTCATCTTTGACAAAATTTATGATTAAGGTAATTTCTTACATCTAATCTGAAATGAGAGCAAGCCCCATCATGCATTATCCACAAGTTATTTCTCAGCACAAAGGGCACCAGTAATTCTGGTAAATCATTTCGAAGAGACAAGATAGGTTTCTGCATTTAACCTCAGTGGTAGACAAAACAGTCCTATTAAATAATGGCCTACAATACCAACCCATGCATTTAAATTAAATTGTTGTTGATGGCAAGATTCAAGAAAAGCACGGGGATTTTCGTCAGCTCAAACATGCGTATTATGAAAATTTACAATACCGTCTCTTCTAAAACCTGCCTCATCGGTAAACAACACTAAATTATTGAACCGACGATTTTCGCGACATTTTTTAATAAGCCATTGGGAAAATTCTAACCGAGGAAGATAATCGGCGACAATGCTTGTACCCGTTGAACGTGGTATGGCTACAACTGTTCGTGAAGTACTCGCCATACTGTCGAATTTTACGAGCCCAAACGATTTTCAATTTCTCGCGTACTGGAGCCTGGATTTTCTTCTACTGCACGTAAGACATCTTCTTGATATTAGGGCGTTCTTGCTGTTCGTGATCTTCTCCGATTAGTAATGGTTGCGTTAAACGAACGTAAAAAATAATTTAAGAGAAGCAAATAAAATAAATAGTCCAACTTAATACATACCCGTTTCCCGTAACCTACGATCGATACTTTCAAAAGTTTTTCTATGGGGGACGGGGCGATTTGGAAAGGCACCCGGATACAATCTCCGTGCTTCAAGGGCATTTCGAAAAGATCGACCATACGTAATGTTCATATCGGTCATCTCATCATTCATATAATGATTCATCATTAATCGAAACTTTACTATCCCTTTATTTAAATTATTACTGACTTACGCTAAACTGACAATATTTGCTCTTAGTCTTGAACTCTTTACCTTGTCTTAATTTATTTTTTGCCCATTTCCGAAGAAATGGTGATATTTAGCGACTGTTACTAAGAGTACCTTTTTTATGCAATAGGTATGGGTGAATCATAGTCTGTCTGGTGCCAAATAGCAAACAATTGAAGTGTTAGAAAAAGGGGGCCAAATTTACCCAATGACTCCCTTGGTTGCGATAGATTTTCTGAACTGCGTTTACAGGAACTTTTTTTCTTATTTTCACGTAAGGTATGCTTTTGCCGTGTATTTAGAAACACCCATTAACAATAATAAAACAAATCTTTCCACAATTTTTTTGGAATTCTCTAACAAAACGTCTAATGTTTCAGAAATGAGATATAACTAATGCTTAAACGATTGTGACACCAAATGTTCTCTTAAAATCAAAGGTGAAACGTTTAACCATAACAATGGTCTGTTTTTCTAAGAGCACACTGCTTGTAATAGGTAATAATAATAATAATAATCTTTATTTATTTACGGAAAACTCCTTTTCAATATTATAAACAGAAACTACAGCTGATTTCGTACATAGTGTGCTAAAACTTAAGATAAATAAAAATTAAACAATATGAATTAAAGAAGAGCGATACAAGCTAACCCTTAACTGCTGACATGGAGTCTATCAGACTCCGCCCACTGTACTTTGATCTGTAACGCCCGCTCAAATGCATTTACAAGTGCCTGGCTGTCAGTACCTTCTTAATTTTCAGTTTAGTTTGACGCCTTAAAAAGACATTATTGTAAATTTTTCGGTTTCCGAGTTATAGTCGTTAAGGAGTCTGGGAGACTCCATGTCAGTGTGTGTGTAATATAATTGAATATATGATCATGGCTAGTTCTTCACGATCCGTGAATATTTTAGATCAAAATTTCGAGGAAATTTGTAATCAATGGTATGACGAGGCGAATAGTGACATATATGATACTGAGAACGAAGTCGAGAGTGTTATACTCAGTGAACATGACTCTTGTAGTGAGCAAGAACTAAATTCTGAAGAGGACGATTTTCAGCAAGAAATTGATTCTGAAAATAATTTGGAAGAAGAATGTGCTTTAGGTAAAAATTTTGAAGGAACAAAAAAGGCTTATTTTTACGGAAAAAAATCGATATAAATGGAGTAAAATAGAGCCAACCGAAATGTACGAACTCCACAACATAATATTATGGATTTGCCAGTGGCAGGTCGTCCTGACCAAGATAATGCTTCCACCTATTTTCAAATGCAGTTTTCTCAGGATGTGTTAGTTAGTCATAACACCAAAAACCAAAAACTAGAAAACATGAGAAATAAATATAAAAGAAAAAATAAACCAGAATTAGCAAATATAGATGAAGTGGAATTCAAAGCGTTTTTGGATTGTTGCTATATACATCCATATTCAAATCGAATGATGAAGATGTACGTAGTCTTTTTGCTGAAAATGGTAAAGGAAGAGATGTTTTCAAGGCAGTTATGTCAGTGCAACGATTTTTGGCAATTCTAACTGCTCTACGATTTGACAATCCTGAAGACAGGGATAAAAGAAAAAAGATTCATGCTGGAGCTGCAATACATGAATTTTTCGAAATGTTTATTCGAAATACACAAAACTCTTATGTTCTTGGTGAATCTGGATGTGCAGATGAGATGCTTGTGGGACTTCGCGGTAGATGTTCATTTAAAATGTTTATACCTAATAAACCTTGTAAATACGGCCTAAAAATAATGTGTTTATGTGACGCGCGGACAAGTTATTTATACAACGGTTACCTCTATGTCGGAAAAGATTCAGATAGTTTCAATCTAGACAACAATGAAAAGAAACTTGCAAAGCCATCCCAAGATGTCATACGTCTGAAAAAACCCTATGGCTCCAACAGAAATATAACAGCCGATAATTGGTTATCGTCTGTAGAGTTAGCAGAATACTCATTGAAGAAAAACCTAACTTATGTAGGAACGCTGAAGAAAAACAAAAGAGATATTCCTACACAATTTCTTCCTCAAAAACAAAGACCAGTAGCTGAAGCACTATATGGTTTTACAAATGTAATGACCCTATTATCATATGTGCCGAAAAAAAATAAAGCCGTTTTACTGATTTCTTCCATGCACCACAGCAAAACCGAAGATCCTGATACTGGAAAACCTGAAATGATTGCTTGGTACAATCCTACAAAGGGTGGAGTAGATTCGATGGATAAGAAGTGTGCAAAATATAGTTGTAGTCGTCGAACAAAAAGATGGCCTTTAGCTATTTTTTACAGAGTTATCGATATTTGCAGTGCCAATTCGTACATTACATATGCTTCTTTTCACGGTAATCATGAGGCTAGATTTACATTTGTTGAGAAAGTTGTCGATGAGTTAGTCAAATCTCATATGATTAGACGGCTTAATGTTCCAATCCTAAACAAAGATGTACGAAATATCATCTATCGAATTCAAGATATCCCCGTACCTGAGCAAATAGAAGATAAGTTGGAAATTCATAAATATTGTTATAAACTGCTTACATGTGCTTTAGCTGTAAAAAACCAATATGCCTGCAATGCTCTAGAAAATGTTGTCTACAATGCTGCAACTATGATAAATAGGCCAATATGGTTACTCAACTTTATACAGGGTCCGCCTTTGGGAACTGATCCTATGAGTATCTGCTAAACCAAACTTACTATAATTTTGAAAATTTGGTGACAGGGTAATGATGTTAGGGCTAACTCATCTAAAATATTTTCACGTTCGTACCAATTCCAGTTATACCGGAAATTGGTACTTAGTCGCTTATTTTAAATGGAACACCCCATATATTAATACATTTTTGGATTCTATGTCGAATTTTAAGGTAAGTTTGTTAAATAAACTAGTTACGAAATTTCAGTCGTTTTAAAAAAAAACATTTTTCTAAAAAAATTGACAGATGCGGTCTTAGTAATAACTCGTTAATTGTTCTGTTCCTGTCAAACAATTTGAATAAAACTTTGAGGTGTTTTAGGCAAAGGTTTATTGCAGCAGTCTGCAAAAAATGACATTTGTATTTTTCATAAAAATAAAATTATGAATGTCTAAACTTGACTATCAAAAAATGAAAGTTACTCAAAAAAATCAAATGGAAACCCCTATTTTTTATTACTCAGATCGATTTAACGCCAAAAATTAAGGTAAGATTGTTTAAAACTTTATTTGCCTAAACGTAACAGTTTCATACTTATTATCAAAAAGTCCCAATTTTAAAATTTGTGATAAAAATGAGCTACATACTTAAATCTAGTATTCCTTGTTCGTGGTCACCATGGAAACCAAAGAATTGAGAATTGAAATAAAGAAAAATATTTGAATAAGTTACTGCAAAAAATTATAAAAATTGATAATTTTGTAATTCAAAAGTCATTTTTGCCAAATAGAAATTTTCTAAGTCATTTTTTTCAAATTCGATATACAACATAAGTGTAAAAATTTAATACTTTATGAGTAAATCGAAAAAAACTTTTTACTGCGGAGGTAGTAACTACACACTTATCAGTGCATTCTAACACAATAAAGTCGCTTATTTAGTACTTCTTGCTCGTGATCAAATGTAAATTAATTTACAATAAATGTTCAAAATGTTGCCCGTTAGACGCAAGACATTGTTGAACCCGTCTTATAAAGGCTTCATTTGTAACCCTTTGAATTTCTTGTGGCGAAAGAGAATTGAAGGCATTTTGCACTCTTGCAATGCAATCTTCTTTAGTCTGTAGCATAAACAATATTTTTAATTAGATAGATAAAAATCCATTGGCGTAAGATCAGGTGACCTAGGCGGCCAAGGAAAGGGAACATTATTGGCAAACCAACGATCTTCAAAAATTTCATAAAGTTTCATGGAAACAGCGTTGGTGTTGCGAGGGGGCGCACCCTCTTGTTGGTACCATAAATTTTCCCTTTCTAGATTTAATCGGGGTTGAATTCGAGTGTTTAATATCTCAAGATAATTTTCTCCTAGAAATTAAATTTGTAATCATAAATCGCAACAATCAACTATTTTAAACCTCTCAAATTTTCGTTGTAAAAATACACGTCAAAGATTTCGTTATTCCGAATAGCACAAAATACGTTAAAATTCCAAATTTCCTGAAAATGGCATTCGCGAGTTGGATTGCTATTTTCGTTATTCCAGTAATGCGAGTTTCGGCGATTAAATATGCCATTTTTCGTAAATTTAGATTCGTCCGTCCATATGATATTAGTCAAAAATTTTCAAATGTTGAACTAATTGTAAACAGTATGGTCTAAACTTATGTTTCTTAAGAATTCTTCTGATAGTTGTTGGTGTTAAGCCAATATCTGTTTTCGCGACGTTTATGGAATTACAAGGATAGGCACGGAAATATCCTAAAGTTATAACTTCATTCGGTTCGTTATCAATAGCAGTTTTTTTTGCGAGGCGGAGAGTGTTTAAATGTGCCAAACTGTTCCAAATTTTGAACCACACGTCTTATTGTATCTGCTGATGGTCGGGGGCGCTCAGGATAGCGTTCGATAAATGTTCTTACTGTTCGTTTTACAACTCTATGACATTCTCCGTAAATTAAAATTAAATTCAAATAATCTATCAGAATATTCAAGTCGAGCCATTTCATCAAGAAAAAACACAAACTGTCAACAATTTTATTAAATTATTGACTACAAATAAATAAGCATCTTTATCGTGTAATGATGCGCTGATAAGTATGTATTACCTCCGCAGTAAAAAGTAGTTTTTTTCGATTTACTCATAAAGTATTAAATTTTTACACTTATGTTGTATATCGAATTTGAAAAAAATGGCTTTTGAATCACAAAATTATCAATTTTTATAATTTTTTGCAGTAACTTATTCAAATATTTTCTTTATTTCAATCCTCAATTATTTGGTTTCCATGGTGACCACCAACAAGGAATACTAGATTTAAGTATGTAGCTCATTTTATCTCAAATTTTAAAATTGAGACTTTTTGGTAATAAGTATGAAACTGTTATGTTTAGGCAAATAAAGTTTTGAACGAACTTACCTTAATTTTTGACGTTAAATCGATCTGAGTAATAAAAAATAGGGGTTTCCATTTGATTTTTTTTAGTAACTTGCATTTTTTGATAGTCAAGTTTAGACATTCATAATTTTATTTTTATGAAAAATACAAATGTCATTTTTTGCAGACTGTTGCAATAAACCTTTGCCTACAACACCTCAAAGTTTTATTCAAATTGTTTGACAGGAACAGTACAATTAACGAGTTATTACTAAGACCGACTTCCGGTATAACCGGAAGTGGTGCGAACGTGAAAATATTTTAGATGAGTTAGCCCTCACATCATTACCCTGTCACCAAATTTTCAAAATTATAGTAAGTTTGGTTTAGCAGATACTCATAGGATCAGCTCCCAAAGGCGGACCCTGTATATTGCATGAATTTTATTTTATAATACTAGTAGGGTAAAGTGGGGCAAGTGCAAAATTGGGGTAAGAGCAACCACTCGAAAATCTAAAGGAATTTTTGGTATTTTCTGATTTAAAACCACTTGTTTGGAACCGCCGAACAGTTGTTTGTCAAACGAAAAAAAAAATCTGATTTACCGGCTGAGATCCTTACTCATGTTAAAGGTTACGTTACACTAGTATGTTAAGTGCAACGTCTATTTTATTTATATCAGGGGTGGGCAAACGGTCGATCGCGAACAGTTCGACAGTCGATCGCAGACGCAGACATTTTAAATAATTTTCTAATTTAATTTAAAATGTGTACCTACTAAAAATTTAGTAGATGATGAAACATGAATTTAAAATTAAACATGTATCTATTCTACAGCTGACATGACTAATTCTCAAGCAGTGCTTCTACCTACCCCCTTCTACTCATTCTGTGTAGGCCTGTAGGCGTACGAACTTTTTATTTTTACTCCCCCCTATATCCCTTGTCTTGTTGCTGCGTTTGCGGTGAGCTGCACCTAGCTGTCACAGTCACTACTCAGAGTGCATACGGTTTACAGTTGCTTATTAAGATAAGTAAATTGATTGAACGTATTTAATTTTGGTTTACTAATATACAATATTTTATATCGAAACTAATTTCAGGTAAAATAAAATTTTCGTTTAATATTCTATCTATATTTCATCATTTTAATTTTAGATAAAATAAAAATGAATAAGAAAACACAAAAAACATACCATTTCCATAAGGAATGGGAAGAGCTTTATTTTTTTACTATGCATCGGGATAAATGTCTATGCTTGATATGCCGTGTTACAGTCGCCTTGCCCAAGAAAGGAAATCTCAAAAGACATTTTTTGAGTTTGCACAAAAATTATGCAAATGATTACCCTGTTAATACCGAATTAAGAAAACAAAAAGTAAAAGAATTAAGAAATCAATTAACGGCACAGCAACTTTTGTTTCAAAAGCCTATGCATCAATCCAAAATGGCAACTGAAGCATCTTATGCCATATCATACGTTTTGGCAAAACATAAAAAGCCTTATCGCGATGGGGAAATTTTTAAGGAAGCTTTTCTTGATGGCAGCGAGAAATTATTTTGCAACTTTAAAAATAAAAGCGAAATTCTCAATGCAATTAAAGATTTGCAACTTTCTCGCAGAACTGTAACTCGTCGTATTTAAAATATGAATAAAAATGTAACTCGACAACTAGAAGATGACATACAAAGTTGCCGATTCTTTTCGTTGCAGTTTGACGAGTCGACAGATATCGTTGATACTGCACAATTAATTGTTTTTATAAGAATGGTTTTTTGCGATTTTTCCGTAAAAGAAGAATTTTTAACAATACTTCCGATAAAGGGACAAACGCGAGGTGCAGATATGATGGCAACTTTTATGCAATTTGCTGAAAAAACTAATTTGCCTTTTCATAAATTGGTTGCTATGTCTACTGACGGAGCACCTTCTATGATTGGTAGAAATAATGGATTTTTAGCTCTTTGCAAACAAAATGAACAGTTTCCTGATTTCATATCATTTCATTGTATAATTCATAATAATGCCTTATGTGCAAAAATATTGGATGTTAATGATATTATGGATGTGGCAGTGAAAATTGCTAATTCGATAAGAGCGCGAAGTTTAAGGAGGCGTCTGTTCCGTAGTCAACTTGAAGACAATGACTCGGAATATGAAGATTTACTTCTTTTTTGTCGTTAGGTGGCTCAGCCGATGAAGCTTTTTGGAAAGGTTTCTCAATCTTTTGCCTGAAATTATTGCATTTTTGGACATATTGGGAGAAAAATATGAACAATTGGAAGATCCAGTATGGGTAAAAAAATTAGCATTTCTTACGGATTTTATGGGCCATTACAAGTTACTTAATTTACAATTACAAGGAAAAGGAAAAAATATTATTGAGTTATTGGGTTCAGTAAATGCTTTTAAAGCAAAATTAAAACTTTTTGCTTCACAATTAAAAAGGCAAAATTTTAAATATTTTCCATACTTGGAAAAACATATTGAACTTACTGGTGAATGTAATATTGACATGTTTTGTTCTGAACTAGAAAATTTTCATGAAGAATTTTAAAGACGATTTGTAAATCTCAATAATCTTCAACCAATTTTTGAATTTATTTCATTTCCTTCTGGAGAATTCGATAACGAGGATATTTCATCAAATCTAGCTCATACTTTTCAAGAATTCATCGGATCTAGAGTTCGAAATTTTAACAATACAATCAGATATAATTCTGAAAGCACGTGCAAATGACAATTATTTTTGGAATTTATTACCAGAAGGAAAATATCCATTATTGAGATCGGTGGCAATGAGGATATTTGCATTTTTTGGTTCCACTTATCTATGTGAAGCAGCGTTTTCTCAAATGAAAAACATCAAATCGCAATTTAGGAGTTCTCTGACTGATGACCACTTAATGGCATCTATTCGATTGTGCATCAGTGATTACAAACCTAACTTTACCAGACTTGTTGATGAAATGGAATGTCACGCATCTACATCAACAAATTAATCCCAAATATTTATCAATCAATTATATTGCACAAAATAGTAAATGCAATGTATTTAATATATTATTATCAATAAAGACCTTAATTAAACTTTTAATTGTTCTTATTTTAACCCATTTTTCGAAGTAGATCGTGCATAAATTAGAAAAATTAATGTCGATCATACGAGTATTAAATTTGCCCACCCCTGATTTATATTAACGGTTTTAACGTGAAAAACGAAGGTGAGTATCAAGCCAATTATATTAAACTTGTTCATTAATTGTATATTTAATAGCCGTTAATGTTTCTTTGCAATTTTTTTAAGTAAGTAAAAAAAAATTGAAAGATTGCACTTGCCCCAAGAAAAACACGTAAAGGGCAAGTGCAATCAATGCAATTCTTAATCGTGATTGCACTTCCCCCGAGAACTGACAATTTTGTTATTTCAGAAATTCAATACGGTAATGGTACGTAATTATAAAAGGAAATCAAAACGAGGCTCCGGTTACTCAAACGACGACATTGCGGTAGCTTTGCAGCAGGTACAACGTGGTCTGATGACTACAAGATATGCTTCTCGAACTTATAACATACCTTACAGTACGCTAAATTGTTATATTAGTGGCAGACGGAGAAAAAAGAGCCTCACAGGTGGACGTCCACAGGCGCTGCCCCGACAGATGGAAACAAAAATTACAAATCATTTGAAAATTCTTGAAAAGTGGGGATTCGGTCTCAGTAGGAAAGAACTTTTTGAATGTATAGAAAAATTTGTATTGCAAAACAACTTAAAAACTCCATTTAAAAACAACAGGCAGGTGAAGTTTGGTTTTTGAGTTTTAAAAAAAGAAATTGTTTGTCTGTTAAAAAACCTCAAGCCGTTGAATACAGCCGAAAGAAAATGACTGACCCATTCATTATAAATCAATATTTCGGCCTTCTTCATAATACGTTAACTGAACTAAATTTGTTTGATAAACCAGGTCAAATTTGGAGCTTGGACGAATCGAGTATTTGTTCTGACCCAACAAAAACTAAAATTGTTGGTGCTAAAGGAAAATCTTGCACACGGGTAACTGCTGGTAGTGGCAAAGAAAATACTACCTTTTTGGCAGCTGCTAATGCAGCTGGATTAAAGGCCCCACCACTCACAGTTTTTAAGGGACTTAATGTTTGGACAACCTGGGTACCAGAACCTGAAGAAAGCTTTCCAGGTATGACTTTTGCAGCTAATCCCTGCTTTGGGTCAAGATCACCCGATATTAGTAGGGTACGACGGTCATGCCACACATGTTACAGAGAAAATTACCGAACTTGCAATAGAACATGGTATATGTATCCTTAAACTGCCACCACACACGTCTCATTTATTACAACCATTAAATCTCTCCGTTTTTAAATCGTTTAAAGACAAGTGGGATCAGAAAATTTGTGCATGGCAGCGCAAGCATTCTGGTATGAAAATACCCAAAAAGGATTTTGCAGTATTATTGGGAGATACATGGAAACTTATCAAACCCGAAGTAACTGTCAGTGGCTTCCGAAAAGACGGTATATACCCATTCAATAGGACAGTCATTCCTGATGAGAAATATGATCCTCGTGCATTAGAACGATGGCATTTATCAAAAAATAATACTGGTGAAGATATAACACAAAACCAAATGGAAGATGGTCCAACAGAACAAAATGAACTGTTAGTTAACCAAGTTCTACAACAAACACCCGGTAGTTCTACCAACAATCAGCAGCCCTTTTGTAGCTACAATTTCGAAGATATTCGTTTGCACACTATAAAGCAAAGTAAAAGTGTTCAACCAAAGCAGCCAAGAAAAAAAATTGCAACTGGAGTTGAAGTAATAACTGCGAAGGCAGCAAAGCAAAGAGAAACAGAAGCAAGAAAGCTGTTAACTGAAAAAGGAAAGAATAAAACTGCAAAAGAAATAAGATATGTAAGAAGAAAAGTGACACTGAGAGTGACATTGACGAGTCTGAAAGTGAGCCATCATATATAGATACGGATGATGATATGGACGATGAAGATTTCTCGAATGAAGAGGAAATGTGCTCTGTCCAGTCAATAGATGAAGATAAAGAAAATGAAGACAAAGGCTTAAAAGTCTGTTCAAAGAACAGAAGTTTGTGAAAAATTATGTAGGAAAAATCACATCTGATCAAAACACCGGTTCAAAATATATCTGCACATTTTTAAGGAACAAAAAAGACAAAGATTTTAGATATTATTTTCATTATCCAGATGTTGAGGATACATCGGTCATTCGAAAAGAACAAATATTAAAAGTTCTTCCCCTTCCTGAAGAAAAACGAGGTCGGTTTTATTTTCCTGTACCAATTAATGATGTTCATTAGCATTTTTTTATTTGAATAAAACATTTTCATATGTATTTTCTAATGTTGTATGTTTGCATTACTTATTAGTCTTGGCTGCCAACGCTCTATCAAAATAAATTTGTCAATTTCAGATTTGGCACCTTTTTTTATTGTTAAAATAAAGGTGGTTGCTCTTTCTCAATATTAAATATAATGGTTTTAAATACAAATTTATAGAGGTGATTGCACTTTCCCTTCATGGTGGGAAAGTGCAATCACCAATGGCAGTTTAAAAAAATTTTTTTTCTCTTAAGGCCCGTCATTTATTGTGGCAAAACTTTTTACAGATTTGAAGCCAATGAAGCAAAGAACTAAGCCTATGATTTTGATAATTTTTAAAAATTGTCTTCTATTTCGAAATAGGACTAAAACTTTCACTATGCAAAATAGTGGTCGCATTTACCCCACTTTACCTTACTATATTTTTGTTTTTTTTAATTAGTTCAACTTTGTTTATTACATTTTTGCACAACAGAAACTAATTTCAGATACACTTTTGCTTAATTTTAATTGTATAAGAAATATCTTTTTTTAAATGTTTTATTGTAGATACCTCACGTTTTTGCTCAAATGATTCAAAAAAATTATATTATTTGAATTTTCGTTGTAAACATGTTTCTTCTTAAGCAATAAACTTTGTTGTTTTTATATGTGAACTCTTAATTTTAATAAAATTAAGGAAAAAATGGCTTTTCCCTTTGTGAAGTCCTCCAGACTCCATGTCAGCATTATAGTCATAAAATGAGATGTCAGCAGTTAAGGGTTAATAAACTAAGCTTATAGTAATAAAAAGTATAAAACCGAAGAAAATTAAATTTTAGTCATAAATTTACTTTGGAATCTCATAAAAAAAAACAATTATAAGAGTTAACCATAGCAGTTATTTACTTGTATAAATTATTTCTATTATGGATCTACCTAATTGTAATCCAAAGTTATACCATTGATAAATTAATCACTCTTAAACTATGTTTAAGCCTAGAGAATTACAATACAAATCGAACATGTCACAATAATTAGCTAGATTAATTGTACTAGAAATTCGCTCAATAATACTATGTTTACCATAATTAGTTAAATGGTGCTCTAATCGGAACAAATTTTTACTTTGTCTCGAATGACAGCTTGGGTTCACAATAAAATTAAAGGTTTGAAGCAAATTAGCATTATTGATAAACCCAGAAAATAATTTATGACAAAGCATTGCAGTGCTATAGGTCTTCTATCTTCTAAACATTATAGGTTGTATTTATCTAACAAATTATAATATTCAGAACTCGCAACTAAACTGCGATCTGCAATATTCTAGATGAGACCTTATAATAGAACAATATATTATGCGAAGACTGTGGGACATAAAACATTTACTACATCTAAACAGTAACCCAAGTAGTCTTAGTACTTTACAGGTAACAACATCAATATGATTATTAAAATTAACCCAAATCCCTTATAACATTCAAGCTTGAAACCTAAAACTTAGACAACATTGTTAATTTATGAAGGTGTACTTTACATTAAATCCATTTGAATGTTCGATGCATGATCATATTTATCTATAAATATCAGCTCCAGGTTTTCCATAGAAAACAGTATACACTTAGGCACTGAGAACAATATTATTATAAATTAAATGTAAACACTACACCAATAAAAATACACCTATAAATTAAACACTAATCTACACATAATTGTATGAACCGTAAGATATTTAAATTTCACAAATAATTTGTAAAAAAATAATAGACATCACTAATAAATAAATTATTCCTTACTATTTTAAGTACATTTAGCTTCTTAAATTGTAAAATGGTGTTCTTAACTTTGTGCACAACGGCCAAATTTGGATATGAATTTCAAGTAATAGATAAGATAATGATAGTTATGATAAAAAATTAAAAAGATACTGTTTGCAAATCATATAGTGAAATATCGGATATTGGAGGACAATTTTTTCTGGATTAATTTACAAAACCAAATTTCCCTCGGAAATTGAAATCAATGTAACTGAAATGAATCAGTAAAGTATATAAAATACCTGGAATATGAAAAATGAAATAATTTATAAACTAAAACACATTCTTCTTTTTTTAGATGCAGAATCCATGCAAATTAACATTCCTAATGATCACATTTGTATTTATAGCCGGAGAGTTTTTTTAAATGAATTTTTAGCTTAGCTTTCTAATGTGTCGTATCAACAAAATTCATATTTGAGAATTCTGAGTGATTTTTTCAACTAAAATTTTCCGATTTTTTTAAAAATAAGGGCAGTTTACTCTTACGTATCGTTCGCAAAAAATAAAAAAGTTTTTTATTTGTGTCCAACTTTTTGGTGGCACTGTACAATAACTGTATAATAACTTCAGAGCCGACCCTGTCTAGCCATCGGACAACCGGCAACACAGTGTGCCGGCCTCCCATTACAAATACATTGCCTATACCCCGCCACACTGCATTCTCGGTGTGACTCGCACTATAGAAGAGCATCTTTCTACATGAAAATTAGCTTTTTGAAATGTTGCAAAATCACATCGGCTGCATTTAAATTCATAACCTGAAGAATACCTTTAAGATGAATTTTTAAACTAGTTCTTTAGTGTTGCATAAACTTAGTTCTTGTATTTGTATTCATAACTTGAATAACGACGTCTATGATGAATTGTTAAAAATTTTATGTCATGTTTTCCATAATCACATTAGTCATATTTGAATTCATGCCTTGAACAGTGTTTTTTAAGAAGAAATGTTAAATTAGCTTTACAATATATTGTATGTATAATCACGTTAATGGCATTTGTATTTATAACATGCAATGTTTTTTAAGATGTTTTTTTAAACTATATTTGCGGTGTGTTGCATAATCACATTGGTCACATTTAAATTCATAACTTGAAGAATGTATTTTAAGATGAATTTTAAAATGACCTTTGCAATTTGTTCCATAATCACATTGGTCGCATTTGAAATCATAACTTGAGGAGTGTTTCTTAAGATGAATTTTAAAATTACCGTTGTGATTTGTTCCATAATCACATTGGTCGCAGTTAAATTCATAACTTGAAGAGTGTTTTTTAAGATGAATTTTAAAATTACCTTTTTGATGTGTTCCATAATTACATTGGTCGCATTTGAATTCATAACTTGAGGAGTGTTTTTTAAGATGAGTTTTAAAAGTACCTTTGCAATTTGTTCCATAATCACATTGGTCGCATTTGAATTCATAACTTGAGGAGTGTTTCTTAAGATGAATTTTAAAATTAGCAATCTGATTTGTTCCATAGTCACATTGGTTGCAGTTAATTTCGTAACTTGAAGAGTGCTTTTTAAGATGAATTTTAAAAGTATCTTTGCGATTTGTTCCATAATTACATTGGCCGCATTTGAATTCATTACTTGAAGAGTGTTTTTTAAGATGAATTTTTAAAAGATATTTGTTGTATGTTCCATAATCACATTGGTCGCATTTGAATTCATAACTTCGGGAGTGTTTTTTAAGATGAATTTTAAAATTACATTTGTGATTAGTTCCATAATCACATTGGTCGCAGTTAAATTCATAACTTGAAGAGTGCTTTTTAAGATGAATTTTAAAAGTATGTTTGCGATTTGTTCCATAATTACATTGGCCGCATTTGAATTCATTACTTGAAGAGTGTTTTTTAAGATGAATTTTTAAAAGATATTTGTTATGTGTTCCATAATTACATTGGTCACATTTAAATTCATAACTAGAAGAATGCTTTCCAAGATGATATTTTAAATTACATTTTTGTTTTGTTGCATAATCACACTGATTGCATTTGTATTCAAAATTTGATGTGTGTTTTAAACCATGATTTTTTAAACTCGTTTTCCACTTTGTTTTAAAATCGCAATGGCTACACTCATACTGAAAATTTGCACTGTATTTTAAAACGTCATGTATTAGATTTTCTTGTATTATTGTTGAACTATTAAATTTACTTTCACACTGTGTGTATGTGATTTGTTCGTCATTGTTTTCATTTATATATGCTTCACTTGAGCTAACAACTTGTACTAGAGAAGAGATGTCTTCTTTCTTAATATTCATATTGTCTGTAAAAATAGTGTTAAATTTTGTACTACTTGAACGGTAATTAATTTTACCTTGTATTAGATCACTATTTACTATAAGATGTTGGGTTACAATTGAATTTATTCCTTCTTCATGTTCTGGTTCGACTTTAACAAGTTTCATATCAATCTCATGAGACATTTCGAAGAATTTGTTTCTTAATAATACACTTTATACAAAACTTAGGTTAACCACTTTATCAAATTATTTATTACAGTGAACGCTCAATATAACCACTAATTTATCAGTGCCAGAAAATTATTGACACAAATGAAAAATGGCAGATAAGAAAAGTGACAGTGTGCAAGCGCTCTGTTTAAAATGTAAAAAGTGGTTTAAGAGGATGCAAACGTTCTTGTGTGCGATGGTTACTGTCAGAGACAACACAGAGACGTGTAACTCCATAGGCAATTTTGTTCGCTTTTAGTTGTATTGTGTGTCCTTGTTAAACTACAAGAAAAATCTATAAGTGTATCTTTGTTGTTAATTCGAGAAAGCATTAGTGATGTCGCCACTGTAAAATGAATTGTCAATATGTCATTTGTGTTTATCATTTGTGTTTCGTACATTGAACTTTTTCGTATTGTAGGTTATTTTGTGTACATTTTGTTATTAATCTTATTAATACGTTACTATTTCCTATTTAGTGTTTTTTTTAAATATCTTGTGTGAACGTGCGTGTGTTAGTTAGTTAGATTTAAATTAAAATTTAAAAAATAGAAGTGTAAGCTTATTATAATTGGTACTAGGACCACATTAGCGCGCAAAGAAGCCGGAAAAATGCATAATTTTCCAAGGAATCTTGAAAAGTAAGTTTGAACTTAATGTGAGCATACATAAATTCCGATTCTTATTTATTAGATCAAAAGTATGGCAAGAGAGCATTGGAATAAAATTTATGCCTGGTGTTACACTGCAAAATTATTTAATTTGTAGCAAGCATTTTGCAAATGAATGTGTTTTAATAACGTTCGTATATGGAAAGGTGTATCTGTACCTTTTTATAATCTAAGCAATTATACCACTAAAACAAACTTCTTACAAGAGGTTTATCGATAAAATTATTTCAGTAAATTATGTAAAAGCTTACAACAGATCAATTATTTTTCATTTGTGTGTAAAACTATGTAATGTATAAGTATGCACATATATGTATATTTTTTTAATAAATTA
The DNA here is from genome assembly GCA_036346205.1 of Vesta saturnalis. Classification (NCBI taxonomy): domain Eukaryota; kingdom Metazoa; phylum Arthropoda; class Insecta; order Coleoptera; family Lampyridae; genus Vesta; species Vesta saturnalis. The sequence continues at coordinate 2,959,383 of JARFJB010002108.1, read as the reverse complement.
CATATTATACTTAATACTGTCTTTCAGTTTCTTTATTCAATGATAAAAGCAATAAAATATTAAAGGTAAATGAAAACATTTATATCTCCCGCTCATTTTTAAATCGACATGTCCGTCACCTACTTTCACTTTCCACTACAGTTGACCAATGCATTATTGCGGCCAAGAATTATACATTAAGTTACACGTCTCTGTTACTGTGAAGGAAGCTTTCATATGCCGTGTAACGTGTTTGAAAATGGGTGTAATAAAATACAATAAAATTAGAGAATTAAAAAATGTAATGTGGTGGTGTTCAGAATGCAAACAAAAACGTGATGCGTAGTAAAAGTGATGTCTGTATTACCGACAGTGATGAAGGTACTGGCTTTTAAAGAAATAAATGATACGTTAAATAATCTGCCAATAGTTGATAAAGAAGTGTACCTCAAGTAGGATTTGAAGCTACGACCTGTATTTTGCTAGACTACCGCGCTAACCAACTGCGCTATCGAGATTCAAGCCCCAATCGATGTAAATTTTGTCTTTATGTATGTAGAACTGATGTAAATTCTATTATTATAATCATTTAATATTAGTCAAGTAGCTTTGGTATGTGTGAATCCTTGCGATATTGCAACCTCACGTTCCATTAATATAAGTAATTTGATTGTAATCTTATTATATTTAGAATTTACATCAGTTCTACATACATAAACACAAAATTTACATCGATTTGGGCTTGAATCTCGGTAGCGCAGATGATTAGCGCGGTACTCTAGCAAAGTACAGAACGTAGGTTCAAATCCTACTCGAGGTAAACTTTTTATTTAATTATGTATCTAATAAAATTAATAATAATTTTTATTATAAGTTTTGTTATGAACGAATAAGTTCAAAAGTAAATATGTAATTAAACATTATTATGTAATTATTCATTATTCATTTTATTAAATACATAAATAAAACGTTTACCTCGAGTAGGATTTGAACCTACGACCTGTACTTTGTTAGCAAAGTACATGTTATTTATTTAATAAAATTAATAATAATAATTTTTAATTATATATTTACTTTTGAACTTATTCGTTCATAACAAAACTTATAATAATAAAACAAACTGATATTGTTAGAAATTTTACAATTAAAATAAAAAAAAGTAAACATAAAATTCAAATACTACACGTGCGATACATTCGTGCAAAGTGGGAACCACAGCGACCACTTGGCTCTACCACTACCGGGACAGACCATCAAGCATATCGTACGCAGTGGGGACCGCAGCTACCACTTGGTTCTACTACTACCGGGACAGAGACCATCAAGCATCAGAAAGCATCTTACCTATTTAACATCATCGTTCTCCTCCAGAAACTCTTAAGATCTCTTTCATGTTGCACGTCAGAGACCACTGTGAGGGCCATGATCTTAGCTATTCCGTGGCTGCTTTCGTAATTATGCTGCTACCAACTTTCTTAAGTTCATACCGACCATTTTCATGACATTTCACTACCTCGTACGGACCTAAAAACTCATAATCGCTTTTACTGAAATGCATCTGTGAATCACTGTGCATTAAAACCAAATTGCCTAGTGTAAAATGTGTAAAATCTTTCCTTTTGCGATTACTCTCTTCTACATTTGTTTGGGATAACTTTTGTGAAAATCGCTGCCTGTCTATCTCCCGATTACAAACAGGCGTTAAATCTTCCGAAATATTTTGCAATAGAGCTTGTATCAGAGGGGTGGAGCCATTAACGCCGAACAAAAGTTGAAGAGGGGTCATACCCGTAGACTTTTGGACAGTACTGTTTGCTGTATCTTCCATAAGCCACTCGGCCATTCTTACTTGGTGATAGTTTCGATCCTAAGTAGGTTACGAATTGTTCGCATGTATCTTTCCACTTGTCCATTTTCCCTATGGATATCTGGTGTAGCATAATGGTATTCTATTTTCCAGGCGTCTAGATATTTGGTAAACGTTGTATTTTTAAAGGAGGTCGTAAAATCTATAATAAGTTTTTTAGGAGTTCCGAAGGGGGCCAGCACATTTTGTAGTCTCTCGCGAGCTTCGATAGTAGTAACTGACTTCATGGGGGTTAGAATGAAATACTTTGTGAATGCGTCGACAATAACAAGATTGTGTTTGTAATTCTCGATAGCCATAGGAAGAGGGCCCAAACAGTCCATATGCAAGGTGTGGAAGGGTTCTTTTGGCTTCTCTACAGCGTTTATGGTACCTTGCAGTGGCCCTATTGTTGTTTTCTTAATCGTACAGATTACAGAATGTTTGATGTAACATTTGATGAAGTTTCCCATACGTGGAAACCAAAAGTGCTCATAAATAAATGCATACGTCTTTTCGGGGCCAATATGACGTTTCTCGCCATGGAATATACGAAGCAGTCCTTACCGACTTTGTCTTGAGACATACCACTTCAGATTCACAGTACCGTTTTCGCTAGGACACTTGTGATACAACATTCCGTCTCATTCAATATATTGATTAGAATAGACATCACCCTCGCTGAGCCGTCTGAGTAGGTCTTGAACTTCTACGTTCCCTTTTTGTTCTATATATGCTCAGTCACGGTGTGCTACTCTCCGAACTGTTCCGACAGGGTTCCTAGTTAAGTAATCTACATGGGTTAGGTTACTTCCTTTCCTATACGATATTTGAAAATTAAAATCCTGCATGTACATCCACCATCGCACCACACGAGGTATTAGATCCTTCTTGTTAGCTGTAGCCTTGATGGCGTTGCAATCCGTAACTAATTTGAACTTAAGATCCAACAAATAAGTGCGAAAGTGCTTTAATGCCTGTATAATTGCCAGCGTTTGAAGCTCATATGAGTGATACTTACTAAAATACGCAACTACCTTCGGTTGAGTTCCATGTAGTTGGATCAAAATAGATCAATACCCAATGCTACTTGCGTCGGTATATAATTCGGTAAGCAGTTCTGGATTGTATACCGTAAGGATCTGGATGTAAAATCTCCTATTACGTACTGTCTTGCCTTTTCTTGCTCTGCGCCCTATTCAAACGAAACATCCCGCTTTGTTAATCTTGTTAAACGTGCGGTTCTGCAGGCAAACTCGGGTACAAACTTTCGGAAGTATCCCGCTAGTCCCATGAATTGCCTAACTTGTGTAACGGATGTGAGTATAGGGGAGTTTATCAAGGCTTCAACTTTAGCTTTTCCAGGCCTTATACCCTCACTGGATATTTTTTTTCCTAAATACTCCACAGAAGGTTGCAGAAAACGGCACTTTTGAATGTTAAGCGAAAATTTATTCAAATCTAACGCTTCTAACACTTGTCTAGTGTATGATAAGCCCTCTTCGGGCGTCAAACTAGGAATCAAGACATCGTCCAAATACACTAATGCCACGGTATCCTTCAACTGACCCAGTGCAAGATTGATGGCTCTCTGGAATACAGCGGGTGCATTGGCTAGGCCAAAAGGCATCCTCAGGTACTCAAAATGTCTGTCAGGCGTCACGAAAGCAGTTTTACATATGGAATCCTCGTGGATTGGTATCTGATGAAATCCTGACGCCATATCCAAGGATATGAAAAAGCTTGCCTTCCCTAGTCGGTCTAATTGATCTTCAATCAAGGGGAGAGGGAATCGGTCTTTAATAGTAACACGATTAAGTTCTTGAAAGTCCACACACATGCGATATGCACCAGATTTCTTTTTTACGAGAAGGGCTGGCCTCGCAAAAGGAGATTTTATGGGCCGAATAATGTTATTTGCAAACAAATCTTCAGTAATCTCACGCATAGCATTTCTTTCGATGGCGGACAAACGGTATGGAGGACGGTTAACAATAACATCTTTTTCTAATCTAATTTTTAAACTGACATTCCTCACTGTTCGAACTTTATGTCCGCTGGTTATCATCCCTGTGAATTCACGAAGTACCTTTTGGAGCGCAGCGTGATGTTCGAAGGGTACATCGATGTCATATGGGTTGAAAGAAACACTGTCTTAAATTCTGTTTATTCCGAATTACGTACGAGCCTTGGTGATTAGTAATTACCAACAATGTTAAATCCGTAAAAATATTCCGCCTAATAATAACGTCATAGTCAATACACTCATCCGGAACAAAAAAAATAGGTTACCTTACGTCAACGTTTGAAATTGTCGTGACTCACGAAATTTCCTAGTTGCACTAATTGTTGCATTGGAGAGCCTTTTCGGCGTAATATGACAAACTGTCACCTTGCTTTCAAATAGCCACAATAATTTCTCTAACATTAGAGAAAGATCTGCGCCTGTATCCATTAAAGCCGAAAATCGATGACCTTCAATAAAAATTCCTGTAGTGTCGGTAGGCGTCCCCTTTAGGTAGAGATTGACACATCTACGATTTTCAATAGCTGCCTTTGTGAATCAATTTGACACGTCATGAGAGCTCGATACATTAGGTTGTTTACTCGAACCAGTCACTTTCGAACGACAGCTTGCTTGAATATGCCCAGTCTTACCGCATTGAAAACATTTCTTTTGCGAGACTACCAAACCGCTTAACTTTCTACCATCGCCAAAGGGATATTTTCTTTTAGTAAAAGGAGCGTTGTTTCCAAACTTACGGACCTCTAGATCCTTTCGCGGCGGTTTTAGAAAACCTGAAAGGAAAACTAAGAGTGCGGATATAGTAGAACAGTTAGCATTTACTGCTGCATTTCGTACACCGGGTTCACTTATTCCATGGACAACAAGTTCCGTTAGAACTTAACTTCTTCACAAGGCTGTCGCTTCCGATAATAAGCTACCCAAGTTCCTTTTTGGAGGAAAAGCTTCAATTAAATCTTTTCGAAAGGTAACCTAATCTCTTCGGTCGGGATTCCAACATTCATACCATCTTTTGGCACCGTTCAAAAGAAATCGACCCAGTCTAGCTAACGTTTCCACATCAGACCATGCTAACTCATGCTTTATTTCTTGAACGTGACTCACCCATTTGTTGGATTCGTTTACCTCTGGCCGAAAATATGGTACTTCAACATGTGTTGCAGATTTTTGCGACTGCAGAGTTTTCACCAACTCCACTAACAACGTTTGAGTAGTATCCTCACGATCCGACTTCCCTTCCATGTTTTTTTCCACTCACGCGCACTATCATAATTCACCAACAGACCATGGGTTTATCTCACTTCTGATGTTAGAAATTTTACAATTAAAGGTAATAAAAAAAACTAAACAAAAAATTCAAATACTACACGTGCGATTTATTCGAGTACATTACAAATAAGAGAGCGGCTGTATATCCGAGCACCGGAAAATCTTACGATTGACTGTCCATCATCCTTTTTTATTTCTAAATATATGCCAAAATTAGGCGTGGTCAACCGCAACGTTTTCCTTGACCGGTAGCGGCCCTCATAAACCTGCAAAGTCAGCATTTCTTAATTACAATATTCTGACATATTTATGGAATTACATACATCTACAAAGTAAGCATTTCCTAGTTGACAACAATATTTCTGACATATTTATGGGGTTACATCGTTGTATTTCAAAAAATAAAACATCTAATTCGAACAAAAGCTAAATGTTTCCTAGAATTAATTAGATAAATAAGTCAATACGAAAATATATTAAAAGTGCTTGTCCTAGTAAAAATTGTTATATTGTTTATTTACTGTAAAGTCAATAGAACTTCGGATTTTTAACAATATATTACCAGTAAATATACCAACTAAAAATAGGTATGCGGACATAGCCGCTAAAACTTGCGATAAAGAAAAAGGGAGTAATCATTTTCGAAGCAAAAAGTGATAAAAAGGAAACTATGAATGCTAAAGAAATAGAAGAACTTGTGAAAAATGAAATAAAAATCAAGAAGTTACAAATAGGTGTAGCTAACATAAAAAATGTTAATAATAATAAAGTAGCCATAACACGTGAAAGTAAGAATGATAGTGTGACACTACAAAAGGAAATAGAAACAAAAGTAGAAGATAACTGGAATGCAGAAAACCTAAAAGAATGTACTATAGAACAAAATTAATTAATACTCATAAGGAAGTATTATCTATAGTGCAGGTAAACAATTACTATAATCATTGAGTGATAATGCTATAATGTTATTATTGAGATAGATCGTAATACATACAACACAATTACGGAAACAAAGAAATTAATAATAGAATCGTCGACATGCAAAGTATATGAATATATCCCATAGTAAAGTGGTATAAATGTAATGGATACAATCAGAAGATTGCTGAAAAACGAACAAGCATGCATTCAGTGTGGCAAGAAGAAGCATATGCAAATATGAGCAGAAATGAAAAATTTTGTAAATTGTGAATATTACAATTTATAATTAAATTTAAAATTAGATACAAAACATGATGAAAGCAGTCCCACGTGCATGGCATATTTAAGAAAGCTGGAAGAAAAAAGAAATAGGGTCGACTATAACATAACTGTAGAAAAGTAGCAATCAAAGAAAAATGTAGAAGAGACATTATATATACAAAATGCACAGAGTGTTCTGGCTCATTATGATGAGATAGAACATTTTATAAATGAGGTAAAGCCTGCAGTCATGTGCTTAACAGAAAGGCATCTTACAGCTGACATATTAGATCATGCTATATATATCACTGGATATAACAGTGTTCGAACCGATTCAGCATGTAGAGCAACAGGTGGAGTGCAATTATACATTAGAGGTAGCATATACAATAAGGTAATAGAGAATATTATATTGCTTAAGAATTACTGGATAATGATAATACACATTGAGGTTGGTCAAAATCATGTTAGAATAGCTTGTATCTATCATTCTCCGTACGGTTTACATGCAAGATTTTTAAGTATTCTAGAGGATATTTTTGAAAGATATGTTATAAATTGTAGATTTAGAATGATTATCAAAAAGTTGATACATATACAAATAGATTAAAAAAACTAATGAATATAATGGGTTTAAAGCAGCATGTAGATAAAGCAACACATATATCATATAAGGGTCATGAATTGATATGGTAATTAGTAATAATTGTAAATTAGAATGTAGTGTACTAGCACAACCAGTATTCAATTACCATTCTTTAATAAAAGTAAATTTAATGTCATATACAAATTGTGAAGAAAAACATTAACATCAGAAAAAAACTTACAAACATTAATAGCTTTAAAGAAAAAATAGGTTTCATAAATAGACACCAGATTTTTAATAATATATAAATATAGATAAAAAAGTTAAAATGTTTTATACCGAATTTATTCATTAGATCAAGAAATGCCGAAAAGAAAGTATATGTAAATAGTAGGGGAGAAGTGTGAACCTTGGGACACTGTGTACCTTGGGACATTGTCATAGAATGCAAACAGTTTACAGTTTCCTGTCTTAAATGCGCCGAGTTTAATGCCTTGCATGATAGATGTCTCCACGCAGAATTTTAAATTTCTACTAATTGAATATGGCGAATGTGATAGACAAACTGATTGTAACTACTGTGGAGTAAATTTATATCTAGTGACATCCTTTGGTTTGAAAAAATAAGTAAGTACTTTATTGCAATTTATGCATGCTGCTGTATTTGGCACACATTTTTAGCAATATTGTCAGTCTGCAAAGAAAAATAATTCAAATTTCTTAAAATAATTGCATCATCTTTCGTAGCCTACTAGTCAGTGTACCTTGGGACATAGACATGAGTGTACCTTGGTACATGTCCCAAGGTACATCGTGTTTCGGAAATTAAATACCCAGTTAATTACATTTGTTACAGAAATGCCTCGAAGCAAATCTAAAATAAAAAGGATTAACCCCAATCCAGAAGCAGTCAAGGCCGCTGCTGACAAAGTACTAAATCATGATTTTTCTATCAGGCAAGCCGCTTTAGAGTACAACATCTCAAAATCAACTTTAAGTCGTCACCTTAAAATTTACCAAAACAAAGGTCATGCAGAATTTGTATATGCTCCAAGTAATGCTGTAAAACAAGTTTTTAGTGATATCCAAGAAACCGAATTAAATTCCTATTTACAACAATGTGCAAATATGCATTATGGCTTATCTACAGGTGAAGTTAGAAAACTGGCTTATAGTTATGCAACAGCAAACAAAATTAAACATCCTAATTCGTGGGACAGTAACCAAAAAGCCGGTATAGATTGGTTAAAATGTTTCCTAAAGAGAAATAAAGATATCTGTTTATGGAAACCACAGGCCACTAGCCTAGCTAGAACCACAGCTTTCAACAAAGTAAATGTGAACATCTTTTTTGATAAACTCTCCGTTGTAATGGAAAGATATAATTTCGGCCCAGAAAGCATCTATAATTTGGATGAAAGTGGCTTGTCCACTGTTCATACTCCCGTTCGAATTATAGCGCCAAAAGGAAAAAAAAACAAGTGGGCGGTATGACATCAGGTGAAAGAGGTCAAAACATTACTATAATATGCGCTGTTAACGCCATGGGAAACTCAATTCCACCTGCATTTGTATTTCCCAGAGTCCACTTTAAGGACCATATGTTGAAGGGAGCCCCAACAGGCAGCGTAGGTATGGTCAATCCTAGTGGTTGGTCAAATTCAAATATTTTTTTAGAATATTTGCAACATTTCGTGAAATTCGCCCGATCAAGCCAAGAAACTAAGACTCTGTTAATCTTAGATAACCACGACAGTCACATATCAATCGAGATGTTAAACTTTGCGAAAGCGCATGGCATTGTCATGTTGACAATGCCTCCCCATACGAGCCACAAATTGCAGCCGTTAGATAGGACTGTCTTTGGACCACTAAAAAAATACTATAACACGGCCTGCAATGAGTGGCTCCTCTCTAATAGTGGAAAACCCATGACTCTCTACGATGTGGCTGAATGTGCAGGAAAAGGCTATCCTAAAGCTTTTTCGTCGGAAAATATTCAGTCCGGATTTAGAGTTTCGGGAATTTTTCCTCTAAATAGGAACGTGTTTGGAGAACATGAATATTTAAGTTCAATTGTGACAGACAGGCCTTTGGAGCCAACTATAGACGTTGTCTCTGGAGAGGAAGGATCAAATTTCCAAACATCACAACCAGATAAAGAAGATAACTTGCTCACAGGTGTGGCCCTTCTTATCACGAGTTTCACGAGTTAAATGTCAGCATCTCAATTTAATTTAAATTGTCGGTTTTGTTACAGATTCAAATCAACCGATTCCAAGCACTTCAATGGCAATAACTCACATTACTCCTGACAAAATAAGACCATTCCCAAAAGCTCAAGCAAGGAAAGGAACTAGGCGTGGTGGACGAAAATTAGGCCGATGTAGAATCCTCACAGACACTCCCGAGAAAAATGAAGTGGAAGAAGAAAGCGTACTAATAAGGAAACGAAAACTTGCAGTTAAGAGTAAGGGTGTAGTGAAGAAGATTGCAGTTCCCAGTAGCAGCAGTAGTTCTGAAGAGGAATTGAATTATTCAGATGATAGCTTAGAAGATTTGGACTTAGAAACACTCGAAGTCGAAGATGAAATTTGTAATGGTGAAGTAAAAGTAGATGGGTTTGTTTTGGTCAAATTAGAAACAAAAAGGTCGCGTAACTATTTCGTTGCAAAAGTGGTTGAAGTGATATCCAATGAACTGTTTGGTGTGATTTATTTCAAAAAGGTAATAGGGGGAAAGTTCATATTACACAATGAATCTGTTTATGAAATTTCTATGTCGGACATAGTAATGACTCTACCTCCGCCACAAGTTGCTGGAGGAATAGAAAGAAGAAGTGAATTCATGTACTTTTCAGTGGATTTGTCCACTTATAATGTACAGTAATCTGGTGTCCTATGGTACACTGACATTTGTCCAAAGGTACACTGTATATGTGTACCTTGGGACAATATGCATATTTTTTTAGAATATATATTTTTTTACTTTTATATTTACTCATAAAGCTTAGTTTTAGAAAAATGTTTTGTCAAAAGTCAAAGAATAAGACTTGCTGCTGGAAACAATATTTGAATAAATATTTTGGAAAATACAGCTATATTGCGTCCCAAGGTTCACACTTCTCCCCTAAGTGTAAACCATGGTTTAATTTAAGCATATTAGATGAAATTAAAAATAGGGATAATAAATTCAAAAAATATAAATTTAGCAAGGATAATACAGACTATTTAGAATATAAGAATGTTAGAAATAGGGTAGTCAGTATGTTAAGACGTGAAAAAAGAAAGTATTATGAAAATGAGATAGATAAAAACAAATATGATAGTAGACAAATGTGGAAAACTATTAAAACAATAGTATCAGGTAAAAAAATAGAACAATACAAGGGCATTGACTTTTATAACGTAGCATAAAGGGATATAGACGAGGTCTGTAATAAATTCATTTTGTAGAAATTGCACGAAGAAATCCCACGAAACAACTTCAAAGAATGTAAAATTAAAGAAATAAATACCACATTTGTTAATTTGCAGTTACTAGATTATAATAAATTGCAAGATATTATTACTTCAATATCAAATAAAATTAACCCAGATGATATCAGTATTGAATTATTTAAATTTTTTTAACGAAGTAAAAGATATACTATTACATGTAGTTAATTCTTCTATTGAAATTGGAAAAGTACCAGATATTTATAAGATCTCAACTGTTGTACCAATTCGTAAAGTAGCAAATTCAAGAAAGGCGGAAGATTTCCGACCTGTTAATATGGTAACTGCAAAAGCGAAAATCTTAGAGAAAGTAGTTTATGAACATACATTACAATACATTATGGAAAACAATACACTCAGCAATAGTCAATCAGGTTTTTATAAACAATATAACTATATGTTGTCTGTGCTATAACCAGCATTTCAATATCTACTACACAAATTGAAAGCAAATAGAGACAAAGACTTAATTACCATAGCAGTATTTGTAGATGTAAAACGTGCTTTTGAGACAGTTGACAGAGAGAGAATGATTATAAAATTAGAAAAGATTGATATTACAGGAGTGGCATTAAATTGGTTTAAAAGTTACCTTACAAGCAGATGGCAAAAGGTAAAGTGCGGTGAAAAATATCAGAGAACATGGTGTCCCTCAGGGTAGTATACTGGGACCGCTACTATTTATTATTCACATCAATCATATTGTTGATAATATAAATTATTGCAAAGTTAATTTGTTTGCAGATGATAAGGTAATTTATATATCAGGAGATACTAACGATAATATTGACCAAAAAATTAACAGTGATATGAAACAATTGGTAAACTGGTTAAAAACTAATAGACTTAAACTTAATGTCAAGAACACAAAAGCATTAATACTATATTAATTAATAATCATTATTATTAATTAATATATTGTTTTGCCACATTATTACTTTGCTAGTAGAATCTTGTTCTTAGCAAATAAGCAAGAAATCAGGAAGTGGCAAATATTACATAACAGAGGAATGAGATTAATCCTGACATGTGATAAATATGCAAATATTGCAACAATGTTAACTTCACTAGGCTGGTTGAATGTGTCTGTTTTCTTAGAGATGTGCACTTTATTATTTTTGCATACAATTAAACTATGAATGAGATCTTCGTAAAATTTGATGAAACCCATAATTATGACATAAGAAATAAGAATAATTACAGGACTCAACAGTAACAAAGTGTAATTGCACATAATTCTATTTTCATTAGAGGTACTGTTTTATATAATGAATTACCAAATAATATAAAAAACATGACAAGTATTGCAGTATTTAAAAATAATGTAATTAGCTATCTAAAAAACAGAGAGACTTGAGTACTAGTAAACTACTGTATATGATATGCAAGTAAAAATATGTAGATATATAATTTGTAGGGCAATGTGAGATAATACGACTATAACTATTTTAAATGAATAGTGAGTGTGCAATATATATATATATATATATATATATATATATATATATATATATATATATATATATATATAAATTGAAATGAGCTATAACATATAATATATATTTAATAATGTGATTAATAATTGTTAAATGGGGATATTATAATTAATTGTATTTTATTTGTTGAGTAATTATTAGTGTTACACCGGACTAGCTTATAATCTCTCAAATGGGGATAGAGTTCATTAGCTTTTACCCTTATTGTTTGCAAATAAACTAAAAATAATTTAATCCTTGAAGTTAATTTAATTTCGTTGAAATGTAATTGTGAAATCATGGAAATGTTCTTTGTCAAATAAATTGTAAATTATAAACATTGGTTGGTATATGAAACAGACCTTAGTTAAACCTGCACAATAACGCATGCGTAGCGTCCTAAATGAATTAAAACGCAGCCTGTCAAAAATGTTAATAAAAGATCTTAAATATGTGAGTTCAATTATGTTTTGTTTAAAATTAAAATTGAAATGTTGATAATAACACCGGTTCATTTACCCTACAGATATTTATACCACGTTGTCGCACAAACATTTACACATATAGTCAATAAACACATAAATACAGGAAATCAAACGAAAAATCAAAACGATTTATGGGTCATGATAATAAAATTTCACTCACATGTGTATCTGCATATTCCCAAAGATGTTTTCATTTGGCTGGGTTCCATATTAATATCGTAGATAGACTTCTTCACATGTGTAGCCGATGATACTGCTTTGTTGTTTATAATGGTGCTGCATAGATTTCCATACTTCATCCAATTCCAAATTGTTGATGAACGACTTTTCTTCGGTAGTTGTAATGTTACGTAAAATTGCTTATATATTTTCAATTAAGCACTGTGTTTTAAATCGCATATTATTTATATGTTGTTTTAGATGTTTACAAAATTTTTCGATTTTAAAATTATATTTTAAGTTCATATAAATTTTAATTAATTTCACTTTTGTTTTAAATCCCGTTATGGAATTTAGTTTGTTAGTAACTATGCGTCGCTTCAAAAAAAATAAACATCAACTCCAGATAACTGACTAATTTTATTAACATAAAAAAAATAAAAACACATCAACCAAATATGAACACGTAATCGAATCCAACACATTTATTTTAATCGACAATTATATCGGTAACCTAACTTTTAGATTTAATCGTAGGTTAAAAACAATTGTTACTGAGGTCTCGACTCTTCACTGAACGCGTTTCAAAAATCTGATACTATTAACGTAACTTAAAACTTACATGTTAATACCAACACTATTAACACTTTGACTAGTTAGTCATAAAAATTTCAAAAAGCAAGAGCAAAAACTAGAGCTCGAAAGCAAAAGGCAAGAGGCAAGAGAGTGAGAAATCAAGAGCAGTTCCTTTTATACATTTCTGTTAGATACCAAAATTTCAACTTTTTCTGTACCATACACACAAAAGTATCCAAGCCTCTGATTGGTCTAAACAAAATTAACTTAACTAAACTGCAAATTATGGTATAACTTTTTTAAAATAATTCGGATTTACTTTTTGAAAACAGATTCGGAATCAGGGCAAAATTCCGCATAAAACGATACCTCACAAACCCTAGTTTGCTTCGACACTGTGCAATTTGATAAATTATAATCTAAATTTACTTATATCTAGGAAACTATATTTTACACCTAAACTAATTACATATTCGTAATCTACACGAAAAACTGTATTAGAACACATTTATTTCAAATCATATAACTTAATTTTAACAGAAAATCTTTTTTCATATTGGAAATTTATGTAGTTAACCCCACTTTTCTAATTTTATGTTCACATACCTTGTACATTGTAAATTTCTTTATGAAAACGAGGAAAACCCTCTATTAATTGCTTTTATAATTTATTTTAAGCTTAAATTATCCTAACAAAACTATAAATTTGCAAAATTCTTAAAATTAATACTTAACCTATTTTATTACAATTTTACTCATAACTTGCGTTTAAAACGTCCAAATTACTTGAAATGTTACTTTATGGAGTTTTTATAACTGTCTTTAACATTAATACTATTTACTTTCGCTCTATTGTCTTAACACCTTGTCCATTCAGAAATCCATACTGTTTAACACCTTTATGTAGATTTTATATACAAAATGTAATTTTATATAAAATATCTTATTGTAGACAAGTTGTTCAAGTTCTAGTTAATGTTTATAACGCACTACCACTTCTCCTGCACTTTTTGTACACTTTGTCTGTGAATTATAACTATACAGTGTTCGTATCATAACCCTTTCTTAACGTTTATATATTTCTTGCATTGTAACTAACTCTATACATGTTCTACATATTATTATAAACCTACTTCATGTGAATAATATCTGCAAGGTTTCTAAATTGGTTAAATAATTTGAATAAACTGTAAATTTTACTGACATATGTTCTACGAAACAAATCGTACTCACAAATATCCATCGTTCTGACCTTCCTCACATGTTATTGGTATAGCTCATTGCTTTTTATGAGTAAACAAACTTGTGCAAATTCCAAAAAGTCTGTTTCGTTAAATTAAAACCATATTCTCTCACTCGTCTACAAATTTACTTATAAAAACGCAGTGTATACATACTACAATCTATTCAAATTTGCCCACTATAAAGAATATAAGCTTGTTAACTCTTGCCCCTGTATTATCTTATTCCTAACCATCTCATATATATATATATATATATATATATATATATATATATATATGTATATATATATTTGAGATGTTCAGAAAGAGGTAATAGAAGTATCGGACAGCTTACATAACATTTGGGTCATAAAAAGGGGTGATTTCTAGCTCGATACAAGTGCGAGACACTATTTTATATAAATCTGGTTCACGATGTGTTTACAATAATTTTGTTTGGTATAAATTAGTCTGAATATCATTTACTTAGTTTGGTTTCATCATAAAAAGCAATTTGCTGCTACCAAAATTGTCAAGAATGTTAAATATAACCATTTTCGTAAAGTCATTTTAGTATTGCAAATATTGCAATAAAAATCAATTTTTCAAAGGTAATTTGGCAAGTAGACATTTTACAGGTGTTTAAACATGGACTATATAGTTAGGATTAGGTTAGGGATAGTGTATGTTTAGTATTTGAATGCAGGAAATACAAAAATTTTGTAAAAGGGTTATAATATGGACAGTATAGACATTTTTCGCACATATTTTTGGAAGCGAATTAGTGACAAAAATTATAATACAAGATTCACAATAAGAAAAACATTTAGAACATTATGGCATACAGATATTTATAGTGCCGTACATTTTATAGTGAAAAATTTCAAAAAGAGTGTTAGACGATGAGACTTTTTCAATGCAAGACTATATAACATTAGGCATTGCAAATAATTAGTGAGAACAATAAAGACAAGTAGTACAAACCTTAAACATAACATTTTAAGTGTTAAAAACATTTTTAAATATAAATTAATTTCATTTTTAGATTTAAGTTTGGTTACGTTGTAAATTTTAGGTTTTTTATATAATTTTATACTTTTTCCACATTATTAGACTTAGATTTTGCTCTTAAAGCAAATAATAGATGTTCTCTCTTAAAATCACAATGTTTTTGTAAGGATACAGCGCTTTTCTCCGCAAAATTATGCTAAATCTGAGGTGAATT
This sequence comes from Vesta saturnalis, assembly GCA_036346205.1. Classification (NCBI taxonomy): domain Eukaryota; kingdom Metazoa; phylum Arthropoda; class Insecta; order Coleoptera; family Lampyridae; genus Vesta; species Vesta saturnalis. The sequence goes on along the minus strand of JARFJB010002108.1, from coordinate 2,943,855 downwards.
ATAGAAAAAATTACAAAAGCTTTAAAATTTCTGTAAATTAAATATTTCCAACACGAAAGATATGTATTCTTGTGTAAAATGTTCTCAGAATTCCATTTTTGCAAGTAATTTTAGTATAGATTGTAAGTGTAAATAGTTAGAAGCTTATTTATGTTAGAGTAGGTTACTTCGTTTATTAGTGTTAGGAATTATAGCTTGTTAGGTGTCTTTTTATTCAAAATTTTGCGTAGCTTTCATTTCCGTTTTTAATTTTCAATTCCGATCATGTATAAGAAAGTTACGGCCAAAATTCCAATTATGTCCAATTTGTAATTGTGATCCACCAATCATATCCATAGTTACTTTTGCAATATGGCTGTAAAAAAAATGAATTTTTTGTAACAACCAGAAACATATAAAAGCAAGCGCTCAGGAAATCACTCTCTCTCTAGAAATTGTTCAAAAGTGTAAAAGGTTAAAACAGTGTTGTGAAATTTGTGAGTACATAACCTAATTTATTGTCGTCAAGAAGTTTTACGTTTCGAAGAATAATTTTCGAGAGCACTTGTTTTTGTATCGTCGGTTAGAAATAAATAGTTCGGTCTCCGATACCTGTCGTTTTTAAAAAAATAATTCTGTTCGATTAATTGATGTTACGATTTTGTGAAGATTTGTTTTTGCGTTTTCCAATTTAAATTAATTTTTGTTTACCAAATTAAATTCCATTTTTATTTGGTCAAAGTTTGTTTTATTTCTTCGGACAATTCCTTTTAAATAAAAATTATTATCGGTAGCTAAAATAAAAGTGTTGTCAACAAAAATCTTGGATATTTAAACATATATTTTAAACGATATCACTCATTGAGCTATAAAATCATTTAAATAAAAAGTTACCGTAATAAATAAGTGGTTGGAGTTTGCCGTTTTTGGAGAAAACATCTTTAAGCTTGGAAGTTGGTGTCTTCGACAACCGAGAACCGAGATAGCAGTTTTGGATATTGGTAACAACTGTAACCGAGTGAACATTGCCTGCATCCAGCTGAAGTATCCGAAGACATCAATCAACAGGAAGGACAGTATATGTGAGTCACAAATTTTATAACCCTGTTCATTGATATTTCCCTGCAATTTATATTTGTTACATGTATGTTGGTTAAGAATTTTAAATATTTACTTGTGTAAACACCTGTAAAGATATTAATTTCTTTTCTTTTTCTAAATTTTATTTTGAATCTAAACATTAAATTTTTCTAAATTATTCATTTGACATCTTTGACAGTTGATCATTTCACTTAAGTTCATTAACGCATGCGTTTGATAGCAAATTATATTCAGAACAATTTGTATACTTTCAATTCAATTACATATAGGATATTTCTTATACTCAAAAATTTTATCTTCAACTAAATTCCCTGAACTCTATCCCCATTTGAGATCCCTGAGCTAGTCCGGTGCAATATAATAATAAATAAGATTTAAAATATTACTTCAATTTATAATCATAATTACATACAACATTTAAATTTACCTCAAACTAAACTTTAAATAATTATTATTTCAAAACTAAATATTTTTCCCCACAAATGTATAAGTCGCCATTTTAAATCATATTGAAATTAATAAATCATCATTTTAAATCATCTCAATATCAAACAGTCCAATTTATATATATATATATATATATATATATATATATATATATATATATATATATATATATATATATATATTCATTATGTATTATTAACCGAAACTTGTTTTCCGCCATATCAACACCATCCCGGACGCACATATAATTAACAAAAACTCCTTCCTGATATTTTATATTCTAAGGGTGTATCCGTATGAGTATGTAGGTATATGGACTAAATTTGACGAAACTCGTCTTCCGGATAAAGATTTTACAGCAAGTTAAGGCAATTACATATCACAAATATTGGTTATACGCACGCTCAAAACGTTTGGCAAAAGTTTCAAATTCAAAATTCAATATAGCGATCTTTACCTGACATGTGATGTATTTACCTGCTGACATATTTACACATTTTAGAATTAAGTGCATAACACCGCTCCCGGATACACCCGGCAGTGTATGTTAAATTACACTAAAGTTAGACTGGAATTGCTCACCCATGTAGATACGTTATTGTTCGTTGAAAAAGGTATAAGAGGTGGAATAACACAATGTTGAACTCAATATAGCAAGGCTAATGATAAGTATATGGACGATTATGATCCCAGCAAGCCATCCTCTTATATCCTTTACACAGTTATGGTAAATTTATATGGATGTTTCTAAAAATCCTCATAAGTCATATCAAGCATTACGTGTGAGTGTAACATAAGTAATTAGTAAGCGGGTAAGTTCGTTTCAGAAAAACGCTGCTCCAGAGATATTATTAATGAATCTATGTACGGAATGATTAGTGATCTTCTCAAAACTCGCTAGTAGTCTGTGCTGGAGGATTTTCTCGATGTTTTTGCCGATTTGTGACCCGTGGCCTACTAAAATCTGTTCCAAGATGCTCGGCGATTATTTCAGCCTGTGCTTTAATACTTTGGCTTTCAACATCGGCACACCCGCGGTGTTTTTTCATTGTCTGTGATTTTTTTAATATGATTTGCACATTTAAGTAAGTCCATACTTTTTGATTGTAGAGCATTTACTATCGGTTGCAGTACTGCCGAATATTTTGCTATGATACAAACACTAACAATGAATTCTGACTTTATGGCGACGCAATGCATTTGAAAAGCAACTTTTCTCGTTGCATTGTTACCGTCGTTTGACAGTTTTTCAAGCGCCATGACGATTTCCACATAATGTTCCTTGAATGTGGCGATACTTTTGAATTTTTTAGACCGACGGGGTTCGCAGAGCATTGGTATATTTGGTATGCATTTTCGACGAAGGGCCGATTCTCGGAAGAATTTTATTATTTCTTTTATTGTGGAGACCGTATTTCGTATCACTGCTATTTCGTTTAAGTCGTTTACAACTAAATTCAGTTTGTGACTAGCACAGTGAAAATATAGTGCTTTCGTATACTTCCTTCGGAGAATTTTCTGGACACCACCATCCTTTCCTGCCATAGTAGAACACCCATCATATCCTTGTCCGACGCACTTTTCTGGATGAAGGCCTACGTTTTCAATCAAGTTGTTAATTGCTGGGGCTATAGATTTTGCATTCATGGCAATCAATTCTACAAAACCCTGAAATTCCTCGTAGACCATCATCTTTTTTTCGTCAAAGATTCTAACCCCAATGGAAAGTTGCTCTTTCCCTGATATGTCACTGCTCTCGTCTGCCAGGATACTGTATGCATATGCGTTCTTTACGTTAGTAGTGATGTCATCCCTAATAACGTCTCTACATAGGCCGATTATTTCATTTTGAATCTGTGCTGACATGTAGGTGTCACTTTTTGCCCCATTTTCTATGTGCTCTTTCAAAATGAGATCACCAGCGTCAATTTTGAATTTGACCAAGTCTTCAAAAATGCTTTCATGATTTTCTTTACCCCTCAAAGGTAGGTCATGTATACCACAAAACACCACAGTCGAAATTATTGATGCAGCAACTTTCTTGTTAGCTTCTATGTCTTTTTGGTGGGCAGAAATCAGTTGTACATCGACAGGGATATTTTCGACAAAATATTGTACTGCCGTTGCCGCTAATTTGTGCCACTAAGATAACGCGTTAGATTTTGAGGTCTTTGTAGCGAGTAAAGGGCCTCACTATGAAAGAACCCAAAACACCATGTACATTAGTTGGTGGAAGCAACACACAGTAAATGCATAATGCGCCTTTTAATTTCTTGGAATACGCCAGACAAGGAGCATAATCCGCCAGCCAGCTGTATTTGAATTTTCTTTTTAACTGCACAGCATCCTTAGCAAAGTCATAACTTGGAGGTGGTGACCAAAAGTTTTTTTAATTTCCACTTTTTGAGTTGAGGTTATACTAATCGAACGTCCAAGCCAGTGACCCGCGTCATTATCACAATAAGTTTGATTCTGTCTACCTAAAACAAAATAAATAACCACTACTCTACTATACTACTTAAAAATATTAAAGTAACAGGTGTAAAGAACCAGTGTCCTTTACGTATGCTTTTTAGAGTAAATTATTCGCGGGCCATCCTATATCCAAAATTTCAAAAATTTACGCGATATTACACCACAAATAATTCCTTAATCACCGCTGACGTGTATTTCTAAAAACCAGTAAGTTTTTGCACGTCAGAACAATTGCAACCAATCCCATAACGGCATCCCCCGCACGGTAGCCGCGAAGCCGCCCACAGATGCACCTTTATAAGTTAGATACAGGGCTGTAAAGACCTATGACCTTTTTGTTCTTAGTTCACCAGGTTAGACAGGCCATTGCCTACGTCTCCTGATTATCACTAAGACCCCGCTTAATACACCTACATACAATACATACAGACAAACACAATAACCACACGCAGTGTCTTTAATCGCACGAGGATATATAAAGAAACCTGTTGCATAAAATTGTATTCCGAATAACCATCGCGAAACACCTAGTGCAAGACCATTCTTAATTGAATTAAGAATATAAGCCGGAAATTAAAGCCGTAGATAATATGTAAATTATCCAATATTTACCGATAGTTAATAATATAGATCCAACCGCGTGTATATTACGGTTTACCTTAAAAACTAGTAAATTCGTTTTAGTGTAACATTTTCGTATAGCGAGTATTTAGTTTACATTAATTTGTATATAATTAAATTTAGTTACGCCGTTAAGACGTAATCCTGTTGCTGAAATAATCTAAACGCGTTCTCAAGCCAGTTATAATCAAGTAATTGTAGTCCCGAGATATCGCATTTACCAGCTTCAGCGCTCCAGAGTTACTGAAGAATAATAATTATGCCATGCGCATAAGCCGAGAACGGTATTGATTTTCTCCGTCCCCGAAACGATTCGAGTACGTTGCACTGGCGCCATCGACCAAAACGGTATTGGGGCAACCGTAACAGCTTCTATAAATACAGGACCGTAATATAAATATTACACACTAAGGTAGGGAGTAGATTAAGATAATATATGTATGTATATATATATATATATATATATATATATATTGGCATGTATAAATGTGGAAAAATGATGAGTATTTAATATACAAATATCAATATAATGATATTATATAATTATATATTTATGCACCGGACTAGCTCTAATTTCAATGTGGGGATAGGGTTCAGGATTTAGTGGGAAATTATATTTGGTTCGAATATATCATGTGAATTGCCCTTTATAAAAAATATTTATGTAAAAAATATATATCTGAACACAATTTATACTTTAACGCATGCGTTGTAACGTGAATGAATAAAATTATCAAATGTCAAAACTGTCAAACAATGACTTGTTGAATTTATGTTTATGTTTTTAATTGGATAAATGAAATTTAAAATTTTGAAATAATTTAAAATTTTGCTTCTTTTGCAGGTGTTTACACAAGTATTATTTAAACATATACACCTATACATATAACAAATAATAATTGCAGGAAATCAACACAACAATGAACACAATAGACAGGGTTATAATCAAAAGTAACTCACATGTAATTATTCCAAAATTCAAACAGATGTCTTCACACAGGTTGTTCCAAATAGATGCAGGCACTTTAACAAATGAAAAAAATGATTACGATTTTATTTTGGTAAAACGTAACCAGTATTCAAATTCAACAAACGAAATTTTTAAACGTTCAACATAAATCGTCACAAGAAAAAAATAATTCGTAATGAATTTTACGAAACTGCACAGGTATCGGTAACCGAACTTAAATATTTAAATTATTGTCGGTATAAAAACAATTGCGCCTGATTTCTCGTCTCTCCGTTTGTTATTAAATTTTTCCCGATGATTATTTAGGTTAGAAAAACTTACTTGAAACACAAAAACACAACACTATTTTAACTTTTTCAAAAAAATTGACAAATTATAGAGAGAGAATCACATCCAGAGCAATTCCTTTTATACCCTTTTGGTTGTTACTACATCTTCAATTTTTTTTAGCAAATCTAAATATGTAACCATGTTTCTGATTGGTTGAAAAAAACTTACAAACTTAACTAAAATAGAAATTTAGCAATATCTTTCTTATACAATTATGGATTTAAATTTTAATGACAGAAATAAATCTGTGTAAAATTACGCATAAATGGATATCCAACAAGATATGGTTCCTTTAAACATTATGCAAAATGACCTATTCTAATTTAAATTTGCTTATATCTAACTAGTCTTACAAACTACACTTAATTTAATTACATATATGTAATCCTGATAAAATTTAGCATAGGAAAACACACATTTAAAGTCCAAAATCATAAATTTAAAGGAATTTTATGTTTACCTAGAAAATTATAAATTCAACCCCATTTCATAAAATTTTGCGCTGAAATGCTTTGTACACTTTATATTACTATGTAATAATGAGGAAGACCTCCTATTAATCACTTTAATAATACAATTTAAGCCTAATATAATAAAAAAAAACTATAAATTTGTGAAAAAACATAAATTTTAAAACATAACCAAACTTAATTCTAAAATTATAAATAACCTACATTTAAAAACATTTATGTAACTCAAAATGTTATCCTAATAACTTGTAATAACTGTCTTTATTGTATTTAATGTTCATCTCACTTGCATTGTATAATTTAATGTTACATTAAGAAGTCATATCGTTTAACACACTTTCTTGAAATTCCACTATAAAAATGTATCTACATGTAAATGTCTTTGTGTGAATATATTCTATGCACTGTTTTTAATATTTAAATTGCATCACTAAGTTTGTCACACAATCGCTTCCAAAAATATGTGAGAAATGATCATATTAAGTTCATATTATAACCCTTTCCTAAATTTTACCAAATTTCCTGCACTCTAAACTACTTATACAATATCCCTAATATAAATCTATCTTTACACTTTGTGTTAAACACCTGTAAAATATTCACATGCCAAAATATTTTCGAAAAATTGAAATTTATTGAAACAAACTAAAATACTGAATTGAATTTACGGAAATAAGTTTATTTAACATTCCTGACATTTTTGTTGGTAGTGCAATGCTTTTTATGATTAAATCAAATTGTATAAATGTTATTCAGATTGTTTTACCCAAAACAAATCCACTTTCTACCCATCGTGAACCAAATTATATCAAATAAATGTCTCGTACATGTATCATGCTTGAAATCACCCTTTTTTTAAAGAAATTACTAGTTAAACTGTCCGATCCTTATCTTACTCCTATCTAAACATCTCAATATGTATATATATATATATATATATATATATATATATATATATATATATTTACAGAAACGACTACGCACCCAGTAAATAGCCGCCCCAGGAGAACGAGTGTGAGGAGCCGCCAGGACCAAAGCACAAATACATTTTAGTTGTTATTTATATTTTAGATATAGGATGGTCCGCGAATAATTTACTCTAAAAGCATACGTAAAGAGCGGTGGTTTTACATACCACCCTTTCCTCTTCTTTCGGGAGATCCGTTCTCTTTATCTTCACCCTCACGCCATCAGGCATGATAATACTGACGCGACGGCGATTGCGTCGCTGGCGGCGGTTGAGATACTCCGTGGGCGGCGGTGTAAGGCGGGCCGGTTCGGGGACCTCCTGTATATGCAGGTTCTTGATTCCTCCTGTGACCTCGGTCGTCCGGCGCAAATGCTCCCGTGTGTCCGGGGTCTTCGGTCGGCCGTCCGCGTGGAGTCTGGGCGGCGACCAATAATATTCCCTACCCATACCGGATGGTCCTGGGGACGGTGTACGGGGCGCAGGCGGCGGAGATTGTTCCCGGATCGGGGAACTTCGTCGCATCAAGAAGGCCGCTTCCAAGCCCTCGGTCCCGGTAGGCGGTATCGGTGTGGTTGCCAGGGCGAAATTTGGAGCGGGGCCTTCTTCGGATACATGGTTTAAACGGGGCCATGTTGTGGGAGGTAGCATTTCTGGTTTTATCTTTTGCTTTTATATGATTTCGAATACGCGGGTTTTTGATAGCCGTTATATTCTCGACGTTACCATTGGTAGTTGGTCTTGTCTGATCAGTGACGTCAGTCACATTTCTCAAATCTTTACATGCGCTTCTCCCGCGCTTTTCCTACTACCGGGTTCTCGGAGCTCGACAATTACGGGCGATTTTATTTTATACACGAGGTAAGGACCGGCATACTTTTCGCTAATTTCGCGGAAAATTCTTTCGCTTTGCTGGACAGGTAATGTGTTTTACGATATACGAGATCTCTTTTCGGGGCGGTAGGCTCGGTGACGAAAGTTGTAACGATACCGTTGTACTTCAAAGGTCTTTACTAACGAGTCTCTAGCAAGTTCTTGTATTCATGCGTTTCTGTAAATATATATATATATATATATATATATATATATATATATTTACAGAAACGACTACGCACCCAGTAAATAGCCGCCCCCAGGAGAACGAGTGTGAGGAGCCGCCAGGACCAAAGCACAAATACATTTTAGTTGTTATTTATATTCATTTTACTTTGTTAAGAATATTTTTGTTTTATGGAAAAAATATATATTTTAAACCGCTTAAGCATAATTATTTAAGGCGACAGTGTTAAGCCTACCAAATAGTACGAACCACACCCCGTTTATAATAAATTATAAACACGATTGAGCAAAACCGAGGCAAAATAAAACCGCGCTGGGTTACACACCCAGAAAGGCGAATTACATATGGAATATAAGAAGATACTGACACCAGAGTAGGATGGATTTACCATCTCAAGAAGGATGAATTAGCAACAGAGGCCAGAAAATATAAATTAGAAACCGGCGGAAGCGTAGATGCACTTCGGGCCAGGATAATAAAATACCTACGCACCGGAGAAGGACAAGTAACCGTACCAGCACCAGAAATACTAACATTAGCCGCTCCGATACCATCACCACCAGCTGGGGAACACCTAGACATTACCGGAACCAGACGCGCTGATATTTTCGATAGAATACACAAATGGAGTGTGAAATACGACGGTATCAGCGATCCGATTTCTTTCTTGGAAAGAGTAGAGGAATTACAAACCTGCTACAACATCACCGACCGTGATTTATTACTCGCCCTTCCGGAATTATTAAAGAAAAGCACTCTGTTATGGTACAGAAACCATCAACAATCCTGGACGACTTGGAAAGATTTCTTGGTCAGTTTTAAACTACAATTTCTACCACCGAGACATCAATTTCAACTGGAGGAGAAAATCCGCAATAGACTACAAAAACCCAGAGAAAAGGCCACCGAATACGTGACTGCCGTCCTGACCCTAATGCGACGCCATGGAAACATGTCCAGAGAGGAACAGTTATAACGTATGTATGACAACCTGAGGGTGGAATATAAAGGATGCATACCCCTTACCGTATATTCAAGGCATCTTAGACCAGCTACGAGAAGCAAGCTATATCAGTACCCTAGATTTGAAACAAGGATACTGGTAAATCCCGTTAGAAGATGGAAGTAAACCCATCACCGCCTTTACAGTACCTGGCCGTGGACTATTTCAATTCAAAGTTCTACCGTTCGGACTCCATTCTGCCCCTGCTACATTCCAGAGATTCTTAGATTCCATCATTGGTCCAGAACTGATTGGACGCGCCTTTGTATATCTAGATATCATCGTCCTGGGGAAAACATTTCAAGAACACCTGAATAACCTACGGGAAGTATTCAAGAGACTCCGTGATAACAGACTTCAACTACAACCAGACAAATGCTACTTCTGCCAGACCCAACTCAAATATTTGGGATACGTCGTAACCGCAAAAGGAATTTTACCTGATCCCGAGAAAATCGACTCAATCATCCAAATACCTGCTCCCCGTACCGTTAAGCAACTCCGTCAATTTTTGGGACTGCCGTCGTGGTACCGCAAATATGTTAGCGGCTTTGCAAAACTAAGTCAACCGCTTACCGAACTCTTGAAGAAGAACACCAGATATCAGTGGACCGACAAACAAAATCACGCCTTCAAAGCAATTAAAAAAGCATTGACCGCTCCCCCTGTATTAGCCTGTCCAGATTTTAATCAACCTTTCGTACTTCAGACCGACGCAAGCACCACCGGAATTGGAGCCGTGCCAACACAAGGACAAGCACCGAATGAACGAGTGATAGCGTACATCAGCAGGGCACTGAACCCAGCAGAAAGGAATTACTCGACGATTGAACAAGAGTGCCTGGCCGTAGTATGGTCCATACAAAAGTTAAAAAGTTACCTAGAGGGTTATAAATTTACTGTGCTTACCGATCATAGAAGCCTCAAGTGTCTTCGCACGCTGAAGAAACCGACATCCCGTCTAGCCCGCGAACTACAACAGTTCGACTTCCAGGTGGCGCTGAACAATGTGGCTGACGCGCTATCCCGCCTACACGAGGACTATGAAATAAAAGCCGACCTGTCTCCATTAGAGGTGGAGGAAACCGAAGAGATAACCTGTCCGTGGTATCAATACTTAATACAGCAAGTCCGAGAACACCCTGATCAACACCCAAGATATAAAATAGATGAAGGGCAACTATTTAAATCGTTCCCTGATCCGACACCCGAAAAAGAGATGGGAAGCCATTAGTTGGAAAATTTGTGTACCACTAGAAAAGCGCCGAGATATCCTGGAAGAATGTCACGATGCTCCCACCACAGGACACCTGGGAATTGCGAAAACGTTGTGCCGCATATACCGCAATTACTACTGGCGCACCATAAAATTGGACGTTATAAAATACGTAAAAGCCTGTAGAAGTTGTCAGACTTATAAAGGTAGTACGCAAAATCCGCAAGGAGAAATGTACTTTTCACGACCTGGACATCCGTGGAACAATGTAAGTACAGACCTTGTCGGACCGCTGCCGCGTTCAAAGAAAGGATATAAATTCCTGTTAGTTTTTCAAGACCGGTTAACTAAGTGGGTCGAACTCAAACCACTCCGCAACGCTACTAGTCCGCCGATTATCCAAGCGTTAAAAGAACAAGTAATATATCGCTTTGGAAGTCCCCGACACCTGATCTCCGATAACGGCCCCCAGTATACAAGCAAATTATTCCGCACGTTTTTGAAGGATCATGGGATCCACCACCGTTCTGCTCCACCATACTCCCCGCATGCCAACCCGGTGGAAAGGACCAATAAAGTGATCGGGACGATGATCGCACAATTTACGCGAAACAACCAGCGAGAATGGGACGCTCATCTGCCTGAAATAGCATTCGCTATCAATACCGTACAGCATGGATCAACTGGTTTCTCCCCAGCCTTACTTAATCTCGGTAGAGAATTAGAACCACCGAGGGCATGGTCAACCCAGAAGCAACCGCCGACAACAGAAACCGCCGTAACCGCAGCTGATCAAGAACAACGCATGAATACAAGAACTTGCTAGAGACTCGTTAGTAAAGACCTTTGAAGTACAACGGTATCGTTACAACTTTCGTCACCGAGCCTACCGCCCCCGAAAAAGAGATCTCGTATATCGTAAAACACATTACCTGTCCAGCAAAGCGAAAGAATTTTCCGCGAAATTAGCGAAAAAGTATGCCGGTCCTTACCTCGTGTATAAAATAAAATCGCCCGTAATTGTCGAGCTCCGAGAACCCGGTAGTAGGAAAAGCGCGGGAGAAGCGCATGTAAAAGATTTGAGAAATGCGACTGACGTCACCGATCAGACAAGACCAACTACCAATGGTAACGTCGAGAATATAACGGCTATCAAAAACCCGCGTTCGAAATCATATAAAAGCAAAGGATAAAACCAGAAATGCTATCTTCCACAACATGGCCCCGTATAAACCCTGTATAAGAAGGACCCCGCTCCGAATTTCACCGTGGCAGCCCCATAAATACCGCATACCCGGGACCGAGGGCTTGGAAGCAGCCTTCCTCACGCGTCGCAGTTCCCCGATCCGGGAACAATCTCCGCCGCCTGCGCCCAGTACACCGTCCCAGGACCATCCGGTATGGGTACGGAATACTATTGGTCGCCACCCCGACTCCACACCGACGGTAGACCGAAGACTCCGGATACACCGGAACATTTGCGCCGGACGACCGAAGTCACAGGAGGAATCCAGGCCCTACATATCCAGGAGATCCCCAAACCGGCCCGCCTTACACCGCCGCCCACGGAGTATCTCAACCGCCGCCAGCGACGCAATCGCCGTCGCGTCAGTATTATCATGCCTGATGGCGTGAGGGTGAAGATAAAGAGAACGGATCTCCCGAAAGAAGAGGAAAGGGTGGTATGTAAAAAACCACCGCTCTTTACGTATGCTTTTTAGAGTAAATTATTCGCGGACCATCCTATATCTAAAATTTCAAAAGTTTACGCGATATTACACCACAAATAATTCCTTAATCACCGCTGACGTGTATTTCTAAAAACCAGTAAGTTTTTGCACGTCAGAACAATTGCAACCAATCCCATAACGACATCCCCCGCACGGTAACCACGAAGCCGCCCACAGATGCACCTTTATAAACCCGCGACGCGCGTGAAAGAGGGATGAATCGAAGTAGATTCAATTCGAGTCGATTTCTCAGATCTCTCCGGGAATCATAGACCGTCGCATCGTTCCAGACATCCAGTAGCCGTGTTAAATATGTAAAAATAAAATAGAGCAATTATTTATTTCTTTGTTAATTATTTACGAGACAAGTCCAATTTATAAAAAAAGTAAATTTAACATTTCCGACTTATAACAACTACAAACAGGTGTCATTTTAACACACTGTACAACTAATTAAAACAAATTGCACTGAAACAAGTTGGGTACAATTCAAAGTAAATTTCTTAAAAAACTATTAGTGTAATGAAGTGTACATTTATGTTACGTTAGGGTGCAATTTGTAATCTGCCCCCTTCTGGTTTGGTAACCCAACGCGGTTTTACTTTGCCTCGGTGTTGCTCAGTCGGGTTTATAAATTATTATAAACGGGGTGTGGTTCGTATTAAATAGTGGGTTGACACTGTCACCTTAAATAAATATCTTAAAGCGTTTTAAAACGTATATTAAATCAACTTATTATATAAATATATTTATAAACAACAAAACAAATGTATTTTCTCTTTGTGTTCTGATGGCTCCTGATTCATTCTCCTGGGGGGGGGGCTTCCTAGGTGCGTAATCGTTTCTGTAAATATTATCTTAATCTACTCCTTACCTAGCAGGCCATATTCATATTACGGTCCTGTCTTTACAGAAGTGGGGGTAGTAGTCGCGATACCGTTTTGATCGGAGGCGCCAGCGCAATGAACTCGAATCGTTTCGGGGACGGAGAAAATCAATATCGTGCTTATCCTTCAGTAGCTCTGGAGCGCTGAAGCGAGTAGTCGTACTCCCAGGAAATAATACACGCGAAATGCGCGTATGCAAATGCACGATCTCGGGACTGTCTTTCTTTAATTAGAACCGGTTTGATTATGCATTTAGATTATTTATCTAACGGAATTAATTACGGATTTCCATACAAAATACTTGATAGTAAAACTACACTAAAATGAATTTACTAGTTTTTAAGGTAAATCGTTAAATACACCAGGTTGTATTAATATTATTTAATACCGGTAAACATGGGATAATTTACGTACTATCTAAGGTTTTAAATTTCCTACGTATCTTCCTAATTTATTTACAAACGATCTCACACTAGGTGTTTCGCGATGGTTAGGTTGACTACAAATTTATGCAACAGGTCTCGTGTGTACTCTCCTGCGATCAATGATACTGTGTGTGGTTATTGTGTTTGTCTGTATGTATTGTATGTAGGTGTATTAAGCGGGGTCTTAGTGATAATCAGGAGACGTAGGCGATGGCCTGTCTAACCTGGTAAACTAAGAACAAAAGGTCGCAGGTCTTTATAGCCCTGTAACTAACCTTCACACTCAAGTGTTTGCAAGCGACGTGGGGGTTACCCCTTCATTACGCTCTTGGTGTTAGTGTACTGTGTTTGCGAGTGACGTCAGGATCTACCCTGCGTGGCACTCTTTATGTATGTGTTTTGTGTACGGATAACGTTATAACTCCTGGAGACTAAGCCCGTCGTTATATACGTTCTTTAGTGTTTGATTGTAAATTGTCAGATTTTATAACTCTACAACTTACGTGTCTATCAATTGCAGTGCGGGATTAAACTTTAGGTTGCCCGGTGCGAGGTGGTGCGCGTTATCACACGATCGCGATGGACTCCTCGGCGGTGGTTAGCAGGTCGGTGCTTACACGAAGCAAACGGTGCGGCGGCTGCTGGATATTTTGAAGGGCGCGACGGTCTATGATCCCCGGAGAGATCTGCAGGTCGGTGCTTACACGAAGCAATCGGTGCGGCGGCTACTGGATATTTTGAACGGCGCGACGGTCTATGATCCCCGGAGAGATCTGCAGGTCGGGGCTTACACGAAGCAATCGGTGCGGCGGCTACTAGATATCTTGAATTGAATCTACTTCGATTCATCGATTCCTTCTTTCACGCGCGTCCCGGGTTTATAAAGGTGCACCTGTGGGCGGCTTCGCGGCTACCGTGCGGGGGATGCCGTTATGTGATTGGTTGCAATTGTTCTGACGTGCAAAAACTTACTGGTTTTTAGAAATACACGTCAGCGGTGATTAGTGAATTATTTGTGGTGTAATATCGCGTAAACTTATGAAATTTTAGATATAGGATGGTCCGCGAATAATTTACTCTAAAAAGCATACGTAAAGGACGGTGGTTCTTTACATTAGAATTACCAGCCGATGAAAAGAAATAATTCACACGATGTTCAATTACTTAATCACTAATATCTTCATAATCGCTATCTGATTCATTTTGATTTGTACGAATTATTTAGGTGTAATATCACCATGATTGAACTTTATTTCACGATCCCACCATTGCTGAACAAGATCTTCAGTATGTTGGATCAAGCTGTCCCACATTTCTGGTGTCACTTGCGCTAATGCTTCTTACCACATATTTAAGCAATTTTCAACTGAGTCTCCATCTCTACCTACGTGTTTATTATATGATTTTATGATTCCCTATATATGTTCAATCAGGTTAAACATGCAATAGGGAGGAAGTCGAAGTGCTCTATGATCATACTTTTCCGTCAGCTGTTCCGCAACAAATAGTTTTGGTGGTTTGTTTCTACAATTATACATAAAGTGATTTAATAATATATTACTTTATACATACTCGGCAACTACTTGTAATAATTCGGTTTGTAAAAAGTGCACGTCAAATGGAATTTTCTATTCCGTCAACCAATCTTGAATAGCACCTTTTGTCCACCAACTGTTCGGTATTTTGATAACTACAGTGCTATGATATGATGCTTTGTCCATTACAATAACGGATGGTTGACTTAAATTCTGTAACTGCTGGTGCTCAAACCACTATAATAAATTTCTTTCGTTCATTTCCCCGTGATAATCGGAATTTGGTGTTTTTTAATTAAATATCAATTCCGCACCAGGTACAAAGCCATTTTTATTTCCAGCATGAAGAACGATATATCTAATAACAAAAATTGTAATAAAATATACCATGAACATTATTTCGAACCAAACTTTTGCCATCTACTTTTGTACTTTTACGGTTTTTAAATTGTCATCTTGCCAAGAATGACTAACAGAGCCATGTTGGAATATCCAAGTATCGTCTAGAAAAACAAATTCGTATAACCCTTCGTGTTTCAAACAATTGTACAATTTGAGGAAACATATTTGTTTTAAAACAATATCGGGTAGCTC
Source organism: Vesta saturnalis (assembly GCA_036346205.1). Classification (NCBI taxonomy): domain Eukaryota; kingdom Metazoa; phylum Arthropoda; class Insecta; order Coleoptera; family Lampyridae; genus Vesta; species Vesta saturnalis. The sequence continues at coordinate 2,928,045 of JARFJB010002108.1, read as the reverse complement.
CATTAAACCTCTTCGAGGATCATTTTTTTTCCATTGAAAACCTATGTTTTGTAATACAGTATGTAAAGACCTTCGACATCCTTCAAAAAGTTGATCGTTTTTTAATTTCTCCCATAAAATTTGTACGATATGTTCGCCTACAAAACAAAAATTCATTGGTTACAATGTCAATAAATTGATATCCACTTACGATTCTCATACATTCTCTAAATCAAATTTTGAATCTCATCCTGGCAGAAGTTTTCCACATTGCTGATGGGTTTCAGGTGCACACGATATCTAGCGACTGGTTGAACTACTTCATGCTTTGTAAGAGACTGCGATATTCTACTAACACTAGCAATATTGACATTTAAAGCTACAGCTACCCTCTACAACAAGACTACGATTAGATAACTACACACATTATAAAACAATACATTACCTCCCTTACAGAAGTCAATGGAATAAAAAGGCCCCCTGCATCCCGTTCTTTTTCAAAGAAATCTATTAACGAACAAACCAGTTCCCTTCCATGCATACCTAAATGCTTGGGACACATATTAGGCGAGGTCACACAACGGAAAATAACACAAATTTGTTCTGAAAAGAATAGTTTTACAAAAACGAAATAGAACTAACAAACACAATGGGCGCGTTTAGGGAACGCAGCATGTTGAGTTGCTGACCTGCTTTTCTCTCTGAACGAGATCCGCTTAAAATGAAGCATAGTCAGGCGTTGCCAATAATCAGTAAGCGTAAATATTTCCCGCTTAGTAAGAAGCGGTTTACTTTTCCCAACTTTAAAAACGTGCATAATCCGCTAAATGTGTTTGTATTAAAAAATATGGAAGGCAAGGTTATTTACTTAAATGACTACACCATAATAAACAATAAATTAATGCGTAAAATTAATGTACAACCAGGCAAGTAAATTGTGTTGTTAATATAAAGCAGGAAGTAAACCTTTTATTATTTTAGATAAATGTGATGACCAGTTAAATTCGGAATCCATAAACCAAGGAAGTACGAGCAACTCTGGCCATGCCGTAGAGGAGGATACTGGTGATGGTGAAAATATAGTTGTAGATAAGGAAGATGGGCAGTTTATTTGGGAACGTTCTGCAGTGCTATTATTGTTGCAAGAGTATCGCAAAAGAATGCAAAAATTCCGTAATCCAAAGATTAAGAAAAAGGGTCTGTGGACAGAAATTGCTGAAGTGATGCAAACCTTCAATTATGGAGTAGATGCGAGGCATTTTAGACAGAAAAATGCGCAATTTGAAGAGCACTTTTTTAAAATTGAAAGATAACAATAATAAGAAGAGGACAGGGCGAGGCAAGGTTAATTGGGAATACTAAACCATAATGGAGAGTATATTTATTAGCGATAAAACTGTGAATGTGACAAACTGTATTAGTTCAACACCTACTACTAATTATAGTGATGTGTTAAGGGAAGATGTAGTTCCCACATGTGATTTAGATACACCTGTCGCTAGTCCCATTGCAAGTACAGGGGATACTCTATCAGGTCATGCAAGAGGTAAACAGAAGAAGTTAGATGCCTATCGAAAACGCCAACTTGAAATAAAGGAGCAAAAGTTGGAGGAATTGAAAAAAATTAGGATAGAGATACAAGAAAGTAACAGAATTAATCAAACAAAAGTTGATTTACTGAAGGTATATTTGCAAAGTAATAAAAATAATAATTAAATATTTGTTTAGTATACATTGTTCTTTGTGTATCTACCTAATATAAAATTTTTTTTGTATATTATGCTTATAATAATGTAACAATATAATTGCGTTTGACTAGTGCAGTGGCTTCATCTCTATTAATATTTTCATTGTCAGCATTATATTCATTTTCTTGCTCTTCGTCATCTGCAGGTACTTCAACTTCGCCATCTATTGAAAGTACAGAATTATGCAAAATACATGCTGCCATAACTACATCTGGTATTTTTTCTGCTAATGACATGTCCAAAAATTTTAATCTTCGCCATCGACCTATATGAATGCGTAACATTAATAACTATTAATTAATTATTTGCCTACCTTTCAATAATGCAAATGAGCGTTCAATTACTGATCGTTGTCCACTTAGGGTGGTATTAAATAGATTATGTGCACGTGTAAGATGACCATTATCTCGAAATGGTTTTAACAGAGTCTGCATTAAGGGATATCAGCATCTCCAATTATATGTTGCTCGGGAGGAAGTAGAGGTGGATGCCCTATTAATTTGCCATAAATGGGACTATTGCGAAGAACACGTGCATCATGTAACCTTCCAGGCATACCCACAAAAACACCAATAAAAACCATTCTATCATTACATATAGCTTGAAGAACAATACTGTGCTGCTCTTTTCTATTGTAAAAATCCACACTGTTATGAACTGGTTGTTTTATAATTATGTGGCAACCATCAATTGCACCCACAACTCCAGGGATCCCTGAAATCCAACATTTCAAATTACATATGTTTAGCCGAACTACATATACACACGGCATTTATTTTCCACCCTTGTAGACATCCGATACCTTTCGTCAACTGTAGGCCATTTAATATAACGCTCTTGAAGCTGCATTACTGCTGTTAATATATTTTTGAAAATATAGTGTCCTGTGCCCTTTGCAAAACCAAATCTATCACCCCCTGCTAAATAACTTTCTTGCTTAGCAAGTAACCATATAAAAAAACACACCTTTTTGTCTAAGCTGATTAACAAATGTCGCTGATGAAGTACTGGTGCTATAAGTTCGCATAAATATTGCACAGCTGCTCTACTCATACGGAAACGGCATTTAAAATCACTAGGTGTGTACTGTGGCACAATATACTCAAAGTAATTCTCGTTATATACACCTTCGTTTCTGGTTACAATTACCTCCTCATGTACCTCGCCGACGTCGTTTACAATGGCATGTAATACATTGTTCAAATTTAAATCGTCTTCTAACAACTCTTCAATTAGGAAAAGATCCATATTGGCTTGTTGTAAAAAATGGCAAATTTAACCTAACCTAACAAATTTGTAGGTCAGTTGACTGACTTAGAAAGCGTACCGTTTAGGGAATCGTAAAGCGCTGATTTCCAGCAGTGCCATCACTGCTTATGCTTACTGATTACTCTAACGCCCGTATGCACCGTTGAGTTTAATCCAGATTAACAGTTTAATCGCGATTTACGATTAAATTTGTTATGCACCGTTTTAAAAACGGCCTTTAATCGGGTTTATTTTGATCTCAGATAGTCGACGGTTTAAACGTATTTTTCTAACCTCAAATGTACGAGAATTTGATGTTAAGTGACGATTATTTATTAAATTTAAGAAACGAATATGGTAATAGAGGACGAAATATTCATAGAGGATGATCAGGACATCTTAGATATAATTAATTATGGATTTCCAAGGCGAATGTACGAACGGAGTAATTATTTTGAAGATATGGACAACATGTCTTTCTTTCGAAGATTCCGTCTCACAAAGGAAACTGTGTTAAATGTTTTAGAGCAGATTGAAGATCAGCTGGTGTTTAACAATGAATTGTAGTGTTTCGATACATTAATAATAGATAATTGAAAAATATTTTTTTAGAAATAACAGCCTATCTCGTTGAGATTATTTGCATGTGCTGGGCACCAAACTAGTATAGGAGATTTTATGGGGATCCATCAGACCACAGTATCACAAGTGGTTGAAAAAGTTACGAATGCCATTGTAAGTCTACGGCGAAATTACATCCAAATGCCTACAGCCCATGAAATTGTGCAAGTCGAAAATGATTTTTACAACATAGCTAGATTTCCAAGAGTGCTAGGTTGTTTGGATAGAACTCATGTTAAAATTCAATCACCAGGTAGGTAAATATGTTTTATTACTTTTAATTGTGTGTGCACCAAAATATCAAATATAATATTAATGTCACTTCTTGAGGATGTACTTACTAGTAGATTTTTTACAGGTGGTGAGGATGCCGAAATTTTTCGTAACTGAAAGTCATATTTTTCTGTTAATGTACAAGTGATCTGTGATGCCAGTTTAAAAAATCGTGATATTGTTGCAAGGTGGCCAGGATCTGTGCACGACATGACCATATTTAATAATAGTCGAATAAGGGCAAGAATGGAAAATGCAGAGTTTCCAACTTCCGTTTTACTAGGTAATAAATATTAAGTGTAGTTGGTTTAAACTCATTTTTTGGGTATCTCGCCACTATAAATAAGGAACTCTAATAAAAAAAAACCACTGCATTTTGGCAACCTATTTCTTTTAAAGTTGTTTGTGTGTATGGTGGAAAATGAGTGTAAACGGAAATACCAACAACCATGTATGTAGAGCTTATTTCCATTACTTTAGATTCTCTTTTTTCTTGGACAGGTGATGGCGGATATGCTAATCGACCTTATTTGTTGACGCCAGTCCAAAATCCAGTAACAAGAGGAGCTCAGTCATATAATCAGTCACACATCAGGACTCGGAATACTGTTGAAAGACAGATCGGAGTCTGGAAAAGGCGCTTCCCCATAATAGCATATGGATTAAGGTGCAAAGTGTATAACGCTTTTCCAGTTATAGTATCAACAGCAATACTTCACAATATTGTAGTACAAATGAATGAAGGTGCACCTCTGTTACCAGAAAATATTGATGAACATCAATTGATTTGATTAATCAAGGAAATATACTTAATGTGGCTGATGGAAATCATTACGAAAATGAAAGATTTCAATTTAATCATAGACAAAAGTTAATAAATGAGTATTTTGCTCATTTTTAGTTATGGAACCACTAACTTTGTATCAGGTTGTATCATTTAGTAATGAAATAAATTAAGAATAGGATGTTTTTGTTCCTGATATTTACCATTGAAAAAATTTTATCACAAATCTGTTACAGTATTCAGTTTTATTTATCTTCTAGTATAAGTACATGTATGAATTTGTATGCAATAAAACTTCAATACATGCTCTAATTTTATTTAAAGAATACATTTTAAATACATCCTATAAACATATTGCTAGAATATTTACTAAACATTAGTGAGCAGTGATTTCTTACAAGCAATATCTAACTTGAGAAGTTCAATTTTTAACAATTTCTCCTCTTTTTCTAAAATTGACAATTCTACTTGATTTTGAAGTATCTTTAATTGTAATTTATGTTCTTCTTTTTGGAATTGTTCATGCTCGCTTAGTTGCTGCAGTTGTTTTTCCACAAGAATTTGTCTTTTCTCCAGAAGAACATTATATTTTTCATCAATGTCCGAAGAAGTTAGCACTCGAGTGGAGTTGGTTGGTCTTCGTCGCATTTTAGAATTAGTAGGAGTCTCCTGTTTCGATGTGTATGTTTGTTTATGGGGTGTTTGTACACGTCCACTTTTACACACTTTTGGAGTGTTGGAAGGTCCTGTAATAGGTTGCATCTCATTATGTGTCCCAATGTTATCCTAAAATATAAGTATTTTGGATCACATTTTTTAATGTATGTATTTCTACTTACTTGGGGGTCATCTAAATCAAATGAATCCTGGGAACTGCCAACAAAAGTAAAAGTTAACTCTGCTTCTTCGGATATGTTGAGTTTTTTTTTAGTGGGAGAATCTGCATCACTATCACAGGTGACATTAAAACCTTGAAGTGTTTTTTCATTGACTATGGAAAGCAGCAACATGTCATCTAATTTTAAGACAGGTGCAGGACCTCCACCTGTAAGAAATCGAGCCTTCCTATCTGTTGCCATTTTCCTACGAAGTTCCTTTTTTTTATTTTCGTACAGTCTGTTTAATGTGTCCGCACTTCTAAAACACACAATTGTACCATTTGCATTAAATTCGTGTTCAATTGTTTTCCATATCTGATTCTTCTCTTCAAGGGTCACTCGGTTTGTTTTCTTGTCTTCAATAATGTGAGAATATTGTGTTGATATTATATTTAAAAGTAACCGCTTTTCTGTAGAGGTAAAATTGTGTACCCTTCGAGAATTTTCATCCATTTTATACGTAGACAAGCATACAATTTGCAAACAAAACAACACATCTATCGACAATCACAAGAATTTTAGGATATTTTTTCGATATTTCTTCCTCTTTTTGCTTTGGCGGGAAGACAAAATCTAGCAATAATGCAACATTGCCAAATTTCTTTAAAGATTAGTTAATCTTGCGATGTTGGTTGACGCTGCATAAGAAAAATGACATTTGTAAATTATCCAGATTACTTGATCGAAATTAAAATTTAAAACGGTGCATACGGGCGTAAGCTGCTGCATTCCCTAAACGCGCCCATTAATAAACGACAATAAATGAAAGATGTCTTGGTTGCAACATTCTAATTTTATTTACGATGCTGCCGACTTGTAGAATTATTTTACCCTCGAATACCTTTAATGACACTCCTAAATATTAGTATTACATTGGTACTGCTTTACGTCATATGTCACGTGCAACGCTTTTAGGATTTCCAAAACTTTAGCAAAACTTTTTATACAAACTTGAATCAATTACCGTACAAATACTATGTGAATCAAACACAAAATTAATTTTAAAAGAATTTAAATTTAGAGAAACTTCAAGTGCAACACTAGAATGACCAATAAAATTTAATTCAAGGTTCAGAGCCGCAATAAAAGAAATGTTACGTACCTGAATTCTGATTTCCTATACCACCTTTTGAACTCGTACACACTGAAGCAACATGTTTTCTTCCAGAACAACAAAAACAAGTCCAATTAAACTTCACAGCTGGGCAGTTGAATGGCTGATGCTTGATAAAACATTGCTCGCATCTTCTTCTCCCTTTGTTTGAGTAACTGACTTCTTGCTCTTGAACGTGAATTTGAACGAAACTGCATCCTAACCCTTGCATTTTGTGATTGGTAACTGTTATTATAACTTACTTGTTGTCTTGATGCCCTTGGTTTATAAAATTTACTTTGCTGACTTGATTTAAATGCATGAATATTTGCCTCGACGTATCATTTTCTTTACTCATTGCATTCACCGCTACTGACTGATTTCTGATCTGATCTGCACTGTTTAAAATAACTTCTATGTCCTGAATAATCTTGCAGGCTTCTTCAAATTTAAGTTCTTGTTTTTCAGAGAGTAACTTACGTATAATAGCTTCATTTAAAATACCACAGACTAGCTTGTCTCTCAGTGCCTGATCTAGAAAATCACCAAAATTGCAATTTACTGATAAATTTTTTATCATTGTAATGTACTGTGACAAAGTTTCTCGTGTTTGCTGGTTTCTTTTATAAAAATTAAAACATTCAGCAATGGTACATTTCTTTGACTGATATTTACTTGTTAAAACCGCACAACACTCTTGAAACGTACAGAGATAGCTTTTGGTTTAGCTGAATCTCTGAGCATCTTAAATTTTTCAGCTCCCAAAACTAAATCAAGTTGGGCTACTCTTTGTGTATTTGGAATATTAGGGACATCAAAATAAAATTGTAGATAAACGTTTCAAAAAATATTCAAAACCTTCGACCTGCGGCTCATATTGAGGAATGCAAACATTTTGTACTGTACTTGTATTTGTAGCACTTCCTGGAATATTATTATTTCCAGTATTATTAGCAACACCACTACTTGTTTGGTCAGTTTCATTTGCCATTTTTTTTTAAATAATCTTACTGATGTTGAAATCGCACAACACAAATTTCTTGAAACACAGTTCAGCACTTGACACTTTCACTCATAACTATCGGCATAAAAAAAAAGATTATCCTTGTCGCCAGTTAATATATAATGAGGAGTAGCTTTTTATTAAAAACGTTTTTCCTTTTTAGACACAAGGTTGATGCCTGGGTGACATACATTTATATTTTATTGTAAATGAAAACGGAGGTACACCAGAGAAATGGTATACCTTCGATACTCGGTAGAAGACGCATAGCCTATACCTTTACGTGTAAGGTTATGAATTTGAACTAAGGGGAATGTGCGGGTTGTTGTAAGCAAAATACTACTCACATCTACGCATGTGTCGTGTTATTAAGTTCGGAAGTAACGATTACTGCCGAAAGTTGATACTTCTAACCAAAGTTCTTTGCTTGTTTTTATTTATGCAACCTAACCTTGTTTGAAAGTGAGTGTTCTGTGCTTTTTTGTATTTCGACTGTGTCTTTACATTTTAATTCTAGTTTATTTTCTATTTTATTTTATCTAGGTGTTAGTTTTTTAGTATTATCTGTTATTACATGTATTTAGTGCATAGTTCGCGTCATTCTTAAAGATGTCTGTGCTGCCGCTGCCTTTAGGGACAAGTCTAGCTGGTAACTTTTGTATTGTGTGTCAATCATGGAGTTACACAGAATCATTTGATTTGTAAGTTAAAATAATGTTTTATATAGGTATATATAGTTTTGGCTATATAATTTTAGGTTTCCAAAAAATGCTGTTCAGCGTGAAAAGTGGATTGTCAATTTAAGTCTACGTTCTGACAAACTTCAGAAAAACTCAAAAGTATGTTCATTACATTTTAATGACAATTGTTATTCTAAGACAGCGAAGAATCGCAGGCGTTTATTACAAGGATCTGTACCAAATTATGCAACTATTATGTAGGTACATAATGCAATGTAGATTTTAAAATGTACAAATGCAGGTTTTGTAGAGAAACATCTGAGACAAAACACTTAGAGGCTATTGACATTCCAGAAGGTACAAAGGATGCAGCTGAACAATATTCACAGCCAGATTCATCTGTTTCAACAGTATCATCTCGAAAAAGATTCATTAATGATTTAACAACCTCCGGAGATTTTTCGTCCCTTAAAAAAGCTAAGAGAAGTTTTGAAATCGCAGCTGACATTGTATACGAGCAAAAAATCCAAATTCGAACTTTGCAGCAAAAAGTTCGACGACTCAAGAAAAAAATTTCTAGTATTGACGATATGCTAAATCATTTGAAATCAACAAACCTGATTTCTAGAGAAACCAGTTACAGGTAAATATTTAAAAGTAAGTTATGAATTTTTGTAAAGATTAATAAGCATTAAATACAATAAATTGAAAACATCTATTTACACAAAAACTAAACTTTGTTATTTCTCGAGTACATTTGTACTCTGCTTAGATTGATTGATTATTGTTAAAATAACAACTTTGTAATTTGTCTATTATTTATGATAAACTATTTACAGACAAAATGCTCCGATTCTTTAAGTCATCTGATTCAGAGAAAACTTCAAGGCCAGAAAGATATATATTCGCCAGAACTAAGAAGTTTTGCACTTACCCTTCAATTTTATTTGACCAAAGCCTATAATTATGTAAGAAAACATTTTGGCAATATTTTACCACGTACAGCTACAATTTCTAAATGGTACCAAGTAGTTGATGCAGAACCTGGGTTTACAAAAGAGGCTTTTACAGCATTACAATCTTTCATGGTTTTGTGGACATAGGCACTGGTTCAAGTTCTGCTTATAATGATTGTCCGCATGCCCGAAATGTTCTAGTATATATGGCAGTTTCCCTTAACCCTTTAATGCATAATGTTGCAGAAGTACAACATTGTGAATTATGCCTCCTATTAATAGTATCTTTAAAATTAAAACCATTTAACGCATAGTGAGATATTTCTACAACATTGCTCTCTCACTTCTGCGCACTATAAAATAATGTATTGTACAGACAAATATAATGTTCTCTCATTTCGCTCGAATTTATCTGTTAGGTTAATTAACCTCAAAATAATACCATTTTTGATCGTTAATTTCAAATGCGTTCAGTACTATTTTAAATTGTAAATAAATATCAGGCAATAATATAAGGTGAGTAGATTATGTTTGATGATAAAGTAACGCCATGTTTTGTTATTTTATGTCATGGTGTAATAAAACATGTATGTTGTAGAAGTACAACATTATGCAGTTAGCTCTTGTTTTACTACATATTGTTCTATATAGTAAGAGTGCTTTTTTTTATTAGATTTAATTATGGAAAATAAAAAATTAACCGAAAAAGAACTGTAAGACATTATCGACCACTTGGACGAAAGTAGTGACGACGGACAAGACTTTTCAGGCACAGATAGCTGGGATGGTCCTGAATATATTCCAGAAACAGATGACGAAGATGTTGATATGGAAAATATCGAAGATGAAGAAAATCTCAATGATCCTGAGCATATTCCAGAAACAAATGACGAAGATGTTGATATGCCGTGCACGTAAAATATCGAAGATGAAGAAAATCTCGATGAAAATATTGTCAAACAAAACCAAATTGGAAATCAAGTGAGTGCTAAATCAACTAAATCAAAGAAAGAGAAACTAAACACTATTTGGAAAAGCAAAAACTTGGTGTTGAGTGATGTTCAGAAAGCTTTTTGTGGTACTGATTCATTATCTGCTGAATTTCTAGAGCTAAATACACCATATGAATGTTTTTCATACTTTTTTACGGATAGACTGTATGACAATATAACCGAACAATCATGTTTATATGCACAGCAGATAGATGTCAACAAAGCTTTACATCTAACTATTGCTGAACTCAAAACCTATTTTGGAATCATTATTATGTCTAATGTTCGTCTTCCAAATACACATTCATACTGGAGTAGTGACGTTGGGATAGAAATGATTAAAAGTGTTATGCCTTTAAATAGATTTGAAACGATTAGACAATTTCTACATTTCAATAATAACGAAACTCATTTGCCAAGAGATAATCCAAATCATGATAAAATCCATAAACTTAGGCCACTTGTAGATCATTTAAATAGTGTATATTCCTCTGTTCCTCTTGAAAGAAAACTTTCAATTGATGAGCAATTATGTTCTACAAAAATTCGACATTTTATGAAGCAATACCTGCCCATGAAACCTCACAAGTGGGGTTTCAAATTATTTGGACTGTGTGGTGTGAGTAGTTTTGCATATAAGTTTGAAATATATTCGGGACAAGAAAAGAATGATTTACACAGAAATGTATCAGAACCAGATCTAGGGGAATGTGCGAATATTGTTGTTAGATTAGCCAGAATTATACCAAGAAATCTTAATTCCCAATTATTCTTTGATAATTATTACACTACTCTGGATCTGTTATTGTATTTAGCGGAAAATGGAATTTTAAGTCTTGGAATAGTGCGGCGAAATAGAATTCCCAATTGAAAGTTACCCACAGAAAAAGACATGAAGAAACATTTTTTTTTTATGATTGTGGACCTGAATAGGCTAAATAAGGCCTATCGTGCTAAAGCACTCAGGAACACTTAGGAGGATGGATATAGGGTTAATGAATTGCCAATAGATGTCTATGAACAGCTACCTTAAATTTTCTCATATCATAAGTGAGAGGAAAACAGGAACTAGGGAGATCATTCTAGAGTTTAGAAGCCGTGTAGAAAAATGTGGATTGCGCCCGTTTGGTACGACAAGTGGAGATTTGTACTGCATACTGATGATGTGAATGAGCGAACCGAGTGTTTCTCGCAAAGATAGCCGGAGATGGTATCAAAGAATGTAATTCACCAGCACAATAGCCGTTGTAATAACGATAATACAAAGAAAGAACTGAAACCATCCTTCTCAAGGGACTGTATGTGAGAAGTTAAGGACGGGTCATTTATAAGCCTAATCGCTCTCTTTTGAATACGATCAACGATATCGAGAGCGTATTGGGGAGCACTAACCCAAAGGTGAGAATTATATTCCAGATGAGGCCGAATTTGGGCCTTATACAGCAGAAGGAGTTGTCGAGAGGTAAAGTACTGCTTAGATCTGTACAAAAAGCCTATTTTGCGAACAGCTGTTTTGGTAGCTGACAGAAGATGGTCAACCCATGAGAGATTTGAAGATACAGTCATACCCAACAGAGTAATAGAGTCTGAAAACTTAAGAACTGAGCCATTCATACTTACAACAGGAAATGATCGATCTTTTTTGGCGGACATAAGGCAACACTGAGTTTTGTTAGCATTAAATTTAACTAGATTATTGCTTCCCCATTCGAGAATACGTTGAATATCTTTGTTGATTGAGTTTGCCATTTCAGCTTTAATTTCTTGATTTGACATAGAAAGTGGATTATCACTATGAGTAGACTGAGATGAACTACAGTGAAGAGTGCTATCGTTAGCAAAGCAATGGATGGGGTTAGTTGTTGAAGAAATAAGGTCGTTTATGTACAGCAGAAAAAGTGTAGGCGCTATAACGGATCCCTGTGGTACGCCCGCGTTAATGCTAACTTCTTTTGAAAAAAAGCCATCAACTACGACACGTATTCGTCTTTTATCAAGGAAACTAGAAACCCAATTGATGAGCGTATCATTTAACCCAAACGAGGTGAGTTTGGCAAGTAAACACTTATGCCAAACTTGGTCAAATGCCTTTGAGATATCTAAAGCGACTACAACTGTTTCACCGGACTGCTCTACTGTATTGTTCCAAACTTGGGTCACATATGAAAGAAGATCGCCTGCTGAACGACTTTGCCCAAACCCATATTGGTGGTCACTAAGGAGTTTGTTAGTTTCAAGGAACGTGAGCAGTTGCTGATTGATGGCTTTTTCCATGATTTTAGACAAAATGGAAGTGATGGCAATTGGTCTGTAATTTGAGGGATCGGTCTTATCACCTTTTTGGGAATAGGTTGAACATTTGCTAACTTCCATGATGAAGGAATTCCCCAGTAGATATAGAGATCGTATAGAGCTTAGATAGGACTGGTACTAGTTCGGGGGAACATTTCTTTAAGACAATAGCTGGGATACCGTGTGGGCCAGTCGCCTTATTGAGATCAAGCCTACTGATGATCGATTCCAAGAGCTTGTACCGAAAATGAATTGGTTTCATAACGTATGAAGAAGAGTTGACTAGGGGCACATCTTTTCCAGAATCATTGAGACACGAGTTTGATGCAAACAAATCCACAAAAACGTTGGCTTTGTTTACAGAATCAGCAACTACCGATCCGTCAATAGATGTCAGGGGGGGAAATGAAGATGTTCGAAAGTTTTTACTAATGGCATTTTCGTTGTTCGAACAACTTTTTAGTTTTAGTGATGACACTTTTGCAGATATTTCTAGCACCAACGTATTCTACATGACTGTCAACCGATTTATTAGATTTCCATTTAATGCAACATTTATTTTTTAAAGATATTGCATCAGAACAAGCCTTATTGAACCAGGGTTGGGAACGTGAATGACCACGGTACTGTTTTTTCGGAATGTATAACTCCATTCCCATGAGGATGACTTCAGATACTGAAAGAGCGATGTCCGAAGAAGAGGACGACTTAAAACAATATTCACGCCATGGAAAGGTTGCAAAGAAATCCCGTAAATCACTCCATCGAGCTGACTTAAAACACCACAAGGTTCTATCGGTTTTGCGAACAACAGTGGAATTAGGTACAGTAGAAATGATTTTTATTAGACAACGGTCAGAAAGACCTAAAGGCGAAAGAACGGAAGTTTTATAAACAAGAGGGTTTGATGTAAGAAAGAGATCTAGAAGATGTGGAGTATGGTTAGGGTTATCAGGGATTCTTGTGGGTTCAGAAATCATTTGTGTGAGATGACATGAAATAGCAAATGTTTCTGCACTATGACCAGCGGGATTTGTAGTAGATGACAATTGAAGCCAATTAGAGTTATGAACATTGAAATCGCCTACAAATGAGATATCGCAAGATGGAAACTGAGACAGGAGATAGTCAACTTTCATACTAAGGTAATCAAAGAAGTCTTGAAAGTTGCTGTCATTACGAGACCTATAAATGCAACAGTAGAATTTCACAAAATTAGGACCAGAATGTTTAAACCAAATCACGTCAAAATTTTTATTTTCTAAGGAAGAAACCCTCTTGCAAGCAATTCTGTCCTTGATGTACGCACATACGCCTCCTTTATATCGAAAGTTAGAGTGAAGGTGGTATTGAGGAAATTGCAAGTCGGGTGACTCGGAGCTTTCAGAGGAGACTTGTGTTTCAGATAGAAACAATATATCAGGTTGTAATTGTTCAAGATGTTGGTGAATAGCATTAAGATTAGACCTGATACCGCGGATGTTGCAGTAGTGAATCAGAAAGTTGATACTTTCGATGACCGAGGTCGCTTGGGCCCTGCCCTCCCGGACATCCGAATGGGGCAGGATTTTACGTCCGGAATTTATAACCCTAGAAACCACAGCCATCTTATTTTTTAATTTGGGACTTTTAATCCGATAGGAGGACAGTGAGGGCGAGAAGGAAGAATAAGGATGAGAATAGATTAAGGATGATGGAAAAGGTAACCGGCAGCCCTTACCGAGCTCAGAAAATCGGAGACCCAATATTAAGGAGCCCATGGTAAGGGTGGTGGTACCTCCCCGGCTGGCATGGAGTATACATGCCTACCACCTACGCGAAACATGAATGAGGAATAAGTTACGAGTTTGTAGCTAACCATAAGAACATAGATATAAGTTCCATTGTGTGGAAGGACAATTGAATAGTTAATTTATTGTCTATTTTTGGTGGACAGCAGCCAATCACTTCTGTAAAAAGATTTGACAAACAGTCAAAATCCAGTAAAGGGATAAGTTGCCCGTACATAATTAATGAATATAATAAGCATATGGGTGGAGTAGATTTACTCGATGCCAATATAGCTCGGTACAAAATACTTACAAAGAGCAAGAAATGGTATATACGTATTTTTTATCACCTACTTGATATGACATTGGCTAATGCATGGATTCTTTATAGAAGAATTAGCGAAGAAAAACAAAATGAAATGGAAAAAATCAAATTTTTCGAGTTTCGTACAGAAGTTGCAAAATGTCTGATCCAAGTTGCCCAAAGTACCACCATTAAACATGGAAGTCCATCTTCTAGTACAATAGAAGCAATGCTTGCCATAAAAAGAACAAAAGGACCAACTCAGTACATCCCTCCTAGAGATGTACGTCTAGATCAATTAGGGCACTGGATGACATGGTCAGCGAGAAATAGGTGCAAATTTCCAAATTGCTCTGGATATTCACAGACAGTTTGTGAAAAATGTAGTGTGAATTTGTGTTTCAACAAAAAAAAACAACTGTTTTCGAAAGTTTCATACAGAAGTGTAATGAAAAAAATGACATAAGCAATGCATGGTGTTGTATATCTACAACAGTAACTTTTTGGTGTTTTTGACATGATTAAAATTTGGAAAAAATTTTTTTTAATTTTACCAATAAATACATTTAAAATGTATATTATACTTTTTTTTTGTTATATGAAAATGTAAACTTTCACCATTAACACTCATAATAAAATACTTATTTTTTTGGGTTTTTTAATGGTGTATTTAAATTATATAATCTAAACGTTCCGATCGAGGGGTATTTCACTAAGTAAATTTAGCACACTTACTGCCGAATTTATCTAATACTGTTTGATACTGCCTATGACTGCTCGACACTGCCTATGACTGCCTGATACTGCCTATAACTGCTCAGTACTGCGCGGTACTGCTTGCTACTGCCTACAACTGCTCAATACTGCGCGGTACTGCTTGCTACTGCCTAATGACTACAGTCTCATTTCTTACTCTTTTTTTTATCATTTTGAAAATGCAAGTTTACCTATTGAATTTGTGTTGCCTGTCCTGTAATTTAGGTTCTCAATATTATAACAATTATTTTAGAAGCGCCTGCAACAGAAAAACTCGAGAAAAACATGTAACGAACCGAAAATTCTTTATATTTATTTTTTATTTGCAAGGTAACTATCCTTTCAATTTGAAATGGATAGGAGTGGCTTAAATTAATTGGACCAAAAAATAAAAACTTTTTCTCCGCTGTTTGAAGATCATCTTTTTTTGGCCAAGAAAATGACCCTAAAAATTCTTCAAGGAACTTTACAGTATAAGTATCTGTTTCTACGTTGTATTTTATAATTCGCCCCACATACCATCCCGAATCGTAATAGACTGCATAGTATACTTTTCAAGTTCAATTACGGGCAATATCTGGTCTTTATTTTGATCATTATTCTCGTCATTATTACTTTCATTGATGTCACTGAAATTTTCAGATAATGTATCGCTTCCTACTGAATAATCCGCACTTGTGTCAGTTTCATCTTGTTTCAGATTCTGTTGTTGGTTGTTGTTATTAAAATTGTTTCTTTTTTGCAGTTTTGATGTTTTCAATTTCTTTGTGTTTTTTCGTTTTTTTATCACAGTTACTTAGCGAATCACGAAATCTAAAAATTCTGTCTGTAGGTAATCTACTTTTCTTTTAAAAAAAGAACTATAACAAAGAGGTTTTTTTCACTGTAATTACACTTCCATTTTTTAGTGGTACTTCTATATATTGATTAGATTTGCTTGTAGTAGTGTCACACGAACTTTAGAATTGTTTTAATTTCAATTCATCTATGGATGAAAAAATAGATATGTCGTCTTGAATTTCAATTGTTTCACTTTCAGACAAATAATCTTCGATAGAATTTGCTTGTGTAGTATTTTCATCATCAGTGTCAGAGTATTCATGTAAAAACGTCATTTCAGAAACATTAATTAAAATCTGTAGGTTTATAAAGTTTCCTGCATCTGCAATTGCTGAAGACTTGGCCATTTTCATTAGATTGAATAAATATTCCGTTGTGGGAAAAGTATTTTCTCCTGAGAAACTCGACATCCCAAGTCGGCCTTCCTCTTCGCGTGGAAATTTTACAATTCCATCTGAAAATATAAAAATCCCTTGTAATTTCTACTATAAAGAAATTATTCTTAATTCAGATTAATTGTTTAAAATAATATAAAACTTACTTAGGTCAGTGCTAATGTCATTGAGGGCCTCAATTCGGTTAATTCTTTTTAACAGGTCATATAAAGAAAAGTTAATCATCGTTGAACCCATTGTGGTCATAGATCTGGTCTGGCGAAACAGTTTTTCACAGGGCTGACTAGAATATAACCATGGGAGAAACATACTGTTATTGCCACTGCGTCGGCATTTTTCTATCATTAGCAATAATCCATGTGCATTTAATTCTATGCAAGTATAAGTATTTAAAGTTACGAAATTCTTTTGTAAACTTAATTTTTGCATGTTTAGCCATGATCTCCAAATTCGAAGGAAAAAAGTAGAATACCAGATTTTATAGATCCTGTCGGCGATTGAAGAGGATTTATTTAAAAATGCATCTATGATATTCCTTGTAATTTGTAAGTATTGTATGGTAGCATTGCTCTCTGGTATATCATGAAACAGCTTTATTACTTCGTTAGAACTTATTTTGTCAATAGCTCTAAAGTTCATTTTATCTGCATCTGAAATAAAGTGTAAAGATTTTGTTTATAAATTTAAATAGAATTAAAATAACTGATATGGGTTGCAGAAATATGGCATAAAGTACTTACTATCTAAATCACTGTTACATAGTAGGTGTTTGTCCTTCGTTACTTTTGCTATTAGATTTTGAAGATGAACTATAGAGACATTAAAATTTCCCATGATCATAGTCACATTTGGATTGGTTAGCCTTGTCTTTAACTTAGTACAAATGTGCACGGTGTGTTGTATATAGACTGGTTTATCCAAATCAAATGTCATCTATAAAATCATAATACCGATAATACAATAAAAATTTTTTTTTGATACCCTAATACTGGTAACTTACTTGAAAGTATGGCGAGTATTTCGGTTCAAAAGTTGATGGTAACTGTGAATTAATTTTCATTCCTTTTAAGCATCTTGGATCACCATCAGTTGAAAATCCCTCAATAGTTATTCCAATTTTTTTTGCCTCTTGGTACAAATAATTCCATCTTCTTAAGACATCTTCGGCTTTAAATTTGTTATTACTGCCAAAAAGTAACAAAGAAAATGCCGGGTGCCCCTCCGCCAAAGGTTGAGTCATAACAACTAACACGTTCCCACATATTTTTTCATTTTTAAATGCATCTTCAATATCTTGAACGCAAGTGACTACGAATTTTGTGATATCCGGCAAACCAGTTTTGTTGGACAATGGCGGAGCGAAACCTGTCATTTTATTTGTTTTGGGGTCATATTGCACCCGTCTCACTATAGCAGTTTGATCCTCACTTACAAAAATATGAAGTGGGAGATTTCTCTTTAAAAGATAAGTTTTTAAAGTCTCTATTCTTACCGTTCCATCCATAATAGTTGGATTTTCATCTAATTGCCTGTATAAAGTGGCCAAAGGTGGAAAAGCATTACTCATACATGCATGAAAAATTTCATAAAGTGATCGACCTCCTACTAAGTATATATATAAAGAGAATAGTTTTAATTCTTGGGGAAATCTTTTCGTGTGGATTGTCAATTTCGAATTCTTCTTTGCGATATCAATTAGTAAAGTGAATATATTTGATTCTGTATCTTTCTCAGAACTTACATTTTCTGAAATCATACTTTCGGACAGTTTCTCTGTAATCTCTGGATTTAAGTCTATAACTTTATTAATTCCCTCGGGTATTTTATAGAAGGATGTTATTGTGGTTTGCCCTGATTGAAACGAACGTTCCAATTTTCTCTGAGATCATGATTGCCTTGAGTATCTATGATCTTTCCATTTGCTAATTGCTTGTGAGTTCTCTGTACTTATAGAGGAATTCGATTTTAGGGGAGATGTGTTTCCATAATTTGTAAGTGTCAATTCAGAATCTTCGTCAGGAAATGAAATGACTGCAGATTCATTTATCGATTCTTTACTTTGATATGTACTTGATTTGGCTTCGATTGCGCTCATTCCAGAACTGCTGGGTGTGTTCGAATATTGTTTAACAGAATCAGGTTGGTTATTTGAAATAACAGTTAACATACTACTTTGAATTCTTGTTTGAAGATGTTTTTGGGTTTTTTTCTCAGATTCAGTACAATGCTTGGATTTAAAATGTCTATTGAAATTTGACAAAATCCATTTTAAACCTGATTTAGTCAAACCAGTGGTTACATTGGTAATAGTCCGATACGGTTTAGCTGGGCAAAAAATTTTGACTAAATTCTCGTTTCGATATTCTACATGTATATCTCTGGACCACTTTAATAATTTGTCCTTTAGCTCATTACTGACGGACGTTTTTGATAAATGTCCGATGTATTTTTCAGCAATTTTTTGAACTTTTTGTTCTGTATTAACCGCATTAGAATCTTTTGACGTTTCCTCCTCATTCGGTAACTGTATGCTTTTAGAATATCCTTGAGACGCAGATGTTTTCTTCTTGTTTTTTAAAACCGCCTGCCTTTCTGATTCGACGTTCTTTAATTTTCACGACACTTTTCTGTAAAACTAATTAGTTTTTTTTTTGTGACCTGGCAGAATTTTGAACACTTTCTCTTCAATTTTTTTCTGAAACATATTTCTGTACACCGATGCATAAACTGTTTGTACTTCTTCCACAGTTCCTATTTAAAAAAAAATCCCCCCTTGCAAAATTTTCTATTTCATTATCTGTTATGTTTGATAATGAGTACAGATCATCGAATCCAGAAAATAAGAGAAGTGTCTTCAAATATTCCGGAAGCATTACGTTAAACTCGGTACCTAACTGAGAAATTATATCTGGTTGAACGGAGGGTTGATCACATTGGAAACCACTTGAATTTTCTTCACTCATAATGAAATCCTGTCAAAAATCAATTATGTAGGTACATATTTCTAATATTTTTTATTATAAGTAATTTAAACCATTTTAAATTATAGAACTAAGCGAAGAACTTAGGTATGTAAGTATTTAAAATGCATTTTAAACTATGTAGTAATTAAATCATCTACATACTCTCAAATTTCTGAACGTTTCCATTGAATTTCATTAAGTTAAATTGTTAGTTACGTTTGCTATAAATTTACACTATTCAACATAACCCTTTAACAGATTGAACAGCACTGACCGAGATGGAAATTTTAAGAAACGTATGCAAGGCGAGGCAACATTGTAAGTAACTGTAAATGCAGCGCTAATTAATAATGCTCGTTATGCATTACGCAATAACGCTCGCAATTACGTATGTTCAATTTGTGTACTTATGGGATTCGTTGTTATGAATGCATCATTTCACTGGTTCTTATTTACTTGTAGGTATACGGTTTGTTTATTGTACATAGTTTTAACATCGCCATTAAAGCATAATATATTTTTTCAAAACGGAAATCACACACGCAGTCAATATAAATCTTAATGTATCCACATATATGAATGATTTTGGATTTATTAATATTAACTTACCTTCTAAATTAAACAATAGGTACACCCTTGAGCACACCACACTTAGTAATTCGTGATACGTTTAAAAACTCGACCCGTGATCAGAATCAACCGCTTCAAACTACCTACCTAATGGATTTGAAATGAGTAACCAACGGACGCTTGGAGCACGTGACCATAGTTTGGTAGTAAAACCAACGAATATTCACGTTCATTTATGTACATATTCGTTGGTAAAACGTTCCAAAAGTGAGAAATAGACCTACTAGTACAACTATTTCAGACTGTCGAGCGTATTTCCGGTATTTAACTAAATAAAATTTGTAGGCCTACAGCCGAGTTTAGTTAATACTGCTTGATACTGCCTGTAACTGGTTGATACTGCCTATAACTGCTTGACACTGCCTGCTACTGCTTTTGACTGTTCGTTACTGCCTATGACTGCTCGATACTGCCTGCTACTGCCTTACATTTGTACACCTACTGCTTATAGTGAAATCCCCCTCGGTTTCGATAACACTTACAGTTATCTTCGTCAGTAGTAATATTTGTAAAAATTGTTAAAGATGTTGTAAACAATTTTGTCAAAGTTGAAAAATTAAAACATAAACATCAGCCTGCTATTAATACAACAGTTTGAGAAACGTATAAAGCCAACTTATAAAAATTAAATTTCAAATTTTAGTAAAGAATAACTAGAGGTCAATAAAATTAAATATTGTTAAACTGCCTTAAAGATGACAAACCAGAACACTCTCTACAACGAAAGGTAACGATGAAATTTGTCAGCCAAAAAACACATTTAACAAAATTTAATCGAGTTATGATGTAAGTGTAAAATTGTGAGAAACTTCAATTTGAAAATGATAGAAGCATTCACAAATCCAAACATCACATCAAATAAAATAACCCAGTTAAATCTAACAAAGAGATATCTTTATCAATAATTGGAAGTGTTATTAACAATGAAAAGCATAATGTAGAACGATTTTTGTAATTTTTAATTTTAATTTAATTTCAACTACTTATGTTAAATTATAGTGCTGTGGTAATTTAACACATAATTGGTAAAGCATTTACTTCAAGGTCTAGGAAAAATACAGCAAAAAACCTAGACATACCAAAAGCTAAAATTAAAATCAAAATTAAGACGTATCATTATGCCTTTTTTTAAATTATAAGATGCCAAAACCTATTTAAACGGAGATTTTCTTCTTGTCTATTAAAATTATTAGGGTGTTTATATATTTCAATAGCTTCACGTTGCAAACAAACATAATAATGAGTTTGTCTTGACAATATTTCCATATTGTCAAATTGAATGTCATGATTTAGATTATTCAGGGCATGGTCAGCCACAGCAGACCTTTCTGGTTGACCTAATCTACAAAATCTCATATGTTCTTTGCGTCTTGTATCAAAGCTACGTTTTGTGGTTCCAATGTAGACTTTTCCACATGAACAAGATAACTTATACATATTTATAAGTTGGCTTTATACGTTTCTTAAACTGTTGTATTAATAGCAGGCTGATGTTTATGTTTTAATTTTTCAACTTTGACAAAATTGTTTACAACATCTTTAACAATTTTTACAAATATTACTACTGACGAAGATAACTGTAAGTGTTATCGAAACGTTTAGATTGTATAATTTAAATACACAATTAAAAAACCCAAAAAAGATAAGTATTTTTTTTTTTAGTTTCCAAAAAATCATGCATTAAAGGGTTAACGGAAATTGGAAAATTCCCCTAGTGTATTTTTTAATAAATAGTTTAGATGGACATGAAAGGGCAAATCTCTTGAAAAAATGCTTGGAGTTATTAAGTGCAAGTGCAAGGTGTCATTCTTTGACTTTTGATGGAGCTTCCGTAAATATGAGCATGTGTAAAGTTTTAGGAGCTAATTTTGATTATGGTACAGATGATTTCCGGCCTTGGATTGTAAACACCATTACAAAAGAAAAGGTATTTTCTTTGATGGATTTATTATTTACATAAATAATCTTAAATAATTATAGATCTTTATATTTTGGGATGCAGCCCACATGATCAAATTAGTGCGAAATTCGCTTGCATCATCTGCAACAATTTGTAGTAACGATGGAATTATTAAATGGCAGTTTCTGTGCGATCTACAGAAACTTCAATCTGAGGAAGGACTTTCTGCCGGCAATAGATTAACAAGACAGCATATATGTTTTGAAGAGAAAACAATGAATGTTCGTCTTGCAGCTCAAACGCTGAGTAACAGTGTTGCTGCTGCCTTGTTGTTTTATAAAGATTTCAACATTCCTCAATTTGAAAATTGTATTGCAACTGCAACATTTTGCAAATACTTTAATGATGCTTTTGATCTTTGCTTTGCTAAATATCAATATGCATTACCCATTTCAAGTAACACTTTGAATACTTTTAATGCTAGAATTTCAGACATTATCAGTTATATTTCTAGCTTAAAATTAGCAAGTGGTAAGGCTTTAATTCATAGTAGAAAAAAAACAGGCTTCCTTGGCTTTATCATCAATTTAATAAATTGTATTAATTTATACAATCATTTACGAAGTAATACTTCTTTAATATATTTAATGTCGTACAAATTAAGTCAAGATCATTTAGAAATATTTTTCAGTGCAGTTCGCAGCCGAAGTGGTGCTAATAATAATCCCTCTGCTCTTCAATTTAAATGTACTTATAAAAGACTCCTAACCATGTCTCAAATAGGAGGATCTAGATATGGCAATGCAGTAGATCTATTAAACATTCCTATTCTAGATGTTACTACAATTAATAGAAATACTTCAGAACGAGGACTAAATTATTTAATTGAAGAACCCATTAAGCCCGTATATAGTGTAGATGACCATGATTATTAGAATTCATTATTTGAACTGACCCCATTTTTTGGAAAATGTGATTGGGTATATTGCAGGCTTTATTTGTAAAAAACTTTTCTCACAGCTGCATTGCAACATTTGCAAGAATCATTTATTATCGGAAGAATGCCATTCACAATTACAGGAAAAAAAAAGATGGGGGCGTTTATTCAATGCCTCCGAAGATGTAATTTTTATTTGTCAAACGGTGGAAAAGCAGTTGCGAGAACACCAAAAATTCTTACACAAACAAAATATGTTTGAAAAATTGCGCAACATGACCTTTCGGTTAGTAAACCAAAAAGTATTTTTAAGTGACGAATATTATAAACACATATTAAACCAATCATTATTGGACAATCATAATTCATAGGTGTGACATTATTAATGTAATTATAGTTCAATATGTAAAATTACGGTTCCATTACTATTGTAAGGAAATGTCCCAAAAAGATGAAATGGTTCGATCGATTGTTAAAGATGTAGTAAACAATTTTGTCAAATTTGAAAAATTAAAACATGTTTTAATTTTTCAAATTTGACAAAATTTACTATCTTCAATTTAACAAACATTACTACTGATGAAGATAACTTCAAGTGTTATCGAAACGTTTAGATTGTATAATTTAAAGTACACCATTAAAAAACCCCAAAAAAGATAAGTATTTTAATATAGTATGTAGTGTTATGGTACGCAATAAATTATACGTGCATTTGCTTAATTTATTTAATATACGTAAATAAAGTATTAATATTGTTACCTTTAACATAAGTTAGTACTTCTGAACATTTAGATAATAATAACAAGCACACAATTTCACGTTACGTTTTACAATCATGAATCGCGTTCATATTGTTACCACGTGCGTTCACCTTCTTCTTAACCACACATCTGTTTTTAGAATAAAGGTTTGTTCACCTAATTTTCACTATAACACCCCTCCTGAATTGGTTTCCCTCTTAGCTGGAAATCAATTCCCATTCCTTCACTCAATTTTCTTGTGCGTTCACCACTCAAACATTTTGTTAGTATGTCCGCTATATTCAATTCGGTAGGTACATATTTCAAACTAATTTTACCTTCTTTTAGATCGTCTCTAATTTTGAAAGCCTTAATGTCGATGTGTTTGCTTCGTTCCGATGTCGTGTCGTTTTCTGCCAATTTTAAAGCTCCCATATTGTCTATCTTTACGTTCCATAGTTTCTCCACATTGTAGTTTACTTCTAGCTCTTCGAAGAATTGCCTACACCAAATAGTTTCTTTTGCGCACTCGCACAATGCAATAAGTTCCGCTTCGGCGCTGCTTAACGCGACGCTTCTTTGCTTTCTGCTTGCCCACGACACCGCTCCGCCGTTCATCATCAACACATATCCACTATAAGATTTACGGTCGTTGTGGTCGCTTCCCCAATTAGAGTCCGTATATATTTGTACATCTTTTTCTCTTACGTTTTTCGCATATGTTATTCCGCTGTCTAAAGTTCCTTTTAGGTATCTCATTATTCTTTTAACTCCCCGTAGGTGTTCTTCACTAGGGTTGGTGGTAAACTGGCTCATGTAGGAAGTAGCAAACATGATATCGGGCCTCGTGTTGGTAGCCTAATATAGCAAGCTGCCGATCATTTTTTCGTAAACGTTTTTTACTTGTTCGTTGATTTTTTCGTAGTTTTTCGTGTATTTCATTCCGGTTTCTAAAGGTGTTCTTGCTGGTTTGCAATCTGACATTCCGAAACTTTTCAGTATGTTAAGTACGTAATCTCGTTGATCTATCCTTACGTATTCGTCATTTCGTTTAATATTTATTGATAGCACTCTTTTGGCTTCGCCTAGGTCTTTTATCTTGAAGTTCTTTTGCAATTCGTCCTTTAATCTTCTTATTTCTCGTTTCTCTCCATGTAACACCATGTCGTCTACATAGAGTGATGCTATCAACGTACATTCTTGATTGTAATAAAGACAAGGATCTGCCTTTGATCGTTACATTCCTAAGTTTATCAAAAATTCGTTTATTTCTTGGTTCCATAGGTATCCTGACTGATGTAACCCATATAGGCTCTTTTCTAGTCTGCAAACATGTTCCTTCTTGTTCAGTTCTTCATTATATCCATCTGGTATCTCCATGTATGTTTCGTCATTCAATCGAGCGTTTAAGTATGCTCCATTTACATCGATATGGTTTATCTCCCAGTCGTTCTGTATACTCATAGCCAACAATATTCGCATTGTTTTTCTCATGATTACAGGTGAAAAACTTTTTTCGTAATCTATTTCTTTTATCTGATTGTTACCTAATGCCACTAGTCGCGCTTTATATTTCGTTATTTGTCCGCAATCGTCATATTTTCGTTTGAATATCCACATACTTTTTAATACACGAGCATTTCTTGGCCGTTCACTACACTCCAAGTCTCATTTCTAGCTAAGTTTTCGAATTCTTCTTGCACAGCTTCTTCCCAATCGCACCTCTCTTCACATCTCATTGCTTCGTTATACGTTTTAGGTTCGTGCTCTGGTTCAATTTTCGTAATAGTATATAGCATCTTGCCTGACGTGTCGTAATCTTGTAGCCATGCGGGTTTTTTACTGATTCTTCCGCTTTGCGTTTTCGTTTCTTCGTGTCGTGCTTCGCTCTTTCTCGTTTTCCGTTTGGTCACATAGTTCATTTTCTTGATCTGATTCGTTTTCATCGTTGTCTTCTGGTATCCAGAATGTTCTATTCCACTTCACATCACGGTCTTCGCCGGTATTTCTCTTCTTTTGCTCTTTCATCGGGAAGCTCTCCTCGTCAAAATTTACGTCTCTGCTTACAATTATTATGTTCTTTCGTTGGTCGTATATTCTGTATGCTTTCCGATACTTATCGTATCCAACAAATATCCCAGATATTCCCCTTGGCTCGTATTTTTGCGTTGTTCTTTTTTCCATATACCAACATTTGCATCCGAACGTCTTAAGGTGCTTTATGTTCGCCTTATATCCTTGCCATCTTTCATATGGTGTTTAGCCGTTATTTGCCGATGTATGTTTCCTGTTGTTAAGGTAGCATGCGGTTAGTGCCGCTTCTCCCCATAATTCGTTTATACAGTGGCTTTGTCGCATTATACATCTCGTTGTATTCATCAACGATTGATTTCCTCTTTCGGCTACTCCGTTTTGTGATGGTGAATATGGACTCGTTATTTGCGCATCGATTCCTTCATTTTTTAGGTACGTCTGAAAACGTTCGTTCATGTATTCTCCTCCATTGTCCATTCTGCTTGATCTTATTTTATTTCCGTGTTTCGTTTCTACGCATTTTTTGGATTCAATGAATTTCTCCAGTACTTGACTTTTTCTCTCTATCGCTTCTACTTCCGCGTATCTACTGAAATCGTCGATAAATGTTACGAGGTACCGATTTCCTCCAAATGTTGTTGGCGTAATTGGTCCTAATACGTCTGTATGAACTAAGTCCAATGCACGTTTGCTTCTATGTTCTGTTTTCTTTGGGAAGCTAGATCGTTTGATTTTGCACTCGTTGCACGTTTCGCATTTTCCACGTTATAGTCATTTTAAGCTCGTACTCTCGTGTTAGTCGTTCACTTTCGTTTTTTCCCGGATGACCGAACCTCGCGTGCCATTTATTTTGTTTTCCCGTCGCCACGTCCGCTCGACAAATGTTTTCGGTTACAGTGTACACGTTATTTTCCCGTTTTCCTTGCACTAATGTTTTTTCCTTTTCGTTTTTGATTGTCACTTCGTTATTGTCAAAGTTCACAGTGGTTTTATTATCACACAATTTTGAAACAGATATTAGATTATTCGCTGATTTGGGGACATATAGTACGTTTTTCAGTATTAAATTTTGTTTTTCATGATCCTGGTTTAAAATTATTTCCACGTCTCCTATACCTTCGCTTTTTAGGATTTCTTCTCCCGCACAACGTATGTTCCGTTCGTCAGTTTTTAGTTTAATAAACTTACTTTTTTCGTTAGTGATATGATCTGTAGATACACTATCTATAATCCATTCATCTTGCATGTTACTCGTCACGTGTTGGGTTCGACACACAGTCACTCTAGAAACATTTCTTGTGTTTTTTGGCTTGCCTCGCTGATTTGCCGTTCTGCTCGTATCGTCCCCGTATCGTGGACAATTTCGTCCAATGTGTCCGTACCGATTACATCTAAAACATTTTATGCTATTATCTGTCTGGTACGAAATTTCTTCTCCGTGGTCTGATTCGCGTTCGTTTCGCCGTGTATTTACGTTTGTTCGATAAATCACGTTAGTTTTTGTTTCTGATTTTCTTTTTGCGACATCTATTTTGGCGTGTTCATCAGGAGTAGGATTTTTGTTTAAGATCAATTTTTCTTCTTCAAGTAATTTCGTTTTTATTTGATCTAGTTTTATATCATCTTTGCTTAAATCTATCGTTCTTATAGTTGGCTCGAATATTTCAGGTAAACCTATTAAAAGTATACCGATTTTAATTTTTTCGTCTATTTTTAACCCTCGTTTATTTAGTTTTTTCTGTATTTCGCATTTTCGGTATATGTATTCATCAATGGATTCTGTCTCCTTTTTTTCTGAATTAACAAAGTCTTTTAGTAGTAATATTGCATGGAAACTATCAATTTTTGTATGTGCATTTTCCAAGATTGTCCACATTTCGTATGCGGTCGTACATTCATCAATAAGTGATAGGTTTTTGTCGTCTACGTTTAGTATCATTAGCGCTTTACATTTATCGTCAATCTTTTTATTTTCAGGTTTTTCGGTAAGAAATTCGTTGTTGGTCAAAGCTTCGTCTAGGTTTTTCATCGTAGCATAGCTTTTGACTCTTATGCTCCATGCTTGGTAGTTTTTGTCGTTCAATGTCGTTAGGTGACGCGATAATTCTTCCATTTTTCGTTTGAAATGTAACAATTAAAATAGTGTATCCGACGTTTTTTGTGAAACGTACTATAATTTATGCGGTTTCGTTTTTGTGCAATTTTTAAAGGATGTAACGTTTGCTTTGCGTGAAACGTACTGTATTTAATTTATTGCGTACACCGTTATCAAAAAAAAAAAACGTAATCTGGGCGCATAACCTGTTATGGTACGCAATAAATTATACGTGCATTTGCTTAATTTATTTAATATACGTAAATAAAGTATTAATATTGTTACCTTTAACATAAGTTAGTACTTCTGAACATTTAGATAATAATAACAAGCACACAATTTCACGTTACGTTTTACAATCATGAATCGCGTTCATATTGCTACCACGTGCGTTCACCTTCTTCTTAACCACACATCTGTTTTTAGAATAAAGGTTTGTTCACCTAATTTTCACTATAACATGTAGTTCCTCAATTATCAGAAACTTCTTCACATTGGTTATTAATATCAATTTTAATGTATGTAGATAACAATTCTTTGATTTAGACACTAGCTGTATTATTAGATTTCATTTTAAGGAGACCTGGCCTCCTATTACTCAAATAGCAAGTCCACTACGTTAAACAAGTTTGGAGTAAAGAAACATGTAAAATCAAACGATTTTGTGGTTCGATGAATATAATGAAAGAGATTTTTAGTCCCTATCATGAAAACAAATATGCAGTTTAAGTGACAATAAATATAAGATACATATTTAACATTTGAATACCTGATATAAGTATCTATGCACTGATAAATACAGATAAATGGTAAGGTATACCATTTCCCTGGAGAAGAGTTATTAGCAACTTAACCTCAATTTCAATACTAATTTTTGCGAGTATCTAACTAACTGCGTAGAGTTGGAATTTGCAAAATTTTATTTATTATGTGAAATTTTTAATTACTCTTCAACTAAAAACAATTCATAATGGTGGTAAGCGGATATTTGAAATTTCGGCATTTGACATGCGCACTAGTGAGTACTATTATACTTCCGTCTTTATTTATGTTTAGGCTTTAATTATGCTTCTTCTACCACTACGTAGTAGTAGTAGGGATAACATTTCTCTGATAAACACATGACGGCCATTATAAAAAATTCGTGATGTCAACAGGTGATTCTGACGTCACTAAATAAACAGCTGATTGTTTATCAAGATTATAGAATTTAATTATTATTTTAATGCTCATTACATTGAGGCAATATATCAGTATGTATAATCACATTAATGGTATTTGGATTTATAACTTGCAGAGTGTTTTTTTAGATGATTTTCTACACTATATTTGCGGTGTGTTGCATAATCACATTGGTCACATTTAAATTCATAATTTGAAGAATGTATTTTAAGATGAATTTTAAAATTAGCTTTGGAATTTGTTCCATAATCACATTGGTCGCATTTGAATTCATAAACTGAGGAGTGATTCTTAAGATGAATTTTCAAATTATGTTTGTGATTTGTTTCATAATCACATTGGTCACATTTGAATTCATAACTTAAAGAGTGTTTTTTAAGATGAATTTTCAAGCTATGTTTGTGATTTGTTCCATAATCACATTGATCACATTTAAATTCATAACTTGAAAAGTGTTTTTTAAGATGAATTTTAAAATTACCTTTTTGATGTGTTCCATAATCACATTGGTCACATTTGAATGCATAACTTAAAGAGTGTTTTTTAAGATGATTTTTTAAACTATATTTGTGTCGTGCTGCATAATCACATTGGTCACATTTGAATCCATAACTTAAAGAGTGTTTTTTAAGATGATTTTTTAAACTATATTTGCGGTATGTTGCATAATCACATTGGTCACATTTGAATTCATAATTTGAAGAATGTATTTTAAGATGAATTTTAAAATGACCTTTGGAATTTGTTCCATAATCACATTGGTCGCATTTGAATTCATAAACTGAGGAGTGTTTCTTAAGATGAATTTTCAAATTATTTTTGTGATTTGTTTCATAATCACATTGGTCACATTTGAATTCATAACTTAAAGAGTGTTTTTTAAGATGAATTTTCAAGCTATGTTTGTGATTTGTTCCATAATCACATTGATCACATTTAAATTCATAACTTGAAGAGTGTTTTTTAAGATGAATTTTAAAATTACCTTTTTGATGTGTTCCATAATCACATTGGTCACATTTGAATTTATAAGTTGAAGAGTGTTTTTTAAGATGATTTTTTAAACTATATTTGTGGTGTGCTGCATAATCACATTGGTCACATTTAAATTCATAATTTGAAGAATGTATTTTAAGATGAATTTTAAAATTACCTTTGGAATTTGTTCCATAATCACATTGGTTGCATTTGAATTCATAAACTGAGGAGTGTTTCTTAAGATGAATTTTAAAATTACCGCTGTGATTTGTTCCATAATCACATTGATCACATTTAAATTCATAACTTGAAGAGTGTTTTTTAAGATGAATTTTAAAGTTGCCTTTTTGATGTGTTCCATAATCACATTGGTCGCATTTGAATCCATAAATGAAGGAGTGTTTTTTGAGATGAATTTTCAAACAATTTCTGTGATTTGTTCCATAATCACATGGTCGCGTTTTAATTCATGACTTAAAGAGTGTTTTTTAAGATGAATTTTCAAACTATTTTTGTGATTTGTTCCATAATCACATTGGTCGCATTTGAATTCATAACTTAAAGAGTGTGTTTTAAGATGAATTTTCAAACTATTTCTGTGATGTGTTCCATAATCACATTGGTCACATTTGAATTCATAACCTAAAAAGTGTTTTTTAAGATGAATTTTTACATTGTTTGAAAATTCATCACAATGGTCACATTTAAAGTCATAACTTGAAGAATGTTTTTTAAGATGAACTGTTAAATAACTTTTGTTCTGTGTTGCATAATCACATAGGTTACATTTGAATTCATTATTTGAAGAGTGTTTTTTAAGATGAATTTTCAAATTATTTTTGTGATTTGTTTCATAATCACATTGGTCACATTTGAATTCATAACTTAAAGAGTGTTTTTTAAGATGAATTTTCAAGCTATGTTTGTGATTTGTTCCATAATCACATTGGTCACATTTAAATTCATAACTTAAAGAATGTTTTTTAAGATGAACTGTTAAATAACTTTTGTTTTGTGTTGCATAATCACATAGGTCACATTTGAATTTATTATTTGAAGAGTGTTTTTTAAGATGAATTTTCAAATTATTTTTGTGATTTGTTTCATAATCACATTTGTCGCATTTGAATTCATAACTTAAAGAGTGTTTTTTAAGATGAATTTTTAAACGATATTTGTGCTGTGTTCCATAATTACATTGGCCACACTTGAATTCTGAGTGCTTTTTAAATCCATAACTTGAAGAATGCTTTATGAGATGAAATTTTAAATTATATTTTTGTTTTGTTGCATAATCACACTGGTTGCATTTGTATTCAAAACTTGAAGTGTGTTTTAAAACATGATTTTTTAAACTTCTTTTCTGCTTTGTTATAAAATTGCAATGGTTACACTTATATTTAAAATTTGCGCTGTATTTTAAAACATCATGTTTTAAATTTTCTTGCATCATCGTTGAACTGTTAAATTTACTTTCACACTGTATGTTTGTGATGTATTCGACACTGTTTTCATTCATATGACATGGTTCACTTGAGCGAACAACTTTTACTACAGAAGAGATGTCTTCTTTCTTAATATTCACATTATCTGTAAAAATAGTGGTAAATTTTGTACTACTTGAACGGTAATTAATTTTACCTTGTATTAGATCACTATTTACTATAAGATGTCGGGTTACAAGTGAATTTATTCCTTCTTCCTCGCCTGGTTCGACTTTAACAAGTTTCATATCAATCTCATAAGACATTTCGAAGAATTCGTGTTTTTTAATGATACACTTTGTACAAAACTTAGGTGCACCACTTTAACAAATTATTCAGGGCACCGTGTTTATCACAATATAACCATAGATTTATCAGAGACTGAAAATTATTGTCACAACGTCGATACACTGAATAAAGCAAACTATTCTTTAATTGACATGCGCAATAAGCAAAATATTCCAATAAAAAAGAGTAAAAAATGGAGATTAAATCGTAACCTAGATTACCGTCGATTTATTTTCATTTTTTTTATTTGATCATATAAATCTATGGAACCTAGGTTATCGTAAATTCTATTTTAATTTTTTTTACTCTTTTACCCGACATGCACAATATTGGAATAATACGAGGCTGTAAACAAAGCACGTCGGTTAAGGAGGATGAGGATGGTGCCTATGTGGCCATCAGTGTCAACAAAAGGAATATGACCCGCAAGCTGTTGCGCATGACTACCGACTAGGTCGGCCATCTTGGTTAGTGCACTCTGTCAAGTTTGTTTACGTGTCGCTTGTTGAGATATTTTTTGGATTATTTTTCTAGTTTTTGGCATTTTAAAAGTTTTACAGTACTCCTAATATTCTATACTGATGGCTTTATGCGTGATACGTGTCTGTACAAGTAATGGACGTGTGGATAAAAAGGAATCCACTGGAATAACTTTTCATAGGTTACTATAAACATTGTACAGAGTCGTCTTCAAAAAAATTATTGATACTTCCATAATATGCATCACTATATTTAGTTTTGTAAATTAAGTACAATTTGTTTTTTATTTTTTCACATGTATAATCCGTATAAATTTAATTTTCAACGATCTGCCATAAACTCTAGGAGTATAGTATGTAGTGATTATGGAATAAAATATATAACTGATAAATTTACTAGCCTGAAGTTACATTGGCTTTTTTTTTCAAGGACATTCGCTTTTGGTATTGTACCAACCTAACAAAAAATAAAATAACTAAATAATTCGGCTTGAAATTACATTCGCTTTTTTTTAGATACCTATATGAACGCCTCTGTTTAATATGAAATAGTGATGTAATAATTAGTAGTCAATTCGAAACAACCACCTCAATGTCGGCAATTGCGCGTATACAAATACAGAATGCATGAATTCAAAATTAATTTACAAATTTTGAGCGAGTTTCGGAAGAGGAGGATTATTGGAATAAGGTAGCACAAGGTCCCACCTTTAATGGCCTATAGTCCGTTTTTCGAAAAGTACCGTACAATTCGAAAAATCCACCTCGATGTCGGCAATTGCGCTTATGCAAATATAGTAGGCATCAATTCAAAGTTAATTTAAAAAATTTGAGCGAGTTTTGGAAGAGGAGGATTATTGGAATAAGGTAGCACAAGGTCCCACCTTTAATGCCCCATAGTCCGTTTTTCGAAAAGTACCGTACAATTCGAAAAATCCACCTCGATGTCGGCAATTGCGCTTATGCAAATATAGTAGGCATCAATTCAAAGTTAATTAAAAACATTTGAGCGAGTTTTGGAAGAGGAGGATTATTGGAATAAGGTAGCACAAGGTCCCACCTTTAATGCCCTATAGTCCGTTTTTCGAAAAGTACCGTACAATTCGAAAAATCCACGCCGATGTCGGCAATTGCGCTTATGCAAATATAGTAGGCATCAATTCAAAGTTAATTTAAAAAAATTGAGCGAGTTTTGGAAAAGGAGGATTATTGGAATAAAATAGCACAAGGTCCCACCTTTAATTCCCTATAGTCCGTTTTTCGAAAAGTACCCTACAATTCAAAAAATCCACCCCGATTTCGGCATTTGCGCTTATGCAAATATAGGTGTGAATTGAAATTAATTTATGAATTTTTTAATTAATTAAGTTTTATTGAATACTTAAATCATATTATTAACAACACACTGGATACTTTATGGTTCAATTATGAGTAATTCATTAGATTAGAATTATTAAAAATGTGGTCGATAATGGCATTAACAATTTGCTACAATGAGTTGACAATCCAAACAATCAATACATATCTACATACATATCTAATCAATATTGCTTATGTTTTAAATTTTTTATCGTAAAACAACACTACGGCACTGGAATCTGCCGAACACGTTGATTTATTGCTTTGCTCCGCTTCTGGACAGATTTTAATAAATAAATATTTACCAAGCAACTCTTTCACTTTTTATTTATAATCTGCAAATTACCGAACACCTAATTAAACAACAAATAATTATGGTGAAATTGGAATTCCTAATAGTAACATATACCTATACCATTATGTCGAATTATATGTTTTTAACTAAAAATTGCTTCAATCATAGTTAAATACGAATAGTAATAATATACCACAGAGGTACAGAATGATACGACACCTCGTATTCTGTTTTGTTATCGTTATTTCAAATGTCCATCAAGTACGAGTTGTTTACTTTTTCGATTTAGTAAATTGCATGTCGGATTACTA
The DNA here is from genome assembly GCA_036346205.1 of Vesta saturnalis. NCBI lineage: Eukaryota > Metazoa > Arthropoda > Insecta > Coleoptera > Lampyridae > Vesta > Vesta saturnalis. The sequence continues at coordinate 2,893,759 of JARFJB010002108.1, read as the reverse complement.
CATTGTTTATGGCGGTTAACCCATTTTATCTTCTATTTCTGACTCTTTAACTGAAAAGTTCTTTTTGTCGCATTTGCATAACTATTTACGGCGTAAGAAATTTTCATATTTAGTTTCAACTTATTTACTTATAACGACTTGCAACATTAACATGCATATCGACAGCGAAATCCTTGCAGTTTTAATTGCAGAATTCCAAGAAGAGGTAAGTAATATTAATTTTTATTCTAATAACGAGTTAACCACTCACATTAATACCAGTTTAGGATTTAAATGTAATAGTAAATTCAAAAATTATTTGTGTGCAATTTGGAATGCAAATGCTGGGAACATTAAATTAATGACGGAAGAATTAATTCGTGCTAAAGTGAGAGTGATTAACCGCATTACTTGTACTGATGAGAGTGATTCTCATACACAGAAAGGTTGCTTATCCAACGATGTTGTCCAAAATGTTGTTAATATGGAAATTTGTACTTCTCCTGAATTTCCTTTGCGGGAGGTTTCCCCATGTTCTTTGAAACATTCACGTCATTTGCCAAACTTGTCTTCGCCCGTATCGAATGTTGATAATCTCAGTGCAATTGATCTTGACGCACATCGGTGGAATGCTGAGGAATATTATTTCGATTTTGAAAGCAATCCAAATTTATCTGATTCGTCGCTTAAAAAAAATATCATTAGTGCCGTAGGAACTAAGTCGTCGCCTGAAGTGTCTTTACATAAATCTCCGATGTGCACAGAGCAACAACGAAGTTTTGTTTCGAAAAAAAATTCAGTGGTTTCCTCCGTGTTACCGTTCGATTTCAGTAAAGTGCAGATACCCTCTACGCAAACAATTTTTTTAAAAAACAAACTGTTCTCCCACTTCCTTGCGGAATTCGACATTTCTTACAGCATTACACCTACATCTAATTTTAATTTGGATAAGTATAGAGAGGCATTAAAGAACGCAATGGTTGTCCATCAGTTATACTGCGTATTATCATTTACAGGATTTCACGTTCGAAAAAATAAATTTGTTGACTACGCGGTTTGTAAGTATCCCGGGTGCAGAAAATTCAAATTTATATGTGTGTCAAAAGCAGGGAATATAATTCACATCATCGCCCTTTCCAACCATGCATCTTTTGTGCACAGTGGTAAACCTCAGTTTTATTATTTAAAAGGTCAGGAACGAAAGGAAGTAAAGACTTCCTTGGTTCATCAAAATCCCAGATCACTCCAATTAGACTTTGCTAGGAAATTAGATCCTTTTTCCGCTTCATTAGGGAATTTTTTTGTTCTATATATGCTCAGTCAGTATGTGCTACTCTCCGAACTGTTCCAACAGGGTTCCTACTTAAGTAATCTACATGGGTTAGGTTACTTCCTTTCCTATACGATATTTGAAAATTAAAATCCTGCATGTACATCCACCATCGCACCACACGAGGTATCAGATCCTTCTTGTTAGCTGTAGCATTGATGGCGTTGCAATCCGTACCTAATTTGAACTTAAGACTCAACAAATAAGTGCGAAAGTGCTTTAATACCTGTATAATTGCCAGCGTTTTAAGCTCATATGAGTGATACTTACTAAAGTACGCTACTACCTTCGGTTGCGTTCCATGCAGTTGGATCAAAATAGATCAATGCTGCTTACGTCGGTATGTAATTCGGTCGGCAGTTCTGGATTGTATACCGTAAGTAAGGATCTGGATGTCAAATGTCCTATTACGTACTGTCTTGCCTTTTCTTGCTCCACGCCCTATTCAAACGAAACATCCTGCTTTGTTAATCTCGTTATACATGCGGTGCTGCAGGCAAACTCGGGTACAAACTTTCGGAAGTATCCAGCTAGTCCCATGAATTGCCTAACTTGTGTAACGGATGTGGGGATAGGCGAGTTTATCAAGGCTATAACTTTAGCGTTTCCAGGCCTTATACCGTCACTGGATATTTCTTTTCCTAAATACTCCACAGAAGGTTGCAGAAAACGGCACTTTTGAATGTTAAGCAAAAATTTATTCAAATCTAACGCTTCTAACACTTGTCTAGTGTATGATAAGCCCTCTTCGGGCGGCAAACTAGGAATCAAGACATCGTCCAAGTACACTAATGACCCAGTGCAAGATTGATGGCTCTCTGAAACACAGCGGGTGCATTGGCTACGCCAAAAGGCATCCTCAGGTACTGAAAACGTCCGTCAGGCGTCACGAAAGCAGTTTTACATATGGAATTCTCGTGGATGGGTATCTGATGAAATCCTGACGCCATATCCAAGGATATGAAAAAGCTTGCCTTCCCTAGTCGGTCTAATTGATCTTCAATCAAGGGGAGAGGGAGTCGGTCTTTAATAGTAACACGATTAAGTTCTTGAAAGTTCACACACATGCGATATACACCAGATTCCTTTTTTACGAGAAGGACTGGCCTCGCAAAAAGAGATTCGCTGGGTCGAATAATGTTATTTGCAAACAATTCTTCAGTAATCTCACACATAGCATTTCTTTCGATGGCGGACAAACAGTATGGAGGACGGATAACAATAACATCTTTTTCTAATCTAACTTTAAACTGGCATTCTTCACTGTTCGAACTTTATTTCCGCTGGTTATCATCCCTGTGAATTCACAAAGTACCTTTTAGAGCGCAGCGTGATGTTCGAAGGGTGCATGGATGTCATATGGGTTGAAGGAAACACTGTCTGAAATTCTGTTTATTCCAAATTACGTACGAGCCTTGGTGATTAGTAATTACCAACAATGTTAAATCCGTAAAAATATTTCGCCCAATAATAACGTCATAGTCAATACACTCATCCGGAACAAAAAAAAAGGTTAAGTTAACGTCAACGTTTGAAATTATCGTACACTCACGGAATTTCCTAGTTGCACTAATGGTTGCATTAGAGCGCCTTTTCAGCGTAATATAACAAGCTGTCACCTTGCTTTCAAATAGCCACAATAATTTCTCTAATATTAGAGAAAGATCGGCGCCTGTATCCATTAAAGCCGAAAATCGATGTCTTTGAATAAAAATTCCTGTAGTGTCGGTAGGCGTCCCCTTTAGGTAGAGATTGACACATCTACGACTTTCTATAGCTGCCTTTGTGAATCAATTTGACACGTCATGACCGCGTTTAGTACAGAAGGAGCAACAGTCATTGTGAGAGCTCGATACATTAGGTTGTTTATTCGAACCAGTCACTTTCGAACGACAGCTTTCCTGAATATGCCCAGTCTTACCGCACTGAAAACATTTCTTTCGCGCTAAAGGGATATTTTGTTTTAGTAAAGGGAGCGTTGTTTCCAAACTTACGGACCTCTAGATCCTTTCGCAGCGGTTTTAGAAAACTTGAAAGGAAAACTAAGAGTGCGGATATAGTAGGACTGCATTCACTGCTGCATTTTGTACATCGGGTTCACTTATTCTATGGACAACAAGTTCCGTTAGATCACTTTCAGACCAATACACTTTTAACTTCTTCACAAGGCTGCCGTTTCCGATAATAAGCGACCCAAGTTCCTTTTTGGAGGAAAAGCTTCAATTAAATCTTTTCGAAAGGTAACCCAATCTCTTCCGTCGGGATTCCAACATTCATACCATCATTTGGCACCGTTCAAAAGAAATCGACCCAGTCTAGCTAACGTTTCCGCATCAGACCATGCTAACTCATGCTTTATTTCTTGAACGTGACTCACCCATTTGTTGGATTCGTTTACCTCTGGTCGAAAATATGGTACTTCAACATGTGTTGCAGATTTTTGCGACTGCAGAGTTTTCACCAACTCCACTAACAACGTTTGAGTAGTATCCTCACGATTCGACTTCCTTTCCACGTTAAATTTTTTTTTCACTCACGCACACTATCACAATTCATCAACAGACCGTGGCTTTATCCCACTTCTGATGTTAGAAATTTTACAATTAAAAGTAATAAAAAGAAAAATAAACATAAAATTCAAATACTACACGTGCGATTTATCCGAGTACAAAACAAATGAGAGAGCGGCTGTATATCCGAGCACCGGAAAATCTTACGATTGACTGTCCATCATCCTCTTTTATTTGTAAATATATCCCAAAATCAGGCGTAGTCAACCGCAACGTTTTCCTTGACCGGTAGCGGCCCTCATAAACCTGGAAAGTCAGCATTTCTTAATTACAATATTCTGACATATTTATGGAATTACATACATCTACAAAGTAAGCATTTCCTAGTTGACAACAATATTTCTGACATATTTATGGGGTTACATCGTTGTATTTCAAAAAATAAAACATCTAATTCGAACAAAAGCTAAATGTTTCCTCGAATTAATTAGATAAATAAGTCAATACGAAAATATAATAAAAGTGCTTGTCCTAGTAAAAATTGTTATATTGTTTATTTACTGTAAAGTCAATAAAACATCGGATTTCTAACAATATATTACCAGTAAATGTAGCAACTAAAAATAGATATGCGGACATAGCCGCTAAAACTTGCGATAAAGAAAAAGGAAGTAATCATTTCGGAAGCAAAAAGTGATAAAAAGAAAACTATGAATGCTAAAGAAATAGAAGAACTTGTGAAAAGTGAAATAAAAATTAAGAAGTTACAAATAGGTGTAGCTAACATAAAAAATGTTAATAATAGTAAAGCAGCCATAACACGTGAAAGTAAGAATGATAGTGTGACACTACAAAAGGAAATAGAAACAAAAATAAAAGATAATATAACAGTAAAAATTCTAAGAGAAAGTCTAGGATTAAAGATGTAGGTGTAGATAATAATATAAATAAATATAACTGGAATGCAGAAAACTTAAAAGAATGTATTATAGAACAAAATTAATTAATTAATACTCATAAGGAAGTATTATCTATAGTACAGGTAAACAATTACTATAATCATTGAGTGATAATGCTATAATGTTATTATTGAGATAGATTGTAATACATACAACACAATTATGGAAACAAAGAAATTAATAATAGAATGGTCGACATGCAAAGTATATGAATACATCCCATAGTAAAGCGGTATAAATGCAATGGATGTAATCAGAAGATTGCTGAATGTAGAAAAGACGAAGCATGCATTCAGTGTGGCAAGAAGAAGCATATGCAAATACGAGCAGAAATGAAAAATTGTGTAAATTGTGAATTGTGAGACATTATATTAACAAAATGCACAGAGTGTTTTATCTCATTATGATGAAATAGAACATTTTATAAATAAGGTAAAGCCTGCAGTCATCTGCTTAACAGAAACGCATCTTACGGCGGACATATTAGATCATGAAATAAATATCACTGGATATAACAGTGTTCGAACCGATTCAGCATTTAGAGCAACAGGTGGAGTGCAATTATACGTTAGAGGTAACATATACTATAAAGTAATATTGCATATGAATTACTGGAAAATGATAACACACGTTGAGGTTGGTCAAAATCATGTTAGAATAGCTTGTATCTATCATTCTCCCAACGGTTTACATGCAAGATTTTTAAATATTCTAGAGGATAGTGTTGAAAGATATGTTGTAAATTGTAGATTTAGAATGATTATCTTAGGAGATCTTAATATTGAATATCAAAAAGCTGATACATATACAAATAGATTAAAAAAACTAATGAATATAATGGATTTAAAGCAGCATGTAGATAAAGCAACACATATATCATATAAGGGTCATGAATTGATATGGTAATTAGTAATAATTGTAAATTAGAATGTAGTGTACTAGCACAAACAGTATTCAATTACCATTCTTTAATAAAAGTAAATTTAATGTCATATACAAATTGTGAAGAAAAACATTAACATCAGAAAAAAACTTACAAATATTAATTAGCTTTAAAGAAAAAATAGGTTTCATAAATAGACACCAGATTTTTAATAATATATAAATATAGATAAAAAAGTTAAAATGTTTTATACCGAATTTATTCAAATATTAGATCAAGAAATGCTGAAAAAGAAAGTATATGTAAATAATAAGCATAAACCATGGTTTAATTTAAGCATATTAAAAATAAGGATAATAAATTCAAAAAATATAAATTTAGCAATGATAATGCAGGCTATTTAGAATATAAGAATGTTAGAAATAGGGTAGTCAGTATGTTAAGACGTGAAAAAAGAAAGTATTATGAAAATGAGGTAGATAAAAACAAATATGATAGTAGACAAATGTAGAAAACTATTAAAACCGAAGTGAAGAATAGGTCATAAAACTAGAACATACAATGACTTAGGCGTAGCACTAAAGATACCTAACATGTC
>JARFJB010002108.1:2540000-2882500 GCA_036346205.1 Vesta saturnalis | reverse complement strand
AGGATGTATAATACGTGGACGATACTTCGTGTTTGCAACACGGCAAGCATAAGGTAGATGAATTCTAGATCATCTAAATAGCCGCGTATCCATCAAATTCACAATGGAATTGAGTCGAACAAAACTGCCATTCCTGGGTGTACTTGTACACAGGAATGACAACACTTTCACGACAAGTGTATACAGGAAACCTACCCACACGGGGAGGTACCTACACTACAACTCCAATCACCACAAAAACGTGAAGTTAGGCGTGGCAAAATGCTTGTACGATAGAGCAAAAACAATATGCTCAAAACGAGCACCTAAACAGAGAAAAAGAAAATATTGCTAGAACACTCAAAGAAATGGCTACCCCGATCTAACACCTAACCTAAATAGGGAAAGGGTAACCGAAAAAGAAGAACCTAAATATTCAGCGATAATACCATATGTACAAGGTACCTCAGACCAAATACGAAGGATAGGCAGCAAATACAAGATACGCACTGCCTTCAAATCGACCAGAACGCTCAGGGGAATACTAACCAAAACCAAACCATACAGTGAAGATCAGAAATCCAATAAGCCAAGCTAGTGTAGAAATGAAACCCATATGGATTGCAATAATGCGCGAAGAGCTTTAACGCAATACACCTGCGCAAGAGGTTACGGCGCAACATACGCAATAAACTTCTGCGCAACCACGAAAAAGTTATATATATATATATATATATATATATATATATATATATATATATATATATATATATATATTGGATTACTTAGTGGCTCAGCGGTAAAGGTATCAGACTAATAAGTGAAAGGTACCAAGTTCGAATCTGAGAGTAAAGTGCTTGGGAAAAATTATATATAACATATGAATTCGACTCAAGTGCGAAAACAGTCCTTCTCAGGACTAAACCTGATGACGAAAGCAGAGCCCGCTTCCGAAACGTCGCGCTCAAAAAGCATAAACTGTGGAAATATGCCGATCAACTCCACTAAATAAATACCACATTTGTTAATTTTCAATTACTAGATTTTAATAAATTGCAAGATATTATTACTTCAATATCAAATAAAATTAGCCTAGATGATATCAGTATTGAATTATTTAAATTTATTTTAATGATGTAAAAGATATACTATTACATGTAGTTAATTCTTCTATTGAAATTGGAAAAGTACCAGATACTTATAAGATCTCTTCTGTTGTACCAATTCGTAAAGTAGCAAATTCAAGAAAGGCGGAAGATTTCTAACCTGTTAAATGGTAAGTGCACAAGCGAAAATCTTAGAGAAAGTAGTTTATGAAAACAATATACTCAGCAATAGTCAATCAGGTTTTCGTAACAATATAACTATTACCATCAATTCAATATCTACTACACAACTTGAAAGCAAATAGAGACAAAGACTTAATTACCACAGCAGTATTTGTAGATTTAAAACGTGCTTTTGAGACAGTTGACAGAGAGAGAATGATTATAAAATTATAAAAAAGATTGGTATTACAGGAGTGGCATTAAATTGGTTTAAAAGTTACCTTAAAAGCAGATGGCAAAAGGTAAAGTGCGGTGAAAAATATCAGAGAATTTAATGGAAAAACATAGTGTCCCTCAGGGTAGTATACTGGGACCGCTACTATTTATTATTCACATCAATCATATTGTTGATAATATAAATTATTGTAAAGTTAATTTGTTTGCAGATGATAAGGTAATTTATATATCAGGAGATACGAACGATAATATTGACCAAAAAATTAACAGTGGTATGAAACAATTGGTAAACTGGTTAAAAACTAATAGACTTAAACTTAATATCAAGAACACAAAAGCATTAATAATATATTAATTAATAATAATTATTATTAATTAATATATTATTTTGCCACATTATTACTTTGCTAGTAGAAACTTGTTCTTAGCAAATAAGCAAGAAATCAAGAAGTGGCAAATATTACAAAACAGGGGAATGAGATTAATCCTGAGATGTGATAAATATGCAAATATTGAAATAATGTTAACTTCACTAGGGTGGTTGAATGTGTCTGTTTTCTTAGAGATGTGCACTTTATTATTTTTGCATACAATTAAACTATGAATGAGATCTTCGAAAAATTTGATGAAACCCATAATTGTGACATAAGAAATAAGAATAATTACAGGACTCAACAGTAACAAAGTGTAACTGCACATAATTCTATTTTCATTAGAGGTACTGTTTTATATGATGAATTACCAGATAATATAAAAAACATGACAAGTATTGCAGTATTTAAAAATAATGTAATTAGCTATCTAAAAAATAGAGAGACTTGAGTACTAGTAAACTACTGTATATGATATGCAAGTAAAAATATACAGATATATAATTTGTAGGGCAATGTGAGATAATACGACTATAACTATTTTAAATGAATAGTGAGTGCAATATATATATATATATATATATATATATATATATATATATATATATATATATATATCTACGAGTAGGTATGTGTATGTTAAGGTGTACGGTGTATGTATGAGTGTAGTTAAATAATGAACTACTTTCCTTATCCTTCTGAACACATACGAAGGTCGTTTTTAAAGTAAGAACACATTGTGCATCGCGGCTGCGCAGGCTATCACGTGACGTCCGTTCTAGGTTAGCTACTCTTGGCCAGTCCCCCTCTACGCCACCATTACGTTTCATGTCTCTGCTGGAGTTGGTTGTGTGGTTATACTACTTTGTTTCTCACCATGTTGATCAATAATCCCGCCGATTGTGAAGTGCGCTCTGTCATTCGGTTTTTAAACGAAAAAATAGCCCGTCTTGCTGAAATTCATCGGCAGCTTGTTGAATTTTATGGTAAGGTGTAATGACTGACGGAAATGTGCGTAAATCGTGTAGACTCTTTAGTGAAGGAAGGACAAATGTTTTTTATGAAGAACTATCTGATCGGCCTGCCGTCATGAATGAAGATTCCACACAAAAATTTGATGAGGAAATTCGCCAAAACAGGCACTTCACTATTAACGAACTTCATCAGAAATTTCCACAAGTTTCAAGATCAGTAGTTTATCAAATTGTTACTAACTGGTTTAACTATCTGGCGACAGAGTTCTTTGAGGAGGGGATTCAAAAACTGGTGGCACGACTTAACTAATGTTTAGATATTAAGGGCGACTATGTTGAAAAGTAAAAAAAATGTACTATTTTGGTTTCTGATAAAATAAAGTTTCCTTACTCCACTACAAAACGTTCTTACTTAAAAAACAATCCTCGTATATTATGTTCAACATTAAAAAGTAAGTGTTATAGATTGTTACATTTGTTATTTTGTGGTTTCTTCTACTGTATATTCTCTTATGCGCGTTAAAGTAAAGAGAGATATAAAATTCATGTATATTAAATGTAGCTAAATATGTATGCTAAATAAATATCTATCTATCAATTAACGATACACTAAGTAAAGCAATTTATTCCTTACTTGATATGCGCAATAAGCAAAGTATTCCAATAAAATAGTAAAAATATCTGGTGTGGAACACCACACGGCCTTTTAATCTACAAAGTGGAAATCAGTGAGGGTGGGGAGAGTGGACACTCAATGTTAAATTTGATAGACTTAATAGCGCCCTCATATAACTCGGGAGGAAGTATTTTCTTCACACGCGCGAAATTCAAATTTGCAATTATTTTTATTTTGAAATTTTATTATTTAAATACCTATTCAAAATTATAATTTACATGTGTGAAACACATTAAAACATGTACGTATGTAATAAGCAAGTAGTAAAATGTAATTTTTTTTACGTAAAACTGTAATTTTCCTTTTTTTTTCTGTACTGTCAAATTAACTTTTTGCAAAAATATCCAATGAACTCCAGGATGCAACTTTACATGGCTAGTCAACTTACTTAATTAAGAAGGTAGTTATTTTTTAACAACATATTTTGAATGTAGTTAAACGAACGTTATTCAAACTTAAGGAACGTTTTAAGGCACGAGTGTTTCAATATGACAATATGAGAATGATTTCATAAAACCGCACAAAAAATGACCGAACGTTATAAATAATGTTAAACAAATTTAGAAAAGACAATTAAAGCTTTCAAGCGCAATAATGGCAAACGCTATACTATATGCCCCAACATCCAATCAAAAAATTACTAAATTGCATATCTTACAACTAATTATGCATTGTACAGTTACAGTAATGTATTACTTTTTAGTTAGTACGGCCCCTTTAGTTAATTGGGAGAAAGTAAACTTATCTCAAGATTTCCTATACGAGTGTCCACTCTCCCCACCCTCTCTGATGGAAATTAAAAGAAATGAAATCATTTTAATACCATTTTTTTAGGACAACTATGCAACATCTTTTACAAGAAGCTCATTACAAAAATAGGCAACATTGTTAACGCAAAAAACAATAGTCTAAATATGTGAAACAGACGTTTACAACTTCATGACAGACAAGTTAATAGGCATCTAGATGCTAACTTAAATTAAAAGAAATGAAATAATTTTAATTTCAATCTTTTTAGATAACTATGACCGCGTTTATCTCGGGGCCTCCGAAACTCTATCCGATCGTATGCATCCACTTGAATTGTACAAGATAAACCAGTTCGCTTGAGTTCTCGATCGGATGCGCCGAGACAACTCGGTCCTCTAGTTTTGTTGGCTTGAATTGCCTGAAGTAGATGCAAATGCCACATTTTGAAGACATAAACGCGTTTAATCGAAATAGCAAATCAGCAAATTATCTGTGCCTACACTGGTATTATTTACGTTGTATTTTGAGTTTGTGTAATCCATGAAATTAAAAACGAAAATGGCTACTGCTATCTTTTTAGCTGTTCAACTTCATTTATTAACATGCAGTATGATTAATAATACTGGAAAGCAAGGATAAATGCATTGTAAAGTTCAGAGTAATAAAAACAGTTATTTTTATATCTTCGTTCGACCACACATTCCCCTTTTTCTTTATTAACACAAAACAAAGGCGTAGAAAAGGGCGCAAATAAAAATAATTAACGAAAACGAATATTTTAGGTTAACATGTAACCAACTTAAAGGTAGTGAAAAACGATTGCCATTTTCGTTTACTATTACGTTCATCTCTTTTCAGTAGTAACCGCTTGAAACGAAGATTAACTAATTCCTTAAATTGTTTCTCGACAAAAATGTTACTGCTTGAAACGAGGTTTGACATTCTACGATCGGATGGAGTTTCGATCCAATGGAGGCCCCGAGATAAACGTAGTCTATTCAACCAATTTTTGTATACGTTCATAACGAAAACAGGCAACATTGTAAAAACAAAAACAGTAATCTATGTCAGCATGACGTTTAAAACTTCATAGCAGATAGAAATTCATAGACATAAATACATGTTAACGTAAAAAAATTCCAAAGCGGCCCGTTTGTATAAAAATATCGATAATACATCTTCAGCATTTTCAATCAGATTGCGCCCTTTATTTTATATTGCGACTTGGAATGTTTAGTGCAGGATTTTATAGATGACGAAACGCGGAACGCCGTTAAGTACTAATACCTATGGAAACGTTAAGTGACATTTAAGTACTGGAATATAATGTATCCACCCACTGCCATATTTGCGAGTATCCGTTCTTAGATCATGATATTAAAGTGAGAGACCACTGCACTGTCATTTCACCGGTCGGTTTAGAGGTAGCGCTCAACAAGCATGCAATATCCGGTATAAGGCCCCCACGAATAATACTAGTTTTTTTCCATAATTTTTCAGGTTACTCACACCTCCTAATAAAAGATATTTCTCAAGCAATGCCCGGTAAAATTACATTATTACCTAAGACTAAAGAACGCTATATATCATTCACCAAAGACATATATACAATAGTTTTTCGATTTGTAGATTCATATCGCTTCGTGAACGAGTCCCTGGATAAATTATCTTTCTATCATTTAACGATTTCAAAATTTTACGTAGCACGCTGTCATTTGAATGATGAGCAGCTGCAGTTATTAACTAGTTTGAGGGCCTTGGTACTTGCCTTAGTCTTCGACCCATTATATCCCATACATGTTCAATAGGCGAAGGATCTGGCGATCGCGCAGGCCACGTCAATACTGGTAGTTGTACTTGATCCAGAAACATTCTTGTAACATGTGCGGTATGTGGTCTAGCATTATCTTGTTGCAAAATACCATTTGGCAACGTCTGCATTAACGGTACTACCACTGGCTCCAAAACATTATCAATGTAACGCTGAGCACTTAATGTGCCTAGAATGAACACAAGAGGAGATCTTCCACCAACACGTATGGTGCCGCAAACCATGGCTTCAGGTGTTAAGCCTGTGGGTCATCTTTCAACAAACTGCAAATTTCGACGTTCTCCTCGAAACCGCCGCACCTTCTGACGACCACCGTTTCGTCACACACAAAACGCGATTCATCGCTGAAGACGATGTTATTCCATTGAAGGCCCCAGTCCCGCCGCTCTTGACACCATGCCAATCTAACAGTCTTGTGCTCTTGAGTTAACTGGGGTCGTTGGTACGGACGATACGAATGTAAGCCAAAAGACTTAATTCTCCTGCAGATTTTTGACATTGGTAGGTAACGACCAATAGCTCCTGTCCAGTTCACCGCAACAGACCTTGTTGACTGAAACCGATCTCTCGTGGCCATCCGCCTAAGAAGTCGTTCTACACGATCATTGGTGCTGCGTCTTCCACTGGGACGAGGTCTTTGAATGCCTTCTTCAGACCAAGAAGACCAAATGCAGGCCACCGTGGTGTGGTCGCAATTAAGTCTTCTGCCGATTTCTCGAAATGACAAACCTGCTTCTTTCATGCCGATAATTCTACCCCTGTCAAAATCTGAAACTTGGAAAAAGTTTCGTCCTTGTCTTACTGGGGGCATTTTTTTCAGAATAAATGTGTCAGTCATAAAATACCTTACTACGTAGATGAATATCTTCCATACAAACGACCCTGAACCATGTTTTAGTTCTTTCCAATTGTACAGAGAGCGCTGTAATTCGCGAGTGCGCACGAAAAGCCACGAAAAGTTACGATACAAAGCACGTGTATCAGATGTGTATGTTCGCACGAATAGGTTATATTTTATTTTGCATCAGCATAGAAAATTACATCAGTTTTACGTGGTGATTTGTTTTGTGATTGTTTTATGTTTATGCTTAACTTTGGGCACAGTTGAAAGACAATAAAAGTTATCTGCAAATCGTAAGGTAAGAAAGCAGTACATACATTTTAGTTAATAAAAATCAGGTATATCTTACAATTTTCTCAATTGACATTTTCAGTTTAACATGTAAATGACGTCAATTTGATTTGTATAATTTTTAGATGCCAGGTATCTATTGTACCGTGGAAGGTTGTTGGGACTCGAAGGAGAGTCAACATCGATTTCCAAATCCAAATATATACCATGAGCTCTTTAGAAAATGGCTTGACTTATGTAATAAGAAAACACTTATTGATTTGCCACCAAACCTAGTTTACTCTAATTATAGAGTATGCAGACTGCATTTTGCCGAGGAAGATTTTGGACGTAATAACAGACTACTGAGGACAGCATATCCAAAGCTACGTTTGCCAGGTACTTAATGACATTAAATGCATGTATCTATGTATACCTTGTACAGTTCAAAATCCATTGCATGTCACACTGTAAAACTAGTTGTTCGTTATCGATTCGTATGGTTATCAGGTGATGATGTGCAACGGTTTTTGATTTGTATGAAGTTTCATTATATTATTTGTGGAAAATGCATGTAATATAGTTATTTGAATTTACAAGGCAGGAATTTAGCAGAAGGTATGTAATAAATTTTATGTTAGCCAGAGTAGGAACAAGTTTAAGAAAACTTGAGGTGCAAGAAGGTGTAAACATTGACACACCATCCACATCCAATGTTTTAAAGCCTAGCACATCTACACAAACATTAAATAATTTTGATCTTCCAACTACATCTGAAACGTGTGATCCTCAGACTCCTGTTAAGTCAAGTGAATAATTTTATATGTTTACAATATTTTATTTTAAGATGTTTATTACAGTATGTAATACTTAACATGCTTAAAACAAACAATAAAAAATCCACTTTTTATTTAGGGCGTCGAGGCATGTTACAATCTATTTCTTTAACACGGACCATCCAGCTTACTCCAAGAAAAAAGATTTTGTATAAACAACTGTGCAAATTAAAGAAAGATGCAATTAGATATAATCGTTCAAAGTCAACTTTTCGAGAAAGACTGCAGTTAGCATCAAGGTATGGCAAAAAACCTCACATTGATGAGATAGCGTCTAAACTCAATCCTGTGATCAGAAGATTCTTTGAATCTCAGTTGGATAATGCTAACAGGAAAATGAAAGGTAGAAGGTTCACTATAGAAGACAAAATGTTTGCTTTGGCACTATTTAAGCAAAGTGGAAGGGCATACAAATTGCTATCAAAAATTTTTGCATTACCTTCAAAGCAAACATTAAGGCAGTTATTGAATAGAGTACCAATAAGGGCAGGCATTAACGACGCTATCTTTACTGTCCTAAGAACAGAAGTAAACAAATTTCAAAACCTTTTGGATAAATACTGCCTTTTAGTATTTGATGAGATGAGTTTAGCATCTCATGTTAGTTATAATCAAAAAGAGGATTTGATCGAGGGATTTGAAGACCTTGGGTTTAAACAAACTCAAAAAATTGTAAATCATGTACAGGTAAATATCACAATCAATCAAAATACTATGTCTTAATTTACTTTTATCAAAGGTTTTCATGTTACGAGGAATCCAAAGTAATTGGAAACAGCCAATTTATTATGTGTTTGTTTCTGGGGCGAATAAAACCATGGATATAGTGAAAACTATCAAGATTTTAGTAAAAAAATCCAAGGAAGCAGGACTAATTGTTTGTGGGATAGTGTGTGATCAGGGAACAAATAATTCTGCAGCAGTAAATAAACTTGTTTCTGACACAAGGGCAGACAAGTTAAGGAATGGACATCTACGATTTTTATTTTGATGCAGAAGGATTAAAAATTATTCCTCTTTATGATCCTCCACACCTTATAAAGGGTATACGAAACAATCTTTTAAAAGGAGATCTATTATTTCAAATGGAAGGTGTGAATATGAGAGCTAAATGGGATCATTTTTATACAGCGTATAAAATGGACCCATATTTTGGAAGCCTGAGAATGATGCCTAAAATAAATGATACCCACGCCAATCCCCAAAAAATTTATAAAATGAAGGTGTCTTGTTGTACACAGGCTTTGAGCAGAACAGTTGCTGTTGCCATAAATGTAATGGCACTTTCAGGTTAGTTAAATAATGTAATAATGTATTATACATTTTTATTATAAGTTAATTTCAGGAACCATGGTAAATATTGATGGAGAGTGCTTTCAATTAGATAAGAGTGCTGTGGACACTGCAAAATGTTTTGAATTTTTGACAATCTTTTGATTCACTAAATTCAGTTGGAATGGCTATTAAAGAATTGAGAAGACCAGTCGAAGATAATTCCAAACACATTACATTTTGGCAAGAGGCCATTCTCTTATTAAAAAAAATGAAATTTATTACCAAAAGTGGAAAAGAATTTACTCCACCTACCTTAACAAATTTCATCAAAACAGTGGAGAATTTTATTCAATTATATAGTTTACTGAAGAGTTACTGCTTTAAAAAATGAAAACACGTAATTGCAATCAGGATTGCTTAGAAAATTTCTTCGTACAAATAAGATCAAGAGGCATACGATATGTGAACCCAACATGTGAGGCATTTACACCATTCTATAAGAGCTTACTAATAAATAATCTTTCCATGAAACATGCTCCAGGTCGAAACTGTCAAGATGATAAAACAGAAATGTTTGTAACTTTGAAAACTTTTCTAACTGCAGTAAGTATCAGGGCCGGCCCCAGGGCAGGGCGATCCGGCGGCCGCCCGGAGCGCAAAGCTCTAGGGGCGCCAAAATCATCAAGGAAGGCGTTGCCTTCTTTGTCTTAACTTCGTTAGGGGTCGAGCAATCGAAACAACTTTAAAATGGCTTTTATCCGTCACTAATTAAATAAAAGTGAACGAAATATTTAACTATAGAGAACGCAATTAATCTTAACGTAAGCGTAAGGTAAACCGTGGATGTGGAAGAACGAGGTATGTTTTATTCTAAAAGTGCAGATGCATGTTTTTGTAATAAAACACGTACATAAATTAAACAGATTATAAAGGTATTACGTGTATTCACCTCCAAACTTTTAAATTTAAGAACCGTTCTTAATTACGCTAAACTCCTTATTTTCATAATTTTGGATGAATTAATTTCAATTCGGTTTCGATGCAGATTTAATTTTACCTTTTATAAATAGGAATTTGTTATCGATTTCGAGTACTAAAAAAGGAACGTGCAGGTGTTAGTTTTTGTAACGTGACACGTACCGAGATAAACAAACGAAATAAATTGATAAAAGAAATAAGTTACAAGCTTTTTAAAATGCACTAAAACGTAAAAATAAAAGTTATTACTTTTATCAATCATCATTTTTATTTCTAAGCACATTATAAATTTAATATATGTATTTAAGCATTAAGACAAAATCTAGTTGAGTTCAATTCATCATGACCAAACCACTCAACTATCGCTTTTCAAGAATTTACAAGTTTTCGGTCCCTGCTCTGGCATTGGCAACACTTACAATACAGGAATCTACAAGTCTGTACCAATTTTGAAACCAACCGAAACAAGATGTCACAGGAGTTTTTAACTGCATATATAAGGGAAGTTGACTTAAAACAATGCGTTATTTGCTACTAGACTTCGGCCGGTGCGAAATAAAATAGTTTTTTTTTTATTATTGTACAAAAAGTTTTAAAAAAGTGCTTGTGCAATTGCAAATTGTCCAGTGTGAGTGCGTTTGTCTTTTGTGAAGGTAAGTTTTTTAATTTTCATTTTCAAAAATCGCGTACAAGTAGTACTAGAATTAGTAGTCCCAGGGTGATACATTTTTTGGGAAAATTTTCAATCTTCATTCAATTTAGAAACTTTTATGTCTAGTCTATGGTTTTATTTACGACAAATGTACCGTTTTCGAGATAAATGCTGAAAACTGTTCAAAAACATGGTCATTTTACGCTGTTTTTCTACTATTATTTTAATTTTCTATAGGTATACTGTTAAATGTGTCTCAAAACCGCACATTTGTCCTAAATAACACTGGAAACATAAAAGTTTCTAAATTGAATTAGGATTTTATTTTTCGAATTATTAGGGGTTAGAAGCGTTGCAGTAAGCAAGGGGGCATCACCCTGTGGGTATTGTCATCGGTTAAATTGCTCTTAATATTGAGTTTTAGTTGCCTTGCCTAAAATGTATACCAAATTCCAATTTATTATACAGGGTGTCCATCTATAAACTGACACATTTTAACTGCTTATAACTCGAAAACGATAAATGGTATCGATGTGCGGTTTTCACAGAACTTCATCATTTTTTAAATTTTTTTTGGCAGTGTTGCCAAGTTTTAAAATTTACCTGAAATAGGAGAAACAAAATTGACGATTTTCAAAGGCCGATTTCGCAAAAAACTTTAATGGGACACTCTGTATTTTTATAATTTACATCAAAGCCTATTTACTCTCCTTTACGAAAATGTTGTTAGTTTGCTTAATTTTTTTAATATACATGTTATACGGATTGATAATTGGTTTCAGAAACCAAAATGTCTGATGCTAAGAAAACCCTCTGGAAGCCAATTTAAAAGCGGAGATTGAACAAGCAAACACAGCTTCAAAAACAGTCAGGTGCCCTGCAGAACTTTTTGAAAGAGGGTAGTCTCAACGCTCCCACTACCGATCAACATTTAAACAACGCCCAGCACATGCACCTGGATACTGACTTTCCCGATATGAATCCCCTTTGACGCAAACGTCAGCATTGCTGAGCTAGTTAATTCACCTCAAACGAGTTTGTTGAGTAGTGATGCAGTTCCGTGCAGTTCCAAAATAAAAACTGCAAGTTGTGCAGACCTCAGAAAAACATTTAGAAGAGACTACAGTCCCAATTATCTCTTCTGACCCAGGATTATGGCCCGAAATCATGCGCGAAGCAGATAGAGTTTTTGGTTAAACGTGGTCCAGCTGCACCTTTGTATAATTTTGATTTTCCTTATGATGATCAACATAGAAGATTCTCACCAAAATATTACAAGAAAGCACTTAAAAATGGAGAACAAGTTTTAAGAGAATGGATGGTATATTCCTTATTTCAAAACGTCTTGTATTGTTTTCCATGTCGACTTTTGCTGCCCCATCTAGCACTAGCGCTCTTGGCCATCGAGGATTTAAAGACTGGAAGCATTTAGGAGACTCTTTAGCACATCATGAAAATGGTAAAACGCATATTGATTGTTTAAAATCATGGCTTGAATTAAAGCAACGGTTGAAAATGGGTAAAACAATAGATGCAGTTTCTCAGAGGCTCATTGATTCTGAGATAAATCACTGGTCCGAAGTTCTTTTACGCATTATATCAGTCGTTAGAATGCTAGGTGAGAGATCTCTAGCTTTTCGAGGAACAACAGATAAACTCTATGAACACAATAATGGAAACTTTTGAAGTTCATTCAGTTATTGGCTGAGTTTGATCCAAAATGGAGGAACACGTTCGCAGGGTTCTTAATAAAGAAGAAATCAAAGCTACATATCTAGGAAAAACTATACAAAATGAAATAATTGATTTGTTGCATGACAATATAAAGCGCCACATCATTGAACAAGTTCAAAAGGCCAAGTATTATTCTGTGATTCTCGACTGTACTCCCGATGCAAGTAAAGTCGAACAGATGACATTTATGGCAAGATATGTTTCCATAGAAGAATCAGAGTCTGAAGTTCAAGTGATAATCAATGAAAACTTTTGGGTTTTCTACCCATTGAGAGATCAAAAGCTGCGGAATTATCGGAGGTTTTAGTAGAAGAGCTAGAGAAAATGAGCTTAAAGTAGAGA
The DNA here is from genome assembly GCA_036346205.1 of Vesta saturnalis. Classification (NCBI taxonomy): domain Eukaryota; kingdom Metazoa; phylum Arthropoda; class Insecta; order Coleoptera; family Lampyridae; genus Vesta; species Vesta saturnalis. The sequence goes on along the minus strand of JARFJB010002108.1, from coordinate 2,869,486 downwards.
ACATGCGCGGTCAAGGGTACGACAATGGTTCCAATATGAGAGGAGAAAAATCGAGTACAAACAAGAATCAGAAACATAAACCCCAGAGCATTTTATGTTCCATGCAGCAGTCATTCGCTAAACTTGGTTGTAAACGATATGGCAAAATCCTCGTTTGAGGCTGCAAACTTCTTCAATATTGTTCAAAAGTTATATACATTTTTTGCTTCGTCAACTTTTCGTTGGGCAATATTACTTAAATATATTGATAGTTATACCCTAAAACCATTAAGTGATACGCGATGGGAAAGTCGAGTAGACTCATTAAAAGCTCTGCGATTTCAAATTGGACCAATTTACGATGCTTTGTACAGTATTTATGAAGATCCAGAAATCGATAATATGATTAGAAACAAGGGTAGCGGATTATTAAATAATTTGAAGCAGTTCAAATTTATATGCTCTATTGTGATTTGGTACAAAATTTTGAGTCGCATTAATCCCATCAGCAAACTTTTGCAAACCGTACATTTTGATATATCACAAGCTATTGATACGCTTAACAACTGTAAACTCTTCTTTGAAAATCTGAGATCAGATGAAGCTTTTGAAAGCATCATTTTAGAAGCAACCGAGCTTGCTTCAGAGGTGGACGTGGAAGCTAATTTCGAAGCCACCACACCACGTCATCGTATCAGAAACAAAACACGAAACGTTTTGTATGAGGGCCCGGATGAACCCGTTCGAGACCTCAAACAAAAATATAAAATAGAACTTTTCTTTCACACTGTAGATCAAGCAATAAATGCCTTGGAAACCAGAAGTACTCACAGTAATTATTTCAGCTTTTTGTATAATATTTTTGGTTTAAAAGACATGCGCAGAAATGAGCTACTGGCTTATTGCAAAGATTTGGAAGTAGTTTTAACTGATGGAAATTCAAGCGATCTTAACGCCCTGGAACTGGCCGATGAAATAAGCATTGTTTCGTCATTATTAACAAAAAGGAAACCCCGTTGAAGTCCTCAAGTTTATCGCTACACTTAAACTTGCACCAAACCTCAGTATAGCATTAAGAATCCTACTTACATTGCCAGTCACTGTGGCTTCAGGGAAAGAAGCTTTTCAAAACTAAAAATAATAAAAATTATCTCAGAACCATGCAGACGCAAAATCGTCTCAATGGATTGGCAATGATAGCTATAGAACACCAAATTAGTGACAAATTAGACTTGAAATCACTGGTTCGTGAGTTTGCCGAAAGAAAAGTTAGAAAAAGGCATTCTAAATACTTTGGTTAGTTAGCATTCATTTATATTATAGGATATTAGTAAGCATTAGTTCATTTTAATTTTTGTTATTTTATTTTACCTTAGTGGTAAATTGCTTATCTGTTACATACCTGTTACCTAATGATCGAGTTTTCAATAAAATGTTTTTTTTATTTAATTTTTTCAACGTTTTCTTGACTTTATGTTATGGGAGCATGCGATTTACTTTAATAAACGGAGAGGGCGCCAAATTCAAGTTTTGCCCGGAGCGCCAAAATGTCTAGGGCGGCCCTGTAAGTATATATATATATATATATATATATATATATATATATATATATATATATATATATATATATATTGATTGTTGTGCATATAAGATTGTTATTTTTTAAATTTTTAGTATACATCTTCACCTGTGAAAATAGAATATTTTACTTTTGAAAATTCCCGAACAAAATTACCACTTTGGAAAGGTTATCATTAGTGTATGTTTTAGGTTTTATTTGCAAAAATATAAATCTGTATTGAAAAATTGCAATATTTGCAAATTCCATTTTGAAAAATATGAAAACTTTAGATAATGATTATATCATTGTTCGTTATAAACATATGTTAATGTCCATTTTAAACGTAAATTAGGTCAATGTTATCAAATTATAAAACAAGGTCTTGCAACCAATTTACACAAAAAATTTACTTGAGAGCATATTAGGTACATGTTATTGGAAATGTAAAACTAACTGCTTGTGTAGAACATACATATTTAAATAAGGCAATTTTGAAAAGATTTACAAAATTGAACATTTTCAATGTTACAAAACAAATTAATAATATTTTAAATGGAAAGGACATGAGAAAATTATCTGTGAATGCTCCTTTAATATTTCATCAGGCAGCATCTCTGGCTTCCAAAAATTTTCAAAAAAGAAAATCAGTTACTAAAAAGACATTAGTTGTACAAGTCTTGTAATATTTAACATCAAATTTTAGAACTATTAAGTTTTATTTATAACACTGATTTAGTAATTTTTTAAATAGTTTTTAAGTAATTGTATTTTTTTATATGTATAACGTTTCACTGTTTAAGTTTGTTATATATTAATTTGTAAAGTACATTGTAATATAATTTCCATTATTTATACTGTTTTTTATAAAGCCAAATTATATACTTTTATAAAACATTAATTTTCTAAAAATTTAGGGGTATCTGCCATTTTAAATTTCGCGCGTTTGTATTTTAGTTCTTTCCAATTTGCTAGATGTCTCTTTATTGTTCTGTTTTGTGTGGGAAAGATAGTCATCTACGTAGTAAGTAATTTATGGTGTCAGTTAAACAACAAAAAATTGACACTAAGCAACTAGATTTCTTAAAATGTATAAATAAAAATTGTTGATAATTGCTGTTAACAGTGGTGCAAAGTACATAATGACTTGTTCTTTTTCATTGAAACTTCCACTGTTTTCTGCATGATACTGAAACATTATTTTGCCAAAATTTCAAAATCATAGCATTATTATTTCTAAGTGGTGCATTTCATTTGAAACGTAGTGTTTATTACATACAATATATTGTAAAGCTAATTTAATATTTCGTCTTAAAAAACACTGTTCAATGGTAAGCTTACCATTCTAAAGTGCTGTACACATTGGTCTCATTGTATACATAATTAGACAAGTGTCTTTCTACATACATTTTTAAATTAGCTTTTTGATATGTTGCAAAATCACATTGCTTGCATTCATTCATAACCTGAAGAATACCTTTAAGATGGATTTTTGAACTAGTTTTTTAATGTGTTGCATAAACATATTTATTGTATTTGTATTCATAACGTGAATAACGATGTTTAAGATGAATTGTTAAAAATTGTTTGTGATGTGTTCCATAATCACATTGGTCATATTTGAATTCATACCTTGAACAGTGTTTTTTAAGATGAAATGTTAAATTAGCTTTACAATATATTGTATGTAATATATAATGAGGGGTAGCTTTTTATTAAAAACGTTTTTCCTTTTTAAACACAAGGTTGAGGCCTGGGTGACATACATTTGTATTTTATTGTAAAGGAAAACGGAGCTACACACATGAACACAACGGCCATTCTAAAAACTCAGTGATGTCAACAGGTGATGCTGACGTCACTAAATAAACAGTTGATTATTTATCAACGTGATAGAATTTAATTATTATTTTAATGCTCATTACAATGACGTAATGTATCACTCGTCCTCCACCTTTTTTGAAAAAAACAACTTTTATTGAATAACATACGAACAATTTAAAACTTAATTCTAAAACATAGACTTGAAAAAATCAATTTGTTAAACATGAGGGTTGTTACATTAAAAGAATTCAATTGGTTAGAACATTGAGATTTTTTTTCACAAAAACTGAACGTGTAACATTGTTTCTATTCTGATTTTGACTACAAATTTGATCTGGTGGGCTATTTTGCTTGCTTATTCTAACTTGACTCAAACTAGGAATTCTTGAAGGTATAGCGGATGCGCTTGGACCTGAATTATTTTGAGTAACATCATTTGCTGAATTAGCCGAACTCGCTCAGTGACTCTATTTGTATATTCAAAAAAAGGAGTAATTTGACTACACATTATTTTGATTTGAGTACACATCAGAATTAGTCTCAGATTTAAAATTACTAGATGTATAATGTTTTAATTGATTTACATGAACTTTTCTGATAATACCATCTGCCATCAAAATAATATAAATTTGATCACTAACTTTTACTTTAATAGTGCCTTCAAACCATTTTATGTGACTTTTAATATGTCTCAAATTTACCGACACCTTTTTCTCCTCTCGGAGAAAAAGTAAGGATACCTGCCATAGGTGAGATGCCAGTAACCGAATCTGGTGTGACTCTGTATGGGAATAAAACGTCTGATAAACACTCATCATTGGTTAACCATAACCTGGCAGTAAAAGATTTTATTAGCGAGTTTTTTATACTCTGGACTGCCCGTTCTGCAGATCCATTGCTAGACGGATTCCATGGCGCCGTGTTTATTAGCTTAATCTGTTTTGAATAACAATAGTCTTTAAATTCCTGATTTGCAAAAGGGGGGCTATTATCAGCTATAATTACTTTAGGAAAAGAAAAACGACTAAACACTTTATTTAATTTAAAAGACACACTACCAAAACCTGCATTTGGTACCATAAAACACTCAATCCATTTGGTGTAGTCATCAAACATGTTTAAAATCAAAAAAATCTAAATAAATACGTTCCCATGGTTCATTTGTAGCTGGCCACGGCTTCCTGTATGGATTACTAGCACAATTTTGAGTTGACTGACAAACATGACACGACTGAATAAATTTGTATATATCACTATCCATATTGGACCACCATACATATGACCTAGCTAATAATTGAGCTCGTGAAACTCCTTAATGTATATTCTTTAAAGCTGTAAACTGAAGAGAGTTAGGGATGACTGTACGATTTGCAAATATAACACAATGTTGGTTTACAGACAGACAGTTTCTTAATTTAAAATACTTAGAAAGACTTCCCGACATTTTATAATTTGACCAATCATTTAATACTAGACCTCTGACTTGAGAAAATATAATGTCTTTACTGGTTTCGTCTGCAACCGTTGAATAATCAATAAAAGGAATGGACAAGTAAATAAAATTACAATCTGGTATACCACTTACTAATTCAGAACTTGGGAGGCGAGACATCATGTCTGCTTGAGTACCTTTTTTGAAAATAAGTTGGTATTGATAAGCTGATAAAATTATTGACCAACGAATAAGCCTGGCTAACGCAAAAACAGTGTAGCGTCCCCCAGGTACCCTATCTTGAAAAGCGTAATTTGTACTGATTTGCAATAATGTAAATTCAAGAACAAAACAGTCGCTAAGTGAATTATCTTGATTTGACTGACAATAATGTTACTATTACTCAAATTAATTGCCTGCTTTACTTTGACTTTTCTGCAAATAATTAAAACATTAGACTTTATCTACAAGTCTGGTATTTAACTACTCACAAACCTTAAATCTGATCAAACGAAGTGGCTGTCTAGTGGTAGGTACGTTGTGCTATCTAAATTGGATAGGTTGGATGAGGTAAATGTTGTATCATGAGGAGCAGGTAAGACTACTCAAATTGAAATCAACGAGCGTTGCACACTGCTGGTTCAGCCTGTTAATATACTACCGTGGGAAAGAACCACCAATAAAACCCACTTTATTCATAAATAAGTAATTGCACAAGTACATTAATAAATCAAATAACACAAAAAAAAACAATGAAAGGCTTAAATATATAACAAAACACCATTAAATCAGGTTAAAGTGCGTACACAATTATAACATTAAGAGAAAATGAACAAAAAGCAGTTTAGCTACACAGAAACACAATAATAAAAAAAACACATGTAGTCGCACGCACAATTGGATCATAAATAATCAAAATAAAAATCGTAATACCAAACATGTGGTCCTTTAAAAACCAATCATGCAATAAAGCAAATTACGGTACATATAAAATACAACAACAGTAAAATTGCACACGTGATAATAAGGTAAAGGCAAGGACAAAAGAAAATAGGCAAGGAATTTGTACGTACCCAATTGTTTAGTGACCACAAAAGCACAGAATACATAAATCAAATTACAATAAAGCAGATACAAAGAGAAATCAGCTCGCAGGCAAATAATTCTACTTAAACAAACTGACAAAAAACTTATGAAAACAAAGCCTTACAAGGGTAAGTTATAAATAGATCACATCATCGTGACCGATAAATAAATTTGAGAGCGATAGAAAAATACAATGTTCCCTTCTCAGGTTACACATTCATCTATACAACAATAAAAACAATAGAAATAAAAATTCGAGATGTTTAATGGTTATCTGATCTCGGGAGTGTCTACACGCTTGGCAATTGCCTTTTACAATTAGTAACCAAAGCGGTATCATATACCAATTCATCAGCCCACCTATACACAAACATAAATATAAACAACAACCAACAATGCTAATTCACACAAATACCAGAGTGAGAGGGCCCTATACTGTCTTTTTATTTTAGCAGATTTCAGCTTAATGAGTCCGAGTACGAATAGGATACCTTTGCAAGGCAATGTTTGGTATTTAATATGTTATCTAGGCTGGTAAATGATTTGCTGCGAGCTTTCAGTTATACAAAAATACATACTTACACTAGAATAAATATGCCCTTAATTGACAACAGACACAAATCGTTAACCTACGCGGTTTAACTTCAAAAAGGGTGACTTATTTATAGATTAATATTTGAAATACACATTACAACTAACACTCGAAAGAAAAGACAAATTAGTGTTGGCTAATTCAAAAGAAAATGTATACGCACGAAATATTTGTAAAGACAAACTGTTTACAATGAAGGTATTTAATTAACCCAAAAATCAATCTGGGTCGATTGACACTCTAACTGTAACTCCCTTTCCCCCGATTTCCAACTTCCCTTACTTTACTCCCGAAATCAACCCCCATTTTTCAAAGGTAATATAAAACCAAGAAACATTTTCCGTTGGAAAATGTTTCGTATTAATTATTGTCCGACATCTTAATTTTAAAAATATGCATTCGTTCGTAACAAACCCTACGTTTGCGTCTCGGGTTTCAACGTATCAAACAAAGATCTCTTTGGATTTGTGCTGTTCAGCCGTAATTAATCATTAGATCAATGACATTTTTTTTTCATCAAGAGCGCGCATAGGAAATTCCAATGATTAGTTACGCCTCTTCAGTAAAGCATTTTTAAGCGTGCACCTGTCACTCACCCCCCAACATGTGTTTTACAACCCTAGACAACTATTAGTTACAAACAATCCTACATTCCTTACATAAAAATATATAAATAAAACATTTTGAAAACATTAGCAAATTACGACTTATTATTTAAGATATTAAAAATCCACTAATTATCTTTTCTATCTTGGTAACAATGGCGATTTGACAAACATTTATTACAATAATAAAATTTTCGCGGTCCGATACCTACAACAGATAAGTCTTTTGTTTCAGAAAAGATAGACTTTAAAGCTAAATAATCAGTCTGAAGGACAAACGATCTCCCAAAAATAAAATTATGAAACTTCTTGACCGCAAAAATACATGCTAAGGCTTCCTTATGCAACTGACTATAATTCTTTTGCGCAGGCGTAAGAGTCGCAGATTTGAACATAATTGGTCTTTCTTCCCTGTCTATAATATGACTGAGTACTGCGCCGACTCCAAAGCTACTCGAGTCTACAGTGACGCAAATTGGTTTATTTGGATCATACAACACTAACAATGACTAATCTGATATTGCATTCTTACTAGCTTGGAACGACGATTCTCATTCCTAAGACCAATTAAATACTACATTCTTTTTGAACAAATTATGAAGAGGTTGTAACAGATCAGGTTGCATTTTAATAAAATGCCTATAATAGTTAAGCATGGACAAATATGACTGACATTCTGTGGTGTAGGCGCTGATTTTATCTTATTTATTTTAGAATCTGAAGGCTGCATACCTTTACGTGACAATTCATAACCTAAATACTCGATCTCAGGTACAAAGAAAACACTTTTTTCCCAATTAATTTTAACATTGTATTGATTTAAACGTGATAAAACTATGAGCAAAGTTTCTTGATAAGATTTCATATCTTTATTATCCATAAGAATATCATCGAAATACGCAATTACATTATCTAAACCTGATAATATAGTGTCTGTTACAGATTGAAACAAATAGGGAGATAAGGACAACCCAAAACAAAGCCTATTAAAAGTGTAAAGTTCTCGTATAGTATTTACAGTTAATATATGTCTATTTTCATAGACTTCTAGCTGAAGGAATGGATTAGTTAAGTCGCTCTTACAAAACACAGCACAATTTGAAAATTTATTAAAGCAATCAATGGGATCATGTCACCAGTATGATAAAATGTTAACAGTGCTGTCATATGGAATGTTATTTTAGATTATGGTTCTTTACAGTTCCTTTAGGATAAGCGTAATTGCTTTCTTAGTTTATTTGTGATTATGGGATTAATCCATTTACACAGGTCAAAGTTACAGAATAAAATAGTGACTCCTAAATTAATTTTAGCTTACTTAAAATTGTGTTCACAAAATGCATCCAAGGAATAAAAATCTTGAGCAGTTAAAAGTTTCTTAATTGTTTGTTTAATCTGAAATTATCGTTATGTTAATGACAAATAAAGTTACAACAAAGGGACTAAACGTATCAGTGGAAAGCATTCGTGTGAGTTTGTAACATTTTAAGCCCCACCTGCCCACGCACTTGTAACGAACCGCAAGTCATTACTTCAAAATTTTTTTAATTAATTAATTATTTACTTAACAATCCGCCCTCGTAAAAGAAATGATGTAAGCTTTCTTAGTATTTAAACACCTGCAAACCTTCATCTAATATTTCTTAGTATTCCGTATTACTCAGTCACGTCCATATAGTGCATTATTTCGTTTGATTGCACAATAATAATTAATTTGTTCCCACTCCAACGTGGATTTCATAAAACATCGAAAGTTTTATACGTCAGAGTAATCTCCGCCAATTAAAAGTAGGATTCCCCCAAACAGAAGCTACCGCCGCCTACGGAGGATCCTCTATAAAAACCGCGACGCGCACCTTGATAGATTATTATTATTAAGAGAGTTTTAGTGGTTATTATTGTTAATTCAGTAGCCGTAACCGTAACCGACCAGCCGCCGTAGTAGAAGAGTTCCGTCGCGCCGCGCACCTTCAATCTTGGAGTTTATTATTAATATTTTTGATAATAAAATATAGATCTCTATCTATCCGTATTTAAAAACGCGCTCCGTAACCGAATCCCGCCGCCGAGAATTATGTAGTTGGTTTCACCAGCTCCTGTATTAGTTAGTCCGTTTGACTAACTCCGATTCCAGAGAACCTGCACGTGACGGTTGTTTGGAAAGTAAATCGCCGCAAACCTAGTGATAGCCACCGCGAGCTTAGCGCACCGTATGTGCGAACGCGCCGCGACCCTTCCGTAAATAGCTCTTTGTGATTAACGACACGTAAGTCTGTGGAGTAATTAAAAGCACAAACATACACACCAGCACACACACACCCCAGGCCGCTACGGGCAAAACCACGAGGTAGCCGGGAGTACCAGCACACACACAACCCCAGGCCGCTACGGGCAAAACCACGAGGTAGCCGGGAGTACCAGCACACACACAACCCCAGGCCGCTACGGGCAAAACCACGAGGTAGCCGGGAGTAAAACACACACACAACCCCCAGGCCGCTACGGGCAAACGCCACGAGGTAGCCGGGAGTGCTCACAAACCACGCTAACATATACCTGACGACGAGAGCTAAGTAGGACTGTATAGACCTGCAGCTTTCATCATTTACGCTCACTTACATTCTAAACACCTGAATTCACTAGCTCGCTGGAGAAAGACCGAAGTGCCTATAATCACAAACGCATTAAACGTAGAGTATCCGTCAAAGGCCTGTCATAGCCGAAAACCGTCCATCGCTGACCACGCGCTTAGTAAACGAATTTCAAGAAAGCAATCAATTAATTGTTTTCCACCAGCTTATTCCGCAAGTATAAAAACCGCCTTTAATAAATACGCGTTTTGTGTGTATACCATTAAGGAACGTCGATTGTATCTACGTGAGATTTCTTTCATTTGCATAAAAGAAATCACCACCATAAAATCACCGCCCAGTAGATAACGTTTGAATAATATTAATTATACAACCAAACGTGTATAATCCGCCTAGTCTAAATTTAATGCAAAGATAAACCTCTGAAGAAGTCATATTTTAAGCATAATACATCGCGAAGTAAAATTACTTCACGAAGCATACGCGCTTGTCCGTCTCCCAAAAATTACTAAAGGTAAAGAGCCGCACGCAGTTCGACCGGTACAACAGTCCTGCGTACCACACGTGAACTCGGGATATCGATTTTCACTAGTGACCTACATTCGCGCAACCCTCGTTTTGAATAACCAGTAGTTTGTTTATAAATTCTTTTCTTTTATAGACAGGGCCGTATCCAGTATAAATAATTAATTAAACATAACGTTATTAATCATTTAAATTTTACGGTCATTATTGCGTGCATTAAAATCTATTTTACAGAAGCGATTTCGACCGAAACAAGCAGTCGCATTGAGCGAGGGGAAGGAAGGATGCCGCCGTCTCCAGTAGGACATCCAGTTGTTTCAGCATTGTTACAGTTTAGGTTAGTTGTTGTTAGAATAAGTGTGAATATATTAGATGTGTAAATATAATAGGATAATATATTTTTAAACCGTTTTATTGTAATTATTTCATGTGGACAGTGTAGAGCTAAAGATTAAATATACCGACGAAGCACCCCCTCTTTAGTTAAATACAAAGACCGATTGCAGTTTAGCCGTGGCAAATAATAAAAATTGTAATAAAGGACATTACACACTAATGGACACCTTAATTTTCAAAGAGGTTACAGACTACCGGTTGGTATGATCGATTTTGGTTGTTACGTGACCACCGGTGGTCACACTACTTGATTTGGTCCTACATGGCGCTAACGTGTTAAATATGTAAAAATAAAATAGAGCAATTATTTATTTCTTTGTTAATTATTTACGAGACAAGTTCAATTTATAAAAAAACGTAAATTTAACATTTCCGACTTATAACAACTATAAACAGGTGTCATTTTAACACACTGTACAACTAATTAAAACAAGTGGGGTACAATTCACAATAAATTTCTTAAAAAACTATTAGAATGACCAGCCGATGAAAAGAAATAATTCACACGATGTTCAATTACTTAATCATTAATATCTTCATAATCGCTATCTGATTCATGTTGATTTATACGAATTATTATAGGTGTAATATCACCATGATTGAACCTTATTTCACGATCCCACCATTGCTGAGCAAGACGTGTAGTATGTTGGATCGAGTTGTCCCACATTTCTGGTGTCACTTGCGCTAATGCTTCTTGTCACATATTTAAGCAATTTTCAACTGATTTTCCATCTCTACCTACGTGTTTATTATAATATGATTTTGTGATTCCTTATATATGTTCAATCAGGTTAAACATGCAATAGGGAGGAGGTCGAAGTACTCTATGATCATACTTTTCCGCCAGCTGATCCGCAACAAATAGTTTTGGTGGTTTGTTTCTACAATGATACATAAAGTTATTTAATAATATTACCCTACTTTATACATACTCGGCAACTACTTGTAATAATTCGGTTTTTAAAAAGTGCATGTCAAATGGAATTTTCTATTCCGTCAACCAATCTTGAATAGCATATTTTGTCCACAAACTGTTCGGTACTTTGATAACTACAGTGCTATGGTATGATGCGTTGTCCATTACAATAACGGATGGTTGACTTAAATTCTGTAACTGCTGGTGCTCAAACCACTGTAAAAAATTTCTTTCGTTCATTTCCCCGTGATAATCGGAATTTGGTGTTTTTGAATTAAATATCAATTCCGCACCAGGTATAAAGCCATTTTTATTTCCAGCATGAAGAACGATATATCTAATAACAAAAATTGTAATAAAATATACCATGAACATTATTTCGAACCAACCTTTTGCCATTTACTTTTGTACTTTTAACGGTTTTTAAATTGTCATCTTGCCAAGAATGACTAACAGTGCCACGTTGGAATATCCAAGTATCGTCTAGAAAAACAAATTCGTATAACCCTTCGTGTTACAAACAACTGTACAATTTGAGGAAACGTATTCGTTTTAAAACAATATCGGGTAGCTCCATTAAACCTCTTCGAGGATCATTTTTTTCCATTGAAAACCTATGTTTCGTAATACAGTATGTAAAGACCTTCGACATCCTTCAAAATGTTGATCGTTTTTTAATTTCTCCCATAAAATTTGTACGATAATATGTTCGCCTACAAAACAAAAATTCATTGGCTACAATGTCAATAAATTGATATCCACTTACGATTCTCATACATTCTGTAAATCAAATTTCGAATCTCATCCTGGCAGAAGTTTTCCACATTGGTGATGGGTTTCGGGTGCACACAAGATCTAGGGACTGGTTGAACTACTTCATGCTTTTTAAGAGACTGTGATATTCTACTAACACTAGCAATATTGACGTTTAAAGCTACAGCTACCCTCTACAACAAGACTACGATTACATAACTACACACATTATAAAACAATACATTACCTCCCTTACAGAAGTCAATGGAATGAATGGGCCCCCTGCATCCCGTTCTTTTTCAAAGAAATCTATTAACGAACAAACCAGTTCCCTTCCATGAATACCTTAATGCTTGAGACACATATTAGGCGAGGTCACACAACGGAAAATAACACAAATTTGTTCTGAAAAGAATAGTTTTACAAAAACGAAATGGAACTAACAAACACAATAAAAAACGACAATAAATGAAAAAGGTCTTGGTTGCAACATTGTAATTTTATTTACGATGCTGCCGACTTGTAGAATTATTTTACCCTAGAATACCTTCCTAAATATTAGTACTACATTGGTACTGTTTTACGTCATATGTCACGTGCAACGCTTTTAGGATTTCCAGAACTTTAGCAAAACTTTTTATACAAACTTGAATCAATTACCGTACAAATACTATGTGAATCAAACAAAAAATTAATTTTAAAAGAATTTAAATTTAGAGAAACTTCAAGTGCAACACTAGAATGACCAATAAAATTTAATTCAAGGTTCAGAGCCGAAATAAAAGAAATGTTAGGTACCTGAATTCTGATTTCCTATACCACCTTTTGAACTCGTACACACTGAAGCAACATGTTTTCTCCCAGAACAACGAAAACAAGATCAATTAAACTTCACAGCTGGGCAGTTGAATGGCTAATGCTTGATAAAACATTGCTCGCATCTTCTTCTCCCTTTGTTTGAGTAACTCACTTCTTGCTCTTGAACGTGAATTTGAACGAAACTGCATCCTAACCCTTGCATTTTGTGATTGGTTACTGTTATTATAACTTACTTGTTGTCTTGATGCCCTTGGTTTATAAAAATTACTTTGATGATCTGATTTAAATGCATGAATATTTGCTCCGACGTAATCATTTTCTTTACTCATTGCATTCACCGCTACTGACTGATTTCTGATCTGATCTGCACTGTTTAAAATAACTTCTATGTCCTGAATAATCTTGCAGGCTTCTTCAAATTTAAGTTCTTGTTTTTCAGAGAGTAACTTACGTATAATAGCTTCATTTAAAATACCATAGACTAGCTTGTCTCTCAGTGCCTAATCTAGAAAATCACCAAAATTGCAATTTACTGATAAATTTTTTATTATTGTAATGTACTGTGACAAAATTTCTCCTGATTGCTGGTTTCTTTCATAAAAATTAAAACTTTCAGCAATGGTAGATTTCTTTGACTAATATTTACTTGTTAACACCGCACAACACTCTTGAAACGTACAGTCAGAGATAGCTTTTGGTTTAACTGAATCTCTGAGCATCTTAAATTTTTCAGCTACCAAAACTAAATCAAGTTGGGCTACTCTTTGTGTATTTGGAATATTAGGGACATCAAAATAAAATTGTAGGTAAACGTTCCAAAAAATATTCAAAACTTTCGACCTGCGGCTCATATTGAGGAATGCAAACATTTGTATTTGTAACACTTCCTGGAATATTATTATTTCCAGTATTATTAGCAACACCACTACTTGTTTGGTCTGTTTCATTTCCAATTTTTTTTTTAAAGAATTTTACTGATGTTGAAATCGCACAACACAAATTTCTTGAAACACAGTTCAGCACTTGACACTTTCATTCATAACTATCGGCATAAAAAAAAAAGATTATCCTTGTCGCCAGTTAATATATAATGAGGGATAGCTTTTTATTAAAAACGTTTTTCCTTTTTAAACACAAGGTTGTTGCATGGGTGACATATATTTATATTTTATTGTAAATGAAAACGGAGGTACACCAGAGAAATGGTATACCTTCGATACTCGGTAGAAGACGCATAGCCTATACCTTTACGTGTAAAGTTATGAATTTGAACTAAGGGGAATGTGCGGGTTGATGTAAGCAAAATACTACTCACATCTACGCAGGTGTCGTGTTATTAAGTTCGGAAGTAACGATTACTGCCGAAAGTTGATACTTCTAACCAAAGTTCTTTGCTTGTTTTTATTTATGCAACCTAACCTTGTTTGAAAGTGAGTGTTCTGTGCTTTTTTGTATTTCGACTGTGACTTTACATTTTAGTTCTAGTTTATTTTCGATTTTATTTTATCTAGGTGTTAGTTTTTTAGTATTATCTGTGTATTACATGTACTTAGTGTATAGTTCGCGTCATTCTTAAAGATGTCTGTGCTGCCGCTGCCTTTAGGGATAAGTCTAGCTAGTAACTTTTGTATTGTGTGTCAATCATGGAGTTACACAGAATCATTTCATTTGTAAGTTAAAATAATGTTTTATATAGGTATATATAGTTTTGGCTATATAATTTTAAGTTTCCAAAAAATGCTGTTCAGCGTGAAAAGTGGATTGTCAATTAAGGTCTACGTTCTGATAAACTTCAGAAAAACTCAAAAGTATGTTCATTACATTTTAATGACAATTGTTAATCTAAGACAGCGAAGAATCGCAGGCGTTTGTTACCAGGATCTGTACCAAATTATGCAACTATTATGTAGGTATATAATGCAATGTAGATTTTAAAATGTACAAATGCAGGTTTTGTAGAGAAACATCTGAGACAAAACACTTAGAGGCTATTGACATTCCAGAAGGTACACGGTACAAAGAATGCAGCTGAACAATATTCACAGCCAGATTCATCTGTTTCAACAGTATCATCTCGAAAAAGATTCATTAATGATTTAACAACCTCCGGAGATTTTTCGTCCCCTAAAAAAGCTAAGAGAAGTTTTGAAATCGCAGCTAACATTGTATACGAGCAAAAAATCCAAATTCGAACTTTGCAGCAAAAAGTTCGACGACTCAAGAAAAAAAAAATCTAATATTGACGATAAGCTAAATCATTTGAAATCAACAAACCTGATTTCTAGAGAAACCAGTTACAGGTAAATATTTAAAAGTAAGTTATGAATTTCTGTAAAGATTAATAAGCATTATTTCCTAAATTTTGGGGTAAATACTTGACAGAGTATGTTTGTACACCACAATAAATTGAAAACATCTATTCACACAAAAACTAAACTTTGTTATTTCTCGAGTACATTTGTACTCTGTTCAGATTGATTGATTATTGTTAAAATAACAACTTTGTAATTTGTCTATTATTTATGATAAACTATTTACAGACAAAATGCTCCGATTCTTTAAGTCATCTGATTCAGAGAAAACTCCAAGGCCAGAAAGATAAATATTCGCCAGAACTAAGAAGTTTTGCTCTTACCCTTCGATTTTATTCGACCAAAGCCTATAATTATGTGAGAAAACATTTTGGCAATATTTTACCACATACAGCTACAATTTTTAAATGGTACCAAGTAGTTGATGGAGAACCTAGGTTTACAAAAGAGGCTTTTACAGCATTACAATCAAAAGCTTGTAAAGAAGTGGTTATTAACTTAGTTATGGATGAGATGGCTATTCGCGACCATATTCAATGGCATAAAAATCACTTTCATGGTTTTGTGGACATAGGCACTGGTTCAAGTTCTGCTTATGATGATTGTCCGCATGCCCGAAATGTTCTAGTATATATGGCAGTTTCCCTTAACGGAAATTGGAAAATTCCCCTAGCGTATATTTTAATAAATAGTTTAGATGGACATGAAAGGGCAAATCTCTTGAAAAAATGCTTGGAGTTATTAAGTGCAACAGGGGCAAAATGTCATTCTTTGACTTTTGATGGAGCTTCCGTAATTATAAGCATTGTAAAGTTTTAGGAGCTAATTTTGATTATGGTACAGATGATTTCCGGCCTTGGATTGTAAACACCATTACAAAAGAAAAGGTATTTTCTTTGATGGATTTATTATTTACATAAATAATCTTAAATAATTATAGATCTTTATATTTTGGGATGCAGCCCACATGATCAAATTAGTGCGGAATTCGCTTGCATCATCTGCAACAATTTGTAGTAACGATGGAATTATTAAATGGCAGTTTCTGTGCGATCTACAGAAACTTCAATCTGAGGAAGGACTTTCTGCCGGCAATAGATTAACAAGACAGCATATATGTTTTGATGAGAAAAAAATTAATGTTCGTCTTGCAGCTTAAACGCTGAGTAACAGTGTTGCCGCTGCTTTGTTGTTTTATAAAGATTTAAACATTCCTCAATTTGAAAATTGTATTACAACTGCAACATTTTGCAAATACTTTAATGATGCTTTTGATATTTGCTTTGCTAAATATCAATATGCATTACCCATTTCAAGTAACACTTTGAATACTTTTAATGCTAGAATTTCCGACATTAACAGTTATATTTCTAGCTTAAAATTAGCATGTGGTAAGGCTTTAATTCATAGTAGAAAAAAAACAGGCTTCTTGGCTTTATCATCAATTTAATAAATTGTATTGATTTATACAATCATTTACGAAGTAATACTTCTTTAATATATTTAATGTCGTACAAATTAAGTCAAGATCATTTAGAAATATTTTTCAGTGCAGTTCGCAGCCGAAGTGGTGCTAATAATAATCCCTCTGCTCTTCAATTTAAATGTACTTATAAAAGACTCCTAACCAGGTCTCAAATAGGAGGATCTAGATATGGCAATGCAGTAGATCTATTAAACATTCCTATTCTAGATGTTACTACAATTAATAGAAATACTTCAGAACGAGGACTAAATTATTTAATTGAAGAACCCATTAAGACCGTATATAGTGTAGATGACCATGATTATTTGAATTCATTATTTGAACTGACCCCATTTTTGGAAAATGTGATTGGGTATATTGCAGGCTTTATTTGTAAAAAACTTTTCTCACAGCTGCATTGCAACATTTGCAAGAATCATTTATTATCAGAAGAATGCCATTCACAATTACAGGCAAAAAAAAGATGGGGGCGTTTATTCAATGCCTCCGAAGATGTAATTTTTATTTGTCAAACGGTGGAAAAGCAGTTGCGAGAACACCAAAAATTCTTACACAAACAAAATATGTTTGAAAAATTGCGCAACATGACCTTTCAGTTAGTAAACCAAAAAGTATTTTTAAGTGACGAATATTATAAACACATTATTAGAAATCCAATCAATTAGGTAAAAAGTGAGGCATTATTAATGCCTCGAATTAATTCAATATTTAAAACGTGAAAGCAGTTCCGATAACTATTGTAAGGAAATTTCACAACAAAATATGTAAATATTGCGCATCTTCAGTTTACAAGTATTTTTATGAGAATATTATAAAAATATAAATCTTATTAAGTGTGAAGATTATTTTATTATGTTAATATGAAAATGTAGTTCCATCAATTTACAGAAACTGTCTTCAAAAATTGAAATGATTATTCAGTTTATCAAGTATTTAATGTATGTAAAAACAATAAATCTCTATTGTAGACATAGCTTATTATTAGTTTATTTAATAAGTAGATAGTTCCTCATATTATCAAATAGCTAAATATTCACTACGTTATAATCAAGTTTGAGTAATAAAAATCATGATAAAATCAAAGCGTATTTTGGTTCATGTATATAATGGAGAACTAGTCCTCATATTATCAAAACAAATCACTGTTAAACAAGTTTAAGTAGACAACAATCATGATAAGAATACTGATTATTGGTTCAATGATATTGAAGAGATATCATATTATCATGAAATACAATTATCAGTTTAATACAAATTAATATTTTTTCAAAACAATATAGTATACATATTTTGAAATAATTAAAGATCATAATATTATAATAAGTTATTAAATTCATTTTGAACTTACTTAATAACTTTTAGCCAATATTGTATACTAACTAGGCAATATTTATTGTAGATCATTATGTTAACTAGAGTTTTAAAGAACTTAATGTTTCTGAAGAAGGAATAATATTCCTGAAACGTACGTAAAACAAATATATATTTTCACCTGCAACGATGTAGTAATTTCTTAATTTATGCAATGTTTATGAAATGGAACAAACTTGAACTGGTAACCGTGATAGCTTAATACATTGGAAAATATTTATAATTTATACAGTTCAAGAAAAATAACTTCAAAATTTTTAAATATAAGATACATATTTAACATTTGAATACCTGATATAAGTATCTATACACTGATAAATACAAAGAAATGGTAAGGTATACCATTTCCCTGGAGAAGAGTTATTAGCAACTTAACCTCAATTTCAATACTAATTTTTGCGAGTATCTAACTAACTGCGTAGAGTTGAAATTTGCAAAATTTTATTTAGTATGTGAAATTTTTAATAACTCTTCAACTAAAAACAATTCATAATGGTGGTAAGCGTATATATGAAATTTCGGCATTTGGCATGCGCACTAGTGAGTACTATTATACATCCGTCTTTATTTATGTTTAGGCTTCAATTATGCTTCTTCTACCACTACGTAGTAGTAGGGATAACATTTCTCTAAGGTACACATAAAGAGTGTGTTTTTTTTTGCACTGTAGGTTAGAGCGAGTGCGACCAGAATAGATCTGTTGCCGCACTTTTACATGTATTTAAAAAACGACACGAACCATATACGAAACGACAGACATAACCTAATAAATATATCATACTTCTTTATACTGCTTCCTCAATCCTAATTTCAGTATAGCAATAGCGAAACACAATACATTAAATTTGATAATAATGCAAGGTGAAAGATTATTTTTCGAAAATAACGAAGATGATCTATTGCCTCAACTAGTTACTATAACCAAATTTAAAACAACAAAAACATGAAAAAGTTGAAGGCTATTTGGGGTTAGTTGAACGTTATGTTCCTGACGACTTCAAGGCACATTTCCGAATGAATCGTGTAACAATGGAAATAATCAGCACCATGGTTTCATTACATATAAACGAAGGGAATACTGTTGTTCCTGGAAGACCCCAAGAGACTCCTTTATTGCAGTGCTTGGTAACAATGTGGATTATTGCTAATCAAGAAAGCTACAGGTAGTAGTAATATATATGCAAACATCAAACCAAATTGGTTCAATTTTTTAGGTAAGTTGCAGATAGATTTAATATTGCAAAAGCACCGTGTTTCATTGTGTAACTCGAGTATGCACAATTTTAAGTAAAGAAGCCAAAATGTTATAAAGTGGCCTAGTTATAATGAAGCAGTTGACATTATCAATGGCTTTAAGGTGAGTTTGTGTACGACTGTAAGTTGCACATTTACTATAAGATCATTTCCGGGAGTGATTGGTGCAATAGATGGATGTCATACAGACATCAGTCCTCCAACAGATAACTCAGCAGCCTATATTAACAGGTAGACCTTCAATAATACTACAAGGAATTTGAGACCATCAGGGTAGATTTCTAGACTGTTTCATAGGTTTTCCAGGGTCAGTTCACGATGCCCGAGTTTTTCTTAGATCAGGACTACTAGAGTGTTGCATCAATCAAAATTAATATTTTCCATATAATAGTCATTTAATAGGTGACTCAGCATACCCTCTTCTTTCACATATTTTGATTCCTTTCAGAGACAATGGGCACTTACAAAGAAATCAAAAAAGATACAACACTGCTCATGCAGCAACTCGGTCAGTCATTGAGAGAACATTTGGGCTATTAAAATGTCGATGGAGACGGTTGAAATATTTAGATCTACATAAAGCAGACCTAATTCCACAAGTAATAAGTGCTGCTTGTGTTCTCCATAATATTTGCGTAGGTCACAATGATAACTTTGGTGACAATAATATAGAATTGGAAGACGCTTTATTACAATTACCTATTGAAGATAATTATATACCTGTAACTAGAGAAGGTGAACAAAAACGTTCAGCAATTATGAATACGATGTAACTTATAATTTATGTACAATTTTGAAACTCCAATAAACCAACGCTAAGACATTCTACAGTTTATTATTAACAAAAAAGTAACAAAATCTATATGTAAATATGCATTACAAAAAATAATGAAATTCTCATTATTTACTTTGACTATTTATAAGTTTTTCTAACAGGTCATTAAAGCGGCGTTTTTCTTGCAAATTTTCTAAATGATGCTGCTGCTTTTGTTGTATAATACTCTTAAATAAATTAGTGACATCGGTATTTGCTTTACGTTTTGGTGTAGGTGTGTTTGAACGAGTACTTGATGGTGATGCTGTCTCACACTGTTCTGTATCAGAGGTATCTGGGGCCTTCCTGTTTGATACAATACCATTATGTACCGTAAGTGGAGGATCTATTGCTGGATTTCCAAACAGAATTTCATCAATTATATCATAATACTTCCCATGTTTTCTTTCTCTGCCAGTTGCATTATTATTATCTTTAATTGCCTTGTAAGTTCTAATTAAAGATTTCCATTTATTTTGTATCTGTTCCCACGTATAGTGGTACCCAAGATCATTCATTTCGTCACTAATTCTGTAATTGAAATATTTAAATTGGGTATAAATTTTAAAATTCAGCTTACTTTTTCCAAATATGCTTCTTTATAGAATTTTTTGTACTTAATTCACTTTTATATGTGCGATATTTCTCAATTAACAGAGAAATACCATTGTGACTCCATTCTACAACTTTTTTCATGACTTCATTTTCTTTGACCTCTTCTTAATCCATGTCTTGTGTTTGCTCATCATTGGAATAAGCATTCACATCTAATAAAGTTAAGAATTGGAAATGTGACTAGAAATCAGTAGATACTAACCTGCTTCTTTCCAAACCTGATTATTTTCATCTATTACAATATTTGATACTCCTTCAAAACATTCATGAGAAACGATATATTGCCAATCTTCACCTGAGTTCGAAATTGTAGTTAACGTACAATACCCACAAATAAAACTCATGTTTACCACTTTGTTTTTGAAGCAATTATAGGTTATGTAAAACGTTCTGTTCTCAAGCATCACCTATCACCCTGGTACGTATGAGTTAACACCGAACATAAATTTGAACCATATTATAACGCATTGGAGTTACACATCTCAGATAAAAAAAACACCATCGAACAAGTTAGACCCAAACACATGACGGCCATTATAAAAACTCAGTGATGTCAACAGGTGATTCTGACGTCACTAAATAAACAGCTGATTGTTTATCAAGGTTATAGAATTTAATTATTATTTTAATGCTCATTACATTGAGGCAATATATCAGTATGTATAATCACATTAATGGTATTTGGATTTATAACTTGCAGAGTGTTTTTTTAGATGATTTTTTACACTATATTTGCGGTGTGTTGCATAATCACATTGGTCACATTTAAATTCATAACTTGAACAATGTATTTTAAGATGAATTTTAAAATTACCTTTGGAATTTGTTCCATAATCACATTGGTGGCATTTGAATTCATAACTTGAGGAGTGTTTCTTAAGATGAATTTTAAAATTACCGTTGTGATTTGTTCCATAATCACATTGATCACATTTAAATTCATAACTTGAAGAGTGTTTTTCAAGATGATTTTTAAAATTACCTTTTTGATGTGTTCTATAATCACATTGGTCACATTTGAATTCATAACTTAAAGAGTGTTTTTTAAGATGATTTTTTAAACTATATTTGCGGTGTGTTGCATAATCACATTGGTCACATTTAAATGCATAATTTGAAGAATGTATTTTAAGATGAATTTTAAAATGACCTTTGGAATTTGTTCCATAATCACATTGGTCGCATTTGAATTCATAAACTGAGGAGTGTTTCTTAAGATGAATTTTAAAATTACCGTTGTGATTTGTTCCATAATCACATTGATCGCATTTAAATTCATAACTTGAAGAGTGTTTTTTAAGATGAATTTTAAAATTACCTTTTTGATGTGTTCCATAATCACATTGGTCACATTTGAATCCATAACTTAAAGAGTGTTTTTTAAGATGATTTTTTAAACTATATTTCTGGTGTGTTGCATAATCACATTGGTCACATTTAAATTCATAATTTGAAGAATGTATTTTAAGATGAATTTTAAAATTACCTTTGGAATTTGTTCCATAATCACATTGGTCGCATTTGAATTCATAAACTGAGGAGTGTTTCTTAAGATGAATTTTAAAATTACCGCTGTGATTTGTTCCATAATCACATTGATCACATTTAAATTCATAACTTGAAGAGTGTTTTTTAAGATGAATTTTAAAGTTACCTTTTTGATGTGTTCCATAATCACATTGGTCACATATGAATCCATAACTGAAGGAGTGTTTTTTGAGATGAATTTTCAAACAATTTCTGTGATTTGTTCCATAATCACATTGGTCGCATTTGAATTCATGACTTAAAGAGTGTTTTTTAAGATGAATTTTCAAACTATTTTTGTGATTTGTTCCATAATCACATTGGTCGCATTTGAATTCATAACTTAAAGAGTGTTTTTTACGATGAATTTTCAAACTATTTTTGTGATGTGTTCCATAATCACATTGGTCACATTTGAATTCATAACCTAAAGAGTGTTTTTTAAGATGAATTTTAAAATTACCTTTGCGATTTGTTCCATAACCACATTGGTCGCATTTGAATTCATAACTTAAAGAGTGTTTTTTAAGATGAATCTTCAAACTATTTTTGTGATTTGTTCCATAACCACATTGGTCGCATTTGAATTCATAACTTAAAGAGTGTTTTTTAAGATGAATTTTCAAACTATGTTTGTGATTTGTTCCATAATCACAATGGTCACATTTAAAGTTAAAACTTGAAGAATGTTTTTTAAGATGAACTGTTAAATAACTTTTGTTCTGTGTTGCATAATCACATAGGTCACATTTGAATTCATTAGTGGAAGAGTGTTTTTTAAGATGAATTTTCAAATTATTTTTGTGATTTGTTTCATAATCACATTGGTCACATTTGAATTCATAACTTAAAGAGTGTTTTTTAAAATGAATTTTCAAACTATGTTTGTGATTTGTTCCATAATCACATTTGTCACATTTAAATTCATAACTTAAAAAATGTTTTTTAAGATGAACTGCTAAATAACTTTTGTTCTGTGTTACATAATCACATAGGTCACATTTGAATTCATTATTTGAAGAGTGTTTTTTAAGATGAATTTTCAAATTATTTTTGTGATTTGTTTCATAATCACATTGGTCGCATTTAAATTCATAACTTAAAGAGTGTTTTTTAAGATGAATTTTTAAACGATATTTGTGCTGTGTTCCATAATTACATTGGCCACACTTGAATTCTGAGTGCTTTTTAAATCCATAACTTGAAGAATGCTTTATAAGATGAAATTTTAAATTATATTTTTGTTTTGTTGCATAATCACACTGGTTGCAATTGTATTTAAAACTTGAAGTGTGTTTTAAAACATGATATTTTAAACTTCTTTTCCACTTTGTTATAAAATTGCATTGGTTACACTTATATTTAAAATTTGCGCTGTGTTTTAAAACATCATGTTTTAAATTTTCTTGCATCATCGTTGAACTGTTAAATTTACTTTCACACTGTATGTTTGTGATGTATTCGACACTGTTTTCATTTATATGACATGGTTCATTTGAGCGAACAACTTTTACTACAGAAGAGATGTCTTCTTTCTTAATATTCACATTATCTGTAAAAATAGTGCTAAATTTTGTACTACTTGAACGGTAATTAATTTTACCTTGTATTAGATCACTATTTACTATAAGATGTCGGGTTACAAGTGAATTTATTCCTTCTTCCTCGTCTGGTTCGACTTTAACAAGTTTCATATCAATCTCATACGACATTTCGAAGAATTCGTGTTTCTTAATGATACACTTTATACAAAATTTAGTTGCACCACTTTATCAAATTATTTAGGGCACCGTATTTATCACGTGAATTCATTCTAAATATAACGACAGATTTATCAGTGACTGAAAATTTGGTCACACCGATCGATACACTAAATAAAGCATACTATTCTTTACTTGACATGCGCAATAAGCAAAATATTCCAATAGAAAAGAGGAAAAAATGGTGATTAAATCTACAGTAACCTAGGTTACCGTCGATTTATTTCCACTTTTTTTATTTGATCATATAAATCTATGGAACCTAGGTTATCGTAAATTCTATTTCCATTTTTTTTACTCTTCTACAGTGATCAATCTCAAGTGTATACCACGTGATCAAAATATTTAAGTTGGTACCACTGATAGGTTGGTGAGAAGCTGTATTGCTCTCGCTACTCTAGAGCATGGTTCGAGTAAAAACTACGATCAGTTTCAAATCTGTATGAAGGTCATTAACTTATACATATTATAAAATATTATCTTAATTTAAATAATGACAATTTTGTATTTGATTTGACTGCATCCCTATAAAATACAACAAAATAAATAAAATATTATTTAATGATTGGATTAAATCATTACAAAATAATGAATCTTAAGTATTTAAATGTTATAGTTTCATTATAATTAAATAAAATTAAATTCGATATCACAATTTGAAATTCAGAATATATAATTTGTCTTGATATAGACAGTTTGTAAATAACTCAAGAAAATACAAAAATGAAAAACGAAGGTATAATATGACATAAACTGACATAAACTAAAACGACTAAAACCACACTAAAAATCCAAAGCAGCCAACTGCAAAACAACCATATTAACAACTAGGGATTTTTGTCATACCACTACAGTACACTTGAGATTGATCACGTTATACCTGACATGCACAATATTGGAATAATAGTTGGCGGTAAACAAAGCACGTCGGTTAAGGAGGACGAGGTTGGTGCCTATGTGACCATCAGTGTCGACAAAAGGGATATGACCCGCAGCTGTTGCGCATGGGACTAGGTCGGCCATCTCTGTTAGTGCACTCTGTCAAGTTTGTTTACGTGTCGTTTGTTAATATATTTTTTGGATTATTTTTCTAATTTTTGGCATTTTAAAAGTTTTACAGTGCTTCTAATATTCTATACTGATGGCTTCATGCGTGATACGTGTCTGTACAAGCAATGGACGTGTGGAAAGAAACAAATTGCAAATATAAGTGTAGTTATAAAAGATTTGAAGAAAAAGAAATTTATCGAAGAAGAAACTTTGGAGCTTTTGGAAAAATTAGGGGGCCCAAAGGAACTTCCCTTAAGGCAGGTTAAAAAAGCTAAGATGCAATCTTTACCAAAAAGTTATTCAGAAGAGTTAAAGGTGTTTGCATTAACACTGCATTACTATTCTCCTGCAGCCTATAAATATGTTAGAAGAGTATTCGATACATGTCTACCCCACTGTAGGACACTCAGTAGGTGGTATCACGCTGTAAATGGTGAACCTGGATTTGCAGCTGAGGCATTTGCTGCTCTTAAGCTTAAAAGCAGCACAACTGAAAATAAAATTATATGCAGCTTTATTTTTGACCAGATGTCAATACGTAAAAAAGAAGAATGGGTTCCAGGACAGCAATGTTATGGATATGTGGATATGGGTACAGGGTTACGCCAGCAAATTGTGGCTAAAGAGGTTCTCATCTTTTTATTAAATTGTATTAATGGTAGCTGGAAACTTCCTGTTGGATATTTTTTGACTGCAGGTACTACTGGAGAACAAAAAAGGAATTAGTATTAGAGTGCTTAAAAAATGTCATGAAGTTGGCATAGAGGTTGTCAGTTTAACATCCAACCTCACTATGGCCAAATATTTAGGTTGCATTTTAGATCATAACAATCTGAGCACTACATTTAAACATCCTTGTACCAATCAAGATATTTACATAATTTTAGATCCTAGTCATGTGATCAAATTAATTAGAAATACTCTTGGAAAAAAGTTCTCTCTGGTAGACGATGACAATAAAATAGTAGATTGGAGATATTTTAAAAAACTCCACAATTTACAACAAAATGAAATGTTTCATTTGGCAAATAAATTAAAGTCTAGTCATATCTACTTCGGCAGAAATAAGATGAAAGTCTCCTTTGCGACCCAATTGTTTAGCGAAAGTGTGGCAGTAGCTTTAGAATTTTGTAATAATCAATTGTCTGCTTCAATTTATTAATGTAGAACCAACAGTTAGATTTGTTAAGATAATAAATAAATTATTTGATGTGCTAAATTCCAGAAATATCCTACAAATTGGATTTAAAAAACCATTAAAATTGGACAACTATAAAGATATTGAAGAATTTTTAGATATAGCTGATAGATACATCAGTCAATTAAAAACACATACAAATGGTACATTAATGTTAGATTCTGAAAGATATACTGGCTTTGTAGGTTTAAAAATAGGTATAAAAAGTTTAAAAGTACTTTTTAAAGAACTAACTGCATCAAGACAATTACAGTTTATACCTTCTTACAAATTCTCACAAGATCACATAGAATTATTTTTTAGTTCAATTAGATCGCAAGGTGGATACAATAATAATCCTACTGCCAGACAATTTCAGTGTGCTTATAAAAAACTTTTAGTGCATGTAGAACTCTGAGAAAGTTTTCATGGTAACTGTATTCCCTTGGAGCACCTCAGTATTTTAAAATGTCAACCTTTACAGCAAATAATTATAACTTCGAGAAACCACAAATTATTTAATATCGAGGACATTGAAAGTTTGCCTGACTCTATAGATATCGATCATAATTATTGTGCTAATCCCTTTTCTGAATATTCAAAGCACATCGTACATATTTAGCAGGTTATATTGTCCTCTACATACAGAAACGACTAATATGTGAGCAGTGTTTAAGTGTTTTCGTTAGTGAAACAAAAAATCTATATCTATTCTCTTTTATTGATAGAAAAAACAAGAAAAATTTACAGTACCCATCTGAAGATGAAATAGATATTTGTTTCACTGCTGAAAAGCTTATAAAACAACTAGGTACTTGTTTCCAGTGCTATCACATTTAATACAGAAATGTCGAGTTATACATTAAAACAATATTTCAACACAAATATATTTAGTAATTTAATTAATCATAGTTTACAGCAATCTATTTTAAATAATCATAGAAATTTATTAATTAAGGCAATAGCATGTAGATATATAGATGTAAGGATGTATTATATATATATATATATATATATATATATATATATATATATATATATATATATATATATATATAAATAAATAAAACAAATAATTCTTCAAGTATAAGACATCAAAACAATAAACTTACACTGTTTAGAGGACAGTAATTAGTAATGTTAATTTTATTATATATGTAAGTCTTGTCTTAAATAAATACTTTTGTTTTGTGAATGACATATTTTGAACAATGCCTTTAAAGATTTCAATCAAACAATTTAAGTTGTTTTTTTCTTTATTTTTCTTATTATTTTTAAGTTTTATTTTAATTTACTGGTTTTGTTGACTCTTTAATGGCGTTTCGCCAGAACCAGTGTCTGGCATTTTCTGTCACTCTTTGGCGAAACGTCGAGTAACATAAAGTCACCACGGTTAACACTCCCAAAAAACCAGATACCTAATTACATATCTGCCAATTAACGTAATTTTCATTATTATTAATAAAGCAATAAAATAAAAACAAAATTGTATTATTGAAATTTTTTTTTTTAATAAGGTTCAAAAGTATGGTGATTTTTAATTCGAATCTGGACCTGGCGTATCCGCCATATTGGAGCTAGCAAAAGACACGTCTACCGGGCCCACTTTTCTACAAAATTATTATCCTTGTGTCGTATTCCTTTGTTGACACATCACTGGTGGACATCGATGTGTGACGTCATCATAGCTGGTAATCTACAAAAGAGGACATGAAGGAAGACATAGTAATGTGCTGCCGGTGACAAATTGCGCATGTGTTATCTACATAGACAGTTATTTTAATGGATGGTTTAAATACCACTTTCAAAGTCTAACCGCTGAAGCTCTGATAGTGTAGCGGTAGGAGTAGTCATCCACGTGTTTGGTGTGGGTTCGATTCTCGACTTGTGCACCCTTGTTTCTCTTAGGTTACAGTAGATCTGTTTATCATATCTATTTATGTTAGGTTACAGTAGGTTTGTGGGATGATGGTGTTTGTTTTTTTTTCTTTCACATCAGTCAGAGCACCAGTTTTATTTTAATGAGTTCGTTTTGTTGTTGGAGTAAAGAAAAAGTTGTTTTTAGTTTTTTGCTTTTATTGTTAAAGAAACAATTATAAAATATTAGTGTATTGCTTCGGACTGTGTAAAAGTATTCTCATCGCAATCAACACTATTTAGACATAAAATGGGAGTGCATAAACAAACTATTAGTATGGACAAAAAAAGATTCACTTGTATTGATTGCGGTTTATATTCTGCTGTCAACGAAGACTTCCATACTCATTTACAACAGAAGCACCAGTTTGAAATTGAAAACGTTTTTCTGGAATTTGATAAATTAACTGGTATGTACTTCTTTTTTGCCCATTTATCTTACATGTACATATAATTACATCGCCAAGAAAGGGCAGGCACCCACTCCGTGGCCTATTATATATAACTGACTTTTTTCTAAATATGCTTTAATATTTATAGGATTTATGAAGTATAGATACGTTTTTATCAATAAACCTAATATGCAATTAAAGAAGTAGCCCTCCTGGCCACCCCTGATAATTAATAATTAGTATTTGAATGTGCATGGTTAGTGTGTGAAGAACAACTTCATGTTTAGTTTGATCATATTAGTTATTATTACATTTTATAATTATTTATAGATTTCAATGAATGGAAATTGTCTGAAGAAAAACAGAACAATGTTCAGATAAAAACTACAGGAACTAAATGCAGCAAGCACTGAAAAAATATGCTATGAATATATATGGTCTTCCCGAAATTATGAAATTAAAGTTGACAGAAAAAGAGCGCTTCAATCCCAAAACTCCTGTAAAATGCCACATTCATGTACAAGTAAAATACTGTTACAACACAATATAATTAGTGACAAACGTCAAATTAATTATGGTAAAACCTATTATGGCCATACTGAAGATGTAGAACATTTGCGCATAAGTAAAACCGACAAAGTAAATATTGCATCCAAGCTTATTTTAGGACTCCCTTTGAAGGGGTATTTTAATATTGTATGTACGATTATGTTCATTATCTTATATTCGTTTTTTTTTAGTATAATTGATTCTGTTAGAGACATTGGGGACCATTTAAAAAGAATTGATATGGTAATTGCAGAAAATGTCAAGAACATTAAAAATAGTTTTAAACTTGAAGTTAAGGATAGCTGTTATAAGGATGATGCGACTATTTATGGGTTGCTAAATGTCTGCAAACTAAACCAGCGTCTATTTTATTTTATAAACAACAAGGTGTGAAGAAACGAATATTCAGAATTAGACGATACAGCTTTTTGTTTTATTTTTATATGAATAGTGTGCAGAAAGATATTTTCAGTAAATTCAAATCAAATCTTATTGCCATTGTTAAATAACAATGAGTTTGTAATAGATCATTTACATTTAGGCGGCGCTAGTGTCAATGTTTGGTATAAGAACATAACCTCACTTAAAAAATGCATTATAATTGGTGTGTTCGTTTGTCTTACTCCAAGTAGTTCTAAGTTACTTACAAATGACGTCACAGAGTAGAATTTATTAAGTACAGTTGCTTTTTCATCATTACAAACGAACGACCTTCTGACTATTGACCGCAACTTATATGAATTTGTTAGGTTAGGGGAAAATGGATAAGTCAGAAATTTATTGCACAACTGCAAATTCTACTTCAAGTGATGAAGAGGACTTGCAGTTTGAATGTAATGCATTATGCCAACAAGAATGCGCGAAACACTATAAAAAATTATAAGGCTGTAAGTTTATCAGTAGAAGACGGACACATTCCCCTACCCTCTTTTTACGGTGCAAGCTCCCCCGCCACCCACGCCCTATTTTATATGCCAACTTGGGGGCCGGATTTTCCACCCTTATTTTTACTCGCTTACGTGTAGGACGTATTTTTTCACCCCTATTTTTACACACCCACGTGTGAGACCGTATTTTCAACCCTAATTATTTACATATACCTGCGTGTGAGTCCGTATTTTTCAGCCCTCTGCATTCCTATTTTTACATATACCTACGTGTGAGTCCGTATTTTTCAATCCACTGCATACCTAATTATTTTTACTCGCTTACGCATAGGAGGTGTATTTTCACCCCCTATTTTATGACGCATGTAGGACATATTTTATATTTTTTCTGATATTAAAAGAAACTAATCAAGGTAAAGATAACGTATACGTTTGATTTTAAAATACACTATTAAATTCTATAATGACAATAAACAGTTAATGGTATTGCATAATCAGTTAATTACCCTGTTATACAATGTGAATGTACGGTTTAGCGACTATTTAAAATGTGTTTATTAATATTTATTAGGATTCCGTTTTTTGTCAAAAAGAGATTGCATAATTGTTGTTATTAAATTATTAGGTTCCTTTTAATCCCTATCTATAGATTGTGGTCCTCTTGTGGTGAAAATTCATTTGAATATATTTTAAAATGAAATTGATTGAAAAATAAAACGTGTAATTAACTAATTGATTAACCTGCTTACAGCAATAGTAATTATCGAAAATTAAGGAATGTCGCTTTTATTTATTTACCTTTTTTAATACGTATCATTTACATGCAATATATTTTGGTTTTAAATATGAGTCACAATGTGTCGCAATCCTTTTTGCTTTAATTATGGGTCATAATTAAATCTAGTTGTCGCTCAAGGTAATCACTACCAAATTAATCTCATGTACAACAAGAAACTTAATATCAATAATGTATAACAAAGTATTTTTTATAATGCCATTTTTCGCATAGTTTAATGTCCATGTATGGGTCGTATTTTAGCCTTGGGAGATCGGATTTGGTCTGGGTCCAGTATCGGAGATTGTATTCTAAATTGTCTCCTGTGAAAGTTAGCTTTACAAAAACACAAACACAACCACAAGCACGAGCACGAGCACAAGCATAAACACAAGCACAGGAACAATTACAAGCCCAAGAACCAGCACATGCACAAACACAAGCACAAGAACCAGTACGAGCGCAAGCACAAACACAAGCACAGGAACAAGCACAAACACAAGAATCAACACAAGCACAATCACAAGTACAAGCACAAGCGCAAGCACAGGAACATACAAACACACAAACACGAAAAACGAAAAATCGCAAACACGAAAAACGAAAACGAAAATTCGCAAACACGAGAAATCGTAAACATACAAATTCACAAACACGAAAATTCTCAAACACGAGAAATAACAACCACACAAACTCGCAAAGCATAAACACAACCACAATCACAAGCACAAGCACAAATACAAGCACAAGTACAAGAACAATCACAAGCACAAGCATAGAAACAAACACAAGCGCAAGAATCAGCACGAGCACAAGCACAAACACAGGAACAAGTACAAACACAAGAATCAACACAAGCGCAATCACAAGTACAAGTACAAGCGCAAGCACAAGTACATACAAAAACACAAACACGCTAATGCGAAATCATACAAGCACGCAAACACGGAAAAACAAGCAAATACGAAAACACGAAAATCCGCAAACACAAACTCGGAAATACGAAAGTCGA
This sequence comes from Vesta saturnalis, assembly GCA_036346205.1. Lineage (NCBI taxonomy): Eukaryota > Metazoa > Arthropoda > Insecta > Coleoptera > Lampyridae > Vesta > Vesta saturnalis. The sequence goes on along the minus strand of JARFJB010002108.1, from coordinate 2,837,509 downwards.
AAACGAAAATTCGCAAACACGAAAAACCGCAAAACATACAAACGCACAAACACGAAAAAACGAAAACACGCAGAGCTGCAGAATGAATTAAGACAGGGATTTAAATAAAATGATTTTCTTTGTTTATCTGTTTTATTATTTAGTCCTTATATCCGAATGGAAGAGTATCAAAGTTTTCAATTCTCCGTCGCTTAGAGTAACTTATTCTATGTTGTTTAGATTGAGGTCTACTTAACACATTGTAACACCTGCCTCTCTCTCTCTCTCTCTCGCTCTCTCTCTCTCTCTCTCTCTCTCTCTCTCTCTCTCTCTCTCTCTCTCTCTCTCTCTCTCTTTCTCTCTCTCGCTCTCTCTCTTAGTTAAAGCAACACCGTTATAAACCATTTAAGTTACACGTTAGTCAAACTCTTCGGCCTGGGGACGATATGAGACGGTTGGATTTTTGTAACCAACTTAATACCAAAATGCTGGAAAATCGCAACTTTCCCAATCAAATAATTTGGACGGATGAGTGCAATTTTTCCACTAATGGAATGTTTAATCGTAATAACAAGCACTACTGGTCCGTTGAAAATCCACGAATTAACAGGCAAATGCGAGGACAAGGCCACCGGTCCTTTAATGTGTGGGTTGGAATCTGGAAGGATAGGCTGCTTGGGCCAATTATTTACGAAGGTATCCTAACGTCTCAACGCTACCTCGCATTTCTAACACACGAAATATCAGACCTTTTGGATGATGTTCCGCTAAACGAAAGATGGACTCTCTGGTGGCAAACGGACGGAGCTCCTCCTCATAATGCTGTGGTAATGAGTGAATATCTTAACGGCGAATTTCCTGATAAATGGATGGGATGGACCACTTAGGTGGCCAGCAAGAAGTCCAGATTTAACCCCTTTAGATTACTCCTCTGGGGCTGTTTAAAAAATATGATTTATAAGACGCCACCGCAAAATATAGAAGAATTCCAGAATAGGGTTGTTAATGAACTTCGTCAAATTCCCAGGCGAACCATTCAAAGAAGCGTAAACAATTGTAGAAGAAGAATTCGTTACTGAATTCAAGAAGGAGGAAACTTGTTCGAACATTTATTATAATAATTTTTGTTTGTTTGTCTGTGTAATTATTTTGTTGTTACCTATCGATAAATTTGCGTTGTCGCTATTATGACCGTGTTACATAGACATACTTATTTGAGTTGTTTGTTAATGTTTTATTTTAAATTGTTTAAATGTTTTTATATTTTTTTGGATGTTCTAACGAGTTTAACAAATTAAATAAGTAAAACTACTGTAATTATTCCTTGCTGGATCCAAGAAGGCGGAATCTTGTTCTTCGTATTTTTTTCATTATTTTAGTTCGCAGTCGATCAAACCATAAAGTGTTATATATTGCTAAAATCAGCATAACATTCTCCATCCAATGACATAAAATATATCTTAACCCCATAAGAAAAAATAAACCTGATGATGGTTCAGAATAAACGAAACGTCACATAATATTTTGAATACCGTATTAGTATTGTGCGTAAAAAGGTGCCTTAATAATGTTTAATCGAATTTTGAAAATTCCTAATAATAAGGTGGCCAAACGCGAAAAACTAAAATCGAAATTTTTAGTTTTTTGAGCATAAAACCAAATACATTCGAGTTAGCTCAAATTTCTTTTCAGATTATTACTCGGCATCGAATTTAACAAAAGTGCCGAATTTAAACCTATATCCTATCTCTTATAATAAGCGAGATCCCCATGCTTGCCCTCGAATTTGGGACAGACTTCTTGTATACTGTACTATAATTTAACCCCCTATAATTATTTTATTATATTTATATTTTATTATTATATAATTATTATTATTTATTGTTATTATTAATTTTACCATTGGCTAAACACTTAAAATTGAAAATATATTCGTCGGTAGAACAATATTGGTAGAACATGAGACTCATCACCAGGGGATAGGGATCAAAATTTAGAAGAAACTTTACTTTTAACATTATAAAACAAATGATTATTACTTTGAATTATATTGCTTGTTTGAATACAATAATCATAGTTAATATGATTAAAGCACATTGAGTTAATGTCCTATTATTTTTATCATATCTAAATTGATTAAGTAAATTGAATTATAATTTTTAATTCGCATTAATACCTGTGTTACACCCTGTACATAACAAAATTCTTTTAAAAGTATACGTGGGCATGCGCTGTGAATACGCAAACATATGATTCGACTACAACAAAAAGTGAAATTCGACATACAAGTACGTATAACTACGTTTGAATAAACAACAATTAATATAAACCATTTAAATTTTTAGGACAAATAACATTCCCTTTGGACATGCATACCTGTTGTTGCACATCAAGATTATTACAAAGGATAGAAATTATGAACATAACAATAAAGTATCAATGTCAACAATAAAGTACTCACATAAAATTTCCTCCTTTTGTGGGTTACTGCTATTGAAGTTGATTGAAGACAACAGCTCCTGCGAACTGCAACTCTGCTCCTCGAACATCCAAATTTTCTTTTAAATGAACAGCTTATTCACTTAGGTAAGTTTCACTATTGTTATTAGAATATTGACGAATCTTTATTTTAGTCTCATCACTTCTTTTTAATTAACTTCAAAATAAATTTTGAAAAGCATGGATCGTTGAAGGTTGTTGTAAATTAAACACACTTTTGATAAACAAGGTGTATAATGATAAAAGCACGAAGACAACACAATTAAATATCCATACCAACATTCACAATATAAATTTAAAAACAAAGTCGAAACTGCGGAAATATTTTTATAACTAATCGAAAACTTCCGATTTGAAATTTAAAAAAGGTAAACTAACCTTAATTTAATTATTTTTCGACAAAAGACTATCACTTGTTTTGTTAACACTTCCGATACTAAATCGCATTTTGTTAAGTTACCGAAGTGACGTTAATTTGTTTTAAAATTATTTTCAAAAAAATTTTGCAACAGCTTACTTTGGCAAGTTGTTGCAAAAGATGAAAATCAAGAGAGTTTGTGAAGCTAATGCACTTGTATATATATGATTTTGCTCGACAACCAAATCATCGAATGTTTTCTATAGTTACGAAGAATATTCCCTGAATTCTGATTGGCTACAGTAATTTTCACATTACGATAATTCTTTAAAGCCCTATAACTTACGCCCCCTTTTACATTTCTTAAATCTAAAAACATTTCTATAAGCTTCATAATTTTATCTATAATTTGAAACCAAACACGGACTAATTCTTACGCTTAATAACAACGTTAATTTTTACACTTATTTATTGAATTTACACTAATTCTATGAATTTTACAGGCCTGGAAACTACCTCTACATGAATAGGGGATACTACTACACCCAAATATCCATCTTAAACATGCCTACGGCCAATTTGAGAGGAAAATTATTTAAATTCTACCAATACTCTTAAAAACTAAAATTAACAAAAATGGACATAAATATAAGGAATTATAACATAAAATTGAGGCTACCTTACTATTTTTGCCTCTACTAATTTATTTTATATAAATTGTCTCAATTTAAAATATGCGAGGAGAAAACATAACCTCATTTTGTTTTTATAATTTTAATGTTAAATTTCATACTTTTAAACACAATAATTGTTAATGTAAGTGTTTAAACTTAATGTTCAAGTCACAAATTAATTTATTTTACCACTTTCGTAGGTTCAATAGGTCTTCTACGACTAGTGTCGGAATGTTGTCAATCACTAGTTTAATGTCATAAATTGTTGATTACACACAATAATCCCAGAGCTGCTGCTTGAATCATGTTTTATAGTCACTCACTAATGTGCTTGTTCTGTTTTTTTTCATAATTTTTGCACTAATATGAGTTAAACGCACTAATACGAATGTTTTCACTAATCTTGGCTACGTACAAGTGAATTGCGACATTGATACCAGCCTAAATCTAGTTTTAACATTATTTCTGTTAACTACAACCTGTATTACATGTCATCGGGGAATATTGTTTTAAATAAACTTACTAAACTAAATGAAAACTTGAATTAACTCAATAACGATAACAAACTTATCCTATACTTCTATGTACTGTGCTGTCGATTACTTATTTTAACATTATTTAAATTATATTAAGAAATATTTAATTTTTTTCAAACATCTCAATGTTTATTAATCATTCTTATCTAGAATTATTTAATGAAATGTACCATTTCGTACCAACTAAAGTAAAACTTCACTATGCAAATTACATAGCTACTTGCACGTAATTTATAGCAATGCTTTAACTTAAGCCAAAGTATAATAAAAAATTAAATTGTAATAATAAGCACAATTTAATTGATAATGTGCCGCTGGCTCATCAGTAGATTGAGATAGGGAGGGTTCTAATTTAGCTCTTGATTAACCTACCTGAAATGCGTCTTGTTTCTCACCTGTTTAGTTATTTTCATTTCTTTAATTACTAAAAATGCAATGTAAAAAAAATTATAAAATATAATTAAATGAATTCTCGGGCACCATGTTATCTTTGACAGGAATAACAAAACCTATTTAATGAACATTAAATGCTTTCTAATAATAACAAAAATAACAATATGCAATAAAGTTTATTACCAAATTTATGGATAATAAGGAGAGAAAGAAAAAAGGTTTTTAAAGCTAAGCTTAAAAACTAAAAAATTCACTACTATATAAATACCTCTGTATAATGGTTCCAGTGTTCTTTTTGGATACGGAAATGTCAACTAGTAAGATAGCGTTTCACAACATCCTTGCGAGTCTTGTAATAACTCGATTAACTATGTGTTTGTAGAAATTTTCAATCCAATACGTATTGTATTCTTCCCATTAAAGATTATTACGAATACAAGTTCAATGAATAAAAGAGGCGTACTTAAAAGTGAGTAATTAACAAAAAAATAATGTGATAATGTGGAAAAAAAAATAATGTGCCTAAAAAGCAAAGGCTTTAGCTAAAATATAATGAGAAAAAACAAACTTACCATCAAAATATGATGGCACACTTTATAAAAAAATTAAGTAAAAATCATTCTTATTGCTGTTAACAGTCAGCATTAACTGAATTACCAAAATCTTTCTGAATAACTCAAGTATATTTAATATTCACGCTTGCGCGAATACAATAATATAAATCCAATTTTTTAAGAAAGGGAACTAAAACTATTTATGTAATATTACACCCAAAAGATTTGTTCTAGAAAATGCAATTTAAGTTGCCAGTTTTCAATTCTACATAATAATAATTAAAACTTTTCTAATATTATGCCAAATAAATTAATGATTTTAGATTAACGTATTTTTTTTGTACAACCACAAAAAAAAGGTTGTTACAAATTTGAATCATCTCAACATATTTCCTCGACAATGAATTATGACATAATATTAGTCTATATTCCACTAAAAAATTACTACATGAAGTATCCGCCTGGAATGCTATATCGATACTATACATGTTTGTTAACATGTATGGTTATGTTTGTATACACTTATTCCAACGACTAGTCACCTTTTTTAAACCTTCAGAAAAATAATTTTTTGAAAACTGCAAAATATGCATCCGTTACTTCCATTACTTCTTCATTTGTATGAATCTCTGTCCTCCGACTCACTTCTTCATGTTTAGGAACAAGAAGAAATCACTTGGAGCCAGATCTGGCTAATATGGAGGATGGGACAGCAACTCATAACCTAATTCAATTAATTTATTGGATGCAATAACGGACGGATTAGAGGGCGCGTTATCATGATGGAAAAGAATTTTCTTTTATTTAAATATGGTCGTTTCTTAATTCCGCATCAGAGCATGTTAATAAGTTGTAATAATACTCGCCAGTTATAGTTCTACCCTTCTGCAGGTAATCAATAAAGATTACCCCTTGAGGGTCCCAAAAGACCGTGGCCATAACTTTTTTGGCAGAAAAAACGGTTTGTGCCTTTTTAGGGACATGTCCATCCATTGTTTCAACTGCATTTTCGTCTCAGGTGCGTAATGATGAATCCATGTTTCATTCACGGTAACAATTGATGAAAGATTCGCTTGGATTACGCTTCAACTTAACCAAATAGTCACTTGAAATCGAAACAAGTGTATGCATTTGTGCTTCTGTTAACAAACGCAGAACCCAGTTTGTACTTAACTTTTCATGTTTAAATATTGATGCAAGATATTATGCACTCGTTCCTTTGAGTACGCAGTTTATTAGCTATCTCTCCGACTTTAACTCAACAATCACTTTTTATGATCGAACTGACTTTATCGATTGTTTCTTGAGAGGTAACCGTATTCGACGGTCCTGGACGTTCCCCATTTTCCGTGGTTATATGGCCACTTTTAAAAGCAGCAAACCACTTGGAAACCATTCCATGAGACGGATCAGATTCGTCGCAATATTTGCGTAATTTCTCTTCCGTTTGTTAGATGTTTTTTCCACATAAAAAAGTGTTTTATTAAAACACGAAATTCATTTTTAACCATTTTTAATTAAATACGAAACGTATCTTGTTTGATTGACTGTCAAACATAAAGTAACTGACGGATTTTCACAAAATTTTGACAGTAGGCTTCTGAAAGATAATATCACGTTAGGGTTGCCAACTTTTGAAGTCACACTTCCGTCAAACCAGCCTCGTATATACACATCTAAAACTAACAAGTATCAGTAACCAAACTATTAGTTACTATCTGAATTATACTAGTTCATTTGCCTAGCAACCTCTAGAAGACCGCTCAAAGGATCGACGTTCTCCAACTCCGGAATTCGCCAATGCTCCCACGCCAATGTTGTACACGTGTCACGCAATCGATATTGTTTGTCATCCTGGGACCTAAAGGCGATTTTGTTTTACATCTCAGTGTATATATCATGCAAAGTTGATCTAAACACGAACATTTTACACATGACTGTTTTATCAGACGCCTCAGATTTGTAGTCTACCGCCGTCAGCACTTTTTGAATAACGATTTTCTTAACATCTTTGGCTTTCTTAACCACTTGATCATCAGCAAGCTTTAGGCAATAAGATTTTGATCCTGCTCCATAAAAATATTGAATAGGTTTCTCTCCATACTCATCTTTCATTCTTCCGACGACAGATGTATTCGTCGTAATACCATGCAGACCGTTTTGATAGTTTGATGTGTTATATTCATCAACATTATTCCGCATATGCGCATACGTATCATCAGTTGTTATCTCGACAATTAAAGAATCTGTGTCTGTATAGAGCAACGTTACATTATTACCGTAATGACGGAGCAAGATATCGTAAAAAAATCGATACATTATAATTTTGAAAAGATCTAAAATACTACTTTTTTATCCATACATAATGCTGATTATCCGTTTGGTTACTGACTAATAGTAATAAATTAATATAAATAGGTTGTTTGGCTCTGGTATAGTAGAGAGGACCCAATACCCCAGGAATACGCTGACCATCACGATACGTATCCTCCAGTCCATAAACATTGATGGAGATATTATTGTTGGACTCAAACGTTGAGGTGTTAGTCAGCTTAACAGGAAATTCTACACCATTCCAGTTGAATAACGTCCTGAAATCAGGGTAAGAAGTCGTCCGTTGCGGTAACCCCGTCGGTGTCACTCATTCTGATACAATAACCTACGCAAAGCAGCAATTATCAATATTCTTCACATTCACTATGGCATGTTTATGCGAAATTTCAGACGGGACATTCATATAGGATGAACCCGTAATGGGAGAAAATTTCAACATGTTTACCTCTAAATATACGAAATGCACCAGCGACCACAACAACATATATTAATAGTATAATACCCTACCACTCATAACTCACACTTACCAGAATCTGTATGCTCAAATTCTGATTGCTTAGCATACAAGATTTTCACTACTCTTTGAAAATACTCTTCCAACACCATCCCGACACTCAATATATCATATTTCGTTTGAAAGGACTTTAATTCAGTACTTTCGCTACTGTTCAGAAAGTACAACCCAAATAACTCAATATTACACTTCAACGAATAGTGTTTCTGTAACAGAATTTGTATTAGTTTCAAAACATTCACTTTAACGTCACCCATAAACGTCTGCACATCCGTATGAGTATTGCATGGTGGTAGTCTATACGAAACAATGCGTTGTTTAAAAGCATTGCGAATCACGTCAACCCCAGTATCAACGAGTAATCACACATTTGATTTGTGCTTATTGCTTCTAAGGTGTCCTTGATAAGCATATCGAGGAACATCAATCGAACAATCAGTGCAGTGCATAACTTCAACAATTTTACTACTTTTCTTTTGTACCGGTTCCTGCTTTGGTCTGACTTACGCTTCCGTGAGTTGTTCAAACCCGATGGTCCTGCAAAGGAATCATCAGCATAACTGTGTTGCGCATTATTCTTTAAGCTGTTTAACCCTGATGGTCCAGGTTGTGCAAGACGCTCAGCAATATGATTATGTTCCGTTCTGTTCGCATCGGAAGTACTTGGTTGCGCCACATTCCTAAGTACGGTACGGTGTTGCGGTACAGCCTGCGGCATCCTGAAGGTAGGGTAGTTAGAATATTTATCCAAAACACATTTTTTTGATATCGCAGTAGAGCGTCTTTTCTTGAACATTTCTTCAGACATTTACATTGAAACGTTTTATTGCGACCTGTAACAGAGAGAATGTATAAACAATGCATAAATGAACGGGTGGAGTTACGTGTTTTGTTATAATTCTTTTTTTTAACTCTTTATTGGTTTGTAGCATTTATTACTATCATGTATTACAACTGTTAAAAAATGAAATCATATCCAGCGATACGAACGAGGACGCAACCTAACATATCGTCAGGAATAGGATAATATGTATGATGGATATATCAGGTTGAGGGGTAGAGTAGCGTACGGGTAAGGAAACAATAACAATGATAGTCGGGATAGTGTTGCTGAGCTCGCATACTCCACCCAGCATTGTATCTCACCCTACCATGTGATTTGGAATGGAAGAATGGTATTACCCCTACCTGTTTTCCAGAAACTCCGCAAAGCACGTATGGCTCAATACACTCTGGGGTGAAGATACTGCATTTTCCACTATATCCCTCACTGGCGATTGCGCAGGTAACTATTGTATGTGTGCTGCAGGACTCCTAGATACTGCTAAGTCATTTAGCGACCATTCATTATCTATAAAATCAGCGGCACACACAGGACTGAGGGTACTCGCTGATGACTCATCCATTTGCTCCACCTGTATCGAATAGTTTATAGGACTCCACTCTTCAGCGAACTCTGCAATACAAGTAGGGCTCAGGGCAATATCAGAAATGGCCTCTCCTCCTGCCGTAGAACTACTGTATTATTGTCTAAAAATGAATTAAAAACGTTGTTTTTAGTGGAGGAAACACCTATATTTAGTGAAACGAAAACAGTGCAAATTATTCGTATTACTGATTCTATAGTTGACACTACTGAACATACAATGACTTCAAGAGCAAGCTCCCCATCATCTCCCCAGGTAAAAACCACCAAGTTTTGTTTTTAATTTTTTTTTTCATTCTTGATACACGTCTAACCTTTTATTTCTTTTTTACAGGTTGCTGTTACCCCCCGTGTTCCATCGCTTGGGGAACTCCTGAATCTATTCGACTTCATCCCGCTAGCCTCCACAATGATGCTTTGATGGTATACCATCATGTACCGCTGATGAACATCTGCTAGTACCCGCGAGGAGCACTTCAGACGATACGGTTGAATGCTTCATGTGTGGAATTCGAATAAACCAATGGCGACTATTTGACACTTCGCTACAGGAACATCTCCGATGGGTACCACACTGAACGTACGCTCAATTACTTGCGCAGGTGGACGTGGTAAAAATGATTGTGCAACGGGCGCAATACCCATGGATATTACTTTTGTTTGTTTCACCCGCTTCAAAGAACAAGATTTGAGTTCTTTTAAACTTTTTATAATTTCAAAATTATTGAATAAAATTTAATATTGTTATTATGAAACTTAAAATGATTATATCCGATGGGTACCACACTGAACGTACGCTCAATTACTTGCGCAGGTGGACGCGATAAAAATGATTGTGCAACGGGCGCAATACCCTTGGATATTACTTTTGTTTGTTTAACCCGCTTCAAAGAACAAGATTTGAGTTCTTTTAAACTTTTTATAATTTCAAAATTATGGTTATTATGAAACTTAAAATGATTATATTTTAATACGTTTTATTAAAGCTAAAGGGGTTCAATTTCTAAAGAACTAGTTCAATTTTAATTCACTTGCTATTTGATTTTAAGTTGAACGAGTGAACTTTAATAATTGCGTTTGCGAATTCTTTTCTCACTTCAAGGCACCAGCTAGCTCAAATGTTAAAATAAAGAAATGATTACCATTGACCAACTTTATGCTCTATTCAACTTGCTTATTTATTTGGATTCCTATTGAGTTACTTCTTTCTGCATTTACATGTTTAATATTCGTATAATCTTTCAATAGTAATAGTCTTTGGTAATAAAAGTAAATCAAACGTTATACTCATCTAATTAAATCCAAAATCTGAATGAAAATGTATCAATGCGTAGTTTACAAACATATATCAAAATCAAACCTATAATATAAAAAGAACATTCTTAAACTGACATATAACAATAAAAACCTTTTATCAAAATTGAATTGAATGTTTTCTGTTCAATGTTGATATTTAAATTTAAGTTTTTAGAAAATGAAGCACATAAACGTTTTATTTATTTACACTATTAAGAATCGTACCTATCTGGGGCCTCGTTGAAAGCCGATGACATAACTACAATGCGGTCAAGCCGATGACTCAATTTGGACGATGATGCAATCGGAGACCTTCTTTTGTTGCCACGATATCTTGTTTACACCTTTTTTGTGGATTAAGTCTATCGAAATTTTCTTTCCAACATTTTTAGGATCTCTGTAAATAATTGCTTGATATATTTACAAATGTCCCTTATCACTTTAATTATTATAGTTTGGCTACGAATGGCCTGCGTTGCTAACTACAATGCCTAATAGTACTACACATCATGAACACTTCGGCTCCTTTATATTTTTATTTACCAATTTGGACCGATTACTGTCTTTTGTATTTATTGTGTACTATTTAAACCCAATTGATTACGGCTCTGATACATATAAATTCACTTATTACTTCACTTTCAATGCGAATTTTAGGTTATGGTGCAATCCTTTTTATTACCACCAACTCGATAACAATTGCACTTTTCATTATACACCAAATGTCATCTTACCTTATTTCTAAATTTAGGGTAATTCTATTATTACTTTGTAACCTGTGCCTCGGCGACAAATTACTTAGTTGGAGCTTTCAACCCACTCCGATCGCTTACTTAAGGCGACTCTCTCTGCACAATATTATTATGACAGCGTCACTCCCTTCCAACGCATCAATGTACTTGCAACTCCCGCGTACTTTAAATATTTACAAATTAAATATATAGATAACTTATTGAAATAAACTCAAGCTTTTCATCTTAATATTAATTACATTCAAATACAAATAATCAATAACCATTTCTTTACCTAGAAAAATAATATATAACTATTTAATCTCATATAATTTATCGCGAAATTTTGAATTTTCTTAGGCACCCATTACAATTGTTATAGCGAAATAAGTTTATAATAAAAATTATAATAAACATAGTCATTGTGATGCAATTGGTTAAACATATATGTAAGATCGCAAGTTACATAAGTTCATAATAACATATAACTGAGTACATATGTGATTATGCATCATATTGTGAGCTACATGATTCAAGTTTTACAGTTATTACATTTTAATCATAGGTATATAAGAGAATGTTCACATTAGTAGTTTCCGATCACCTTTAGAAGATATAAATTATGTATTTTCTTTAATATTGTTCATGATATCCATTTGGAAAAAGGAAATCCTGTTCTGGTAGCATGATCTGCTTCAATTCTAAAATAAAAGAAAATAATTTGTATTAGGTAACATGTAGGTGAAGTTTTCTTGTAGAGATTAGAATAAGTTAGATATAAGTAAATTTCTTTATGTGAAAATTCTTAGATATTGTAATTATTAATAGCTAAGTAGTTTAAAAGCGAAATATGGCAAATTGGGTATCATTTTGAAGGGAATTTTGTGTAGAATCTAATGTTTATAATATTTTGAAGATGTATACTAGTATAACAAAGATATTTGTAAATTTAATAAATTGTAAATTTCAGAAATATGATCAACCAATCAGAATTAAGATTTAGGTTTGTTTGTATTGTGTGAAGTTTCAATCAAAATTGGCGTTCAAGAAAAAAAAGGTACTGTATTTGAACATTTTTCTGGGGGGTCTGCTAACAATCTCGAAGGTGAGATCATGTTACTTTGTTAAGAGCATGTAATCAAAATTAAGATAGTTAATTTTTAATATAACCTAAATCAAATAAAATCACAACATATTCGAAAATTTTAAACTACTTAAACAAAAGTGAGGTTATAGTAAATTTCCTATAATGCGTGAAATGTCAAATCGATAAACAAAAGAAATGTTAAATAATATCATCATTTTTTTAATATAAACAAATTTAAAAGGCAATATTCACTTAACAAATTCATTACAAGATGTTTATGACACAAATTAAATATAAAACATAAAACATCCCAATATATATATATATATATATATATATATATATATATATATATATATATAAATTATATTTAACCTTTAAATCAATCTTTGGGGATAGGGTTCATATTATTTGAATTTAATTAAATTTAAAAATGTTTATTAAATTGATTTTTAAAAATGCTCCTTACTAACTCAGTATCTCTTTGAGGATAGGCTTTTTAAATTTTGTTGGCAAATAAAATAAATAACTTTTAATCTTTTAATTATTATCATTAAATTAAAATCTGTTCAAATCTTTTTCGTGAAATAAAAAAAAAATTCATTTCACACATATAAATATTCTTGTCAATTATCAAATTGTAATTCGCAATTAAAAGCCTCAATGTGAACAGACTTCGTTGGAATTTGCACAAATTACGCATGCGTTGTGTCCTTACTAACTTAATTAAATGCAGCCTGTCAAAAATTTCACCAAGGAACTAAAATTGGTGAGTACAATTTTGATTTTGTTCAAAGTAAAATTATTATTTGTATAATTACACCTGTTCATTGACTTTTCAGATATTGATAAATGTCGCACAAGCATTTATACATAATCAAACAAAAAACATAAATGCAGGACAGACAAACAAACATGCAGACATACAGACGGATAGACAGATAGGCAGGCAGGCACACCACACGGGTATATGCTCAAATATATCAATGATGCTGTGATGGTATACCATCATGTACCGTTGATGAACATCTGCTAGTACCCTCGAGGAGCATTTCAGACGATACGGTTAAATGCTTCATGTGTGGAGTTCGAATAAACCAATGGCGGCCATCTGGCACTCCGCTACAGGAACATCTTCGATGGGTACCTCACTGCACGTACGCTCAATTACTTGCGCCACGTCCACACAGGTGTAATGATACAGAAGTGGAAAGGACCTTTTGCACTTATACTAAATCAAAATGTTTTATTCCTAGAGAAAATCATATATCTGAACAATACACTGATTACATTCGTACTTACAACAAATAAATATATTAACATATCAGAGAAGTGTGAAAAGTTACATGAGCTAGTCTTGAAAAAGGTGAGATGGCTATCTCATTAGGTAGGGTGCGAATGTGTTGGGTGTTAGTGACCTCGCATGTCACCTTGGAGCTGTGGTGATCTTAGAAATGTCCGACCTTGGGAAAGTAGTGTATACACATGACCTATTTATTTCACGACCTTCAGTCTATAGGACCTTGGAATTGTGGTAACCTTGAAAATGTGGAACCTTGAAATTGTGGTGTGTTCCAAAAGTCTCCAATCTTACCTACTCATAAGATTGTTGAAACGTACCAACGGGAGTTCAGCTAGTGATTAAAATGACGACAAATCAGCAGGATCGAATATGGGTATTGTGTTCCCAGTTTTTTTTTAATTGGAGGTCCACGTTAAAACTCAAAACAGGGTAATGTATTGAGATTATATTTTTGAGTGGTAAAAATGATTGTGCAACTGGCGCAATACCCTTGGATATTACTTTTGTTTCTTTTAACCCGCTTCAGAGAACAAGATTTGAGTTCTTTTAAACTTTTTTATTATTAAATTTTTAATTATTATTATTAAATTAAAATCTTTTCAAATCTTTTTCGTGAAATAAAAAAAAATTTCATTTCACACATGTAAATATTCTTGTCAATTATCAAATTGTAATTCGCAATTAAAAGCCTCAATGTGAAACAGACTTCGTTGGAATTTGCACAAATTACGCATGCGTTGCGTCCTTACCAACTTAATTAAATGATCTAATATTAGTGAGTACACTTTTGATTTTGTTCAAAGTAAAATTATTATTTGTATAATTACACCTGTTCATTGACTTTTCAGATATTGATAAATGTAGCACTGAGCATTTATACATAATCAAACAAAAAACATAAATACAGGACATCAAAAAAATAAACAATGCAATCGTTGGGTTACGATAGCAAAATTTAACTCACATGTGCTGCTGGAATTTCCAAATAATGGTCACTTTAGGCTTGTTCCATATTAAAACATTTTTTTTATGATTGTGGACCTGAACAGGCTAAATAAGGCCTATCGTGCTAAAGCACTCAGGAACACTTAGGAGGATGGATAGAGGGAAAATGAATTGCCAATAGATGCCTATGAACAGCTACCTTAAATTTTCTCATATCATAAGTGAGAGGGAAACAGGAACTAGGGAGATCATTCCAGAGTTTAGAAGCCGTGTAGAAAAATGTGGATTGTGCCCGTTTGGTACGACAAGTGGAGATTTGTACTGCATACTGATGATGTGAATGAGCGAACCGAGTGTTTCTCGCAAAGATAGCCGGAGATGGTATCAAAGAATGTAATTCACCAGCACAATAGCCGTTGTAATAACGATAATACAAAGAAAGAACTGAAACCATCCTTCTATGCTCAAGGGACTGTATGTGAGAAGTTAAGGACGGGTCATTTATAAGCCTAATCGCTCTCTTTTGAATACGATCAACGATATCGAGAGCGTATTGGGGAGCACTAACCCAAAGGTGAGAATTATATTCCAGATGAGGCCGAATTTGGGCCTTATACAGCAGAAGGAGTTGTCGAGAGGTAAAGCACTGCTTAGATCTGTACAAAAAGCCTATTTTACGAGCAGCTGTTTTGGTAGCTGACAGAAGATAGTCAGCCCATGAGAGATTTGAAGAACTGAGCCATTCATACTTACAACAGGAAATGATCGATCTTTTTTGGCGGACATAAGGCAACACTGAGTTTTGTTAGCATTAAATTTAACTAGATTATTGCTTCCCCATTCGAGAATACATTGAATGTCTTTGTTGATTGAATTTGCCATTTCAGCTTTAATTTCTTGGACGTAGACTTCTTTCCATGTATCGACAATACTGCCTTGCTGTTGAAATTGGTGCTGTTTATATTCCATAACTTCATCCTAATCCATTAACTGGTGATAAATCTTCCTCGTAGTAAATCCGATGTACTTATATAATATGCTCATATACTTTCAGACAAGCACTTTTATTTTATATGTATAATTAGATGTTGATTTAAATATTTAATAATTTTTCGGATTTAACTTGTATTTTATTCTTATATACATTTTTATATTTACTTGCACTTTTATTTTAGATGCCGAATATGAAGTTAAATTTATTTTATAATCTCCACCACTTTCAAAAGTAATAAACATCAAATCCAAAATAACTGAAGGATTTTATTGACATAAAAAAAATGCACATCACCCGATGTTTAAACACGATTTCGAAATGAAACAATTACAATGTTATCGACAATTATAATCGGTAACCTAAATTTTAAATTTTGTTATAGGTAAAAACAATTGTTTCTGAAATCTCAACTCTACGTTGATCGCGTTTCAAATCCGATAATGTTAACAAAAATACTAATAGCACTATGACTTGTTAGTCACAAAAAATTACAAAAGCAAGAGAATACAAGAGCAAGAGCAAGATAATGAGAAATCAGGAGCAATTCCTTTTATACTTTTCTCATGGATACTAAATTTTCAATTTTTTTTCTACATTATACACAAAAGATCCTAGCATCTGATTGGTCTAAACAAAATTGTTAAATTAATTAAAACATAAATTATTCCATAACTTTCTCAAATCACCTCGGAAAACTTGGACTTTATTCAGCTTTCGGAAAATATTTATTGCTTTTTCAAGATAACTAGAACAAAAATGAACATTGGTAGTTATTAATTAAAACTTACTATCGTGAGGTATGCTTAAAATTGGCTTAACACACAGAAGAATTTGTAAATGTAAAAATGAATATTTTAAATTAATGTCAAACAGTAACACGATAATGATAAAAAGAATTGACTAATAATAATAACAGAAACAATCTTTTTGGTTATTAACTGATATTGGATCGAAAAACTTGTGGAGACTCGAAAAACTAAGTGAAATTAAGATTCAAAGGTGAGAACATAATTATAAATATTGCTCAGTCCATTAATGTCTGATATTTGTTTAAATTACTTTTGAATTTATTAATACAAACAATCTCATTAAACAAACAAAAAGAATATCATCTTGTTTTAACACTTATCATAATTCATATTATGAAATTCATTAATGACTAAAGCATCATTCAGTATCAGTTCTATGAGAAATTACTCTTCCCGGTAAAGTTTGCCCTATGTAACACGTCGCAATTGTAACGAGGGATCGAATAAACTACATGTATGAAAAAGATTGTCGGAGAAAAATATATCAATAAAAAGAAGTCGATTGCATAACCTTCATACCTACATATGCTGGAAAGTAAAAAGGGTGGGTATACCAAAAATGATATATTTTTGTACAAATTAAGAAAACCAAACATAGCTATTAAGACTTATTCGGATACCGATCTTAGACATGAAAATCAATCTTAAACGCTAAAATCTTGAAGTTGCTGTCAAATTAGATTTAGTACTACTTGATTTTTAAAAAATTTTGTACACTAGACAATTTGATAATGCAGCATTTGTACAAATGAAATCACTTTCTATAATACTGACCAAATATACGACAATAACTTGGGAGCGTGTAAAGAGCCAGTCTCCTTTACGACATATTTTTATTAATTATACTCGTTATTTAGCAATTTTAATTAAATTCATAGAAATCATCAAATAATGAATTTGTATCCCCTCCGATGTTATTTTCAAAAACGTTGAGAGTTTTCTACGTCAGAATCCCCTCCAGTCTATTCACCAATCACGGCATTCGAATCACTACCTACCAGAAGCCGTCTCCGCCCTCCGCGGATTCTAAATAAAAACGCGAGCACCGCGATCTGATCATTATCTTTCTACTCCGTTTCGTTCCGTTCATCCGCATTATGTTGAGTCAACTCGACTCAGCCCACCTGAACTTATTTCAATACACCAGGGTTTAGTGCTGCTTAACTCTGTGATCACCTGCATGAAAGTTAATTATACACCATTACACTTGCGCCAGTAAACGACGTGACGCCGTGGAATACTACCGACGTAGTCTTTTACTTACCCACTTGGATAGAAAGGTATTTGCCAATCCCGGGGTGTCAATTAAACAGCGCAACGAGAATAAGTCCAGAATCTTTTAATTGATATTCTATACACACACCGTACACAAATTACATACATACACCCCACCGGCAAATTACAAACCGATGTGTTGGAAGCCGACAGGTTGAAACCAACAAGCGGTCCAGAATTAGACCATATTTCGGTCACCCAGTTTCATGAATTACGAAAACATTACGTAATAGTGAGTATTACTTTTCAATCTCGCTAAACGTAATAAAACCGCTTAAGAATAGTTTTTTCAAAGAGTACTTCTTAGTAGAAGTAACAAGTACCTGTCAGTTTAGCATAAGTAAGTAATAATTTAAATAAAGGGGTAGTAAAGACGTTTCGATTAATGATGAATCATTATACGAATGATGAGATGGCCGATATGTACATTATGTATGGTCGATATTTTGGCAATACCCTTGAAGGTTGTATCCGGGTGCCTTTCCAAATCGCCGCATCCCTGATAGAAAAACTTTAGAGAGTATTGATCGTAGGTTACGGGAAACAGGTATTTATTAAGTTAGACTGTGTATTTTATTTGCTTCTCTTGTTTAACGCAACCATTACTAACCGGAGAAGACTTCAATACCAAGAAGCTGTCTTACGTGTAGTAGAAGAAAATCCAGGCTCCAGTACGCGAGAAATTGCAAATCGTTTGGACTCGTCAAATTCGACAGTATAGCGAGTACTTCATGAACAGTTGTAGCTGTACCGCGTTCAACGGGTACAAGCATTGTCACCGCTTACGGGTTATCTCCTCGGTTAGAATTTTCCCAATGGTTTATTTAAAAATCGTCAGTTTAATAATTTAGTGTTGTTTAGCGACGATGCAGGTTTTAGAAGAGACGGTACTGTAAAGTTTCATAATAAGCATGTTTGAGCTGACGAAAATCCCCATGCTTTTCTTGAAACTCGCTATCAACAATTTAATTTAAATGTATGGGCTGTTATTGTATACGATTATGTAATAGGACTGTTTTGTCTACCACTAAGGTTAAATGGGGAAACCTATCTTCAGTCTCTTCAGAATAATTTACCAGAATTACTGCTCCTCCTTGTGCTAAGAAATAACTTACGGATAATGCATAATCGGGCTCCATCTCATTTCAGGTTAGCTGTAAGAAATTACCTGAATCCTAAATTTGGTCAAAGATGGATTGGGCAGGATGGACCTGTCATGGTAAGGCCACCAGATTTAAATCCTTTAGATTACTACGTATGGGGATATCTAAATCCGATCGTTTATGAAACACCGGTAGCAAATATGCATGAATTAAGACAGATAATTATTATGGACTGTGAGCTTTGCTCAGTGATCTCGACCCGACCTGTCGGGTAGCAAACAGTAGTTCCTGTGTTTATACATTTATTATAACTGTTTACATTTGGCAAGTGTTCGTGACGATAAGATGACGAGGGTAACACTCTCCACGTACCTGCTTTATGGCCAAACAGAAAATCAATACTTTTAAAGGGACTATTTTATGCTTTATTCTTTATAAAAGAATACGAGATTTATATAGTATAAATACATCTTTTTTGATCTAATATTTACGAATGTAAATTTAAAAGAAACTACATAACTTTTGCAGGGGCTTTCCTAACTAGCTACAGTAGAACGTTAATTACGGTGGATTGTAGTTAGAGGAAATTTTAGAAAAACGGGATTGATTGTGTTTACGAGTTATTAAACTCTTTGAAATTAAACCTGAATGCTCTTAGTCTTGAACTATTTACCCTGTCTTAATTTGTTTTTGCGCATTTCTGAAGAAATTGTGATATTTAGCGACACTTACTAAGAGTACCTTTTTTATGCAATAGGTATGGGTGAATCATAATCTGGTGTCAAATAGCAAAAAATCGAAGTGCTAGAAAAATGGAGTCAAATTTACCTAATAATCCCCCTGGTACGCACGCTCCTGGCTAAACCTAGCTTTGCTCAGTGGTCTCAAATTAGTTTTACTGACAAATGTATGTCCCAAATTTGGTTGCGATAGATAAAGTCATTCCGGAACTATAAATCGAAAACCAGGTTTTGAAAGCCATCTTCAACTTCAAAAGTTGACAGGAACTTTTTTTTTTATTTTCAAGTAAGGTATGCGTCCCAAGTTTTTGCCGTGTATTTACAAACACCCAGTATACACACAACAATAATGAAACACAAATCTTGCCCCAATTTTTGGGAATTCGCTAACAAAACGTCTAGGTGCTTCAAAGATCTGATATAACGAATGCCTAAATGATTGTGACATGAAATGTGTTCTTAAAATCAAAGGTGTGATGTTTAACCACAAGAATGGCCTTCTAAGGGCACACTGCTTGTGATAACAATAATAATTTTTATTTGAAGTCTGTTAAAAGGAGTTTAAATAAACTCCAGTTTAACTGTTATAATATAAAGCTAAGGCAATATTTAACGTGTAATAAACATTTCAGGGGTAAGATACAGGAAAAACAAAACAGAAGGCAAATACTGAACCTAACCTAGAAATGGACGAGGTCAAACAAATGTTTGAAACAATAAACCAAAGATCAACAAGCATCAGCGACAAGCTTGAAATGTCGATCCTCGAAATAACATCACTAAAAGAGGAGAATGTATCATTAAAAGAAAAAATTCTTAGTCAAGAGATACAGATCGAAAGATTAGAGAAGGGAAGTAAACGAAAAAATTAAATTTGTAAAGGAATCAAAGACAACAAGGCCGAAAGTTACAATGATCTAAAACAGAAAATGTATTCCAATAAATTATTCACAGCATTGATATAGATGCCACTGTGGACTACTTTCATAGACTGGCAAAATTCAAGGATAACTACAACGGACCAGTCCTGATAGTGTTAACAACTAGATCAAAGAAAATCGAGCTACTGCAAAATGCGAAAAAACTGCATAGTATAGTGATTATTGGCTGCACGAGGACTATACAGTTAAAGAAATGGGTCAGAGTAAAATACTACTAGCTCATCTTAAACAAGCAAAAGAAAAATGATGCCATGCAAAAATTACAAAAAGTAGGTAAGTTACGAATCAACGGCGATGAATATTCATTTGACGACCTTGAAAACCAGGATACATGCACATTAAGAACATATGAGAAAACACCTTCAAATGAAATAAATGATACAGAATCAAACTTACTCGGAACACCAACAAGCAATGAGGAAAAACCATCTAATTCTAAAAAAAGAACATCAAGTGAAAGATCTCCCAACCAAGAAGAATCTGATACTGAATCTAAAAATTACATAAACAAAAACAAAATGCCTCAAAAAACACAAAAATATGGCCAAAATGTATCCTATCTCCACTTACAAATGAAAAAAAAACAGCTAACAAAAAACCAACCCAAATATGAAACCAAAACCGAACATAAAACCATAAGATATAATAATTTCAGTATTATAAGTGTTTTGTAACTGTGGTTTCCTATTAGTGGAGTTGATCGGCCTATTTCCACAGTTTATGCTTTTTGAGCGCGACGTTTCGGAAGCGGACACTGCTTCCGTCATCAGGCTTAGTCCTGAGAAGGACTGTTTTCGCACTTGAGTCGAATTCATATGTTATATCTAATTTTTCTCAAGCACTTGACTACTCTCAGATTCGAACTTGGTACCTTTCACTTACTAGTCTGACACCTTTACCGCTGAGCCACTGAGTAATCCAATATATATTTGTTAGAACTTATATATATATATATATATATATATTAAACTTTTTCCGTGGTTGCGCAGAAGTTTATTGCGCATGTTGCACCGTAACCTCTTGCGCAGGTGTATTGCGCTTAAGCTCTTCGCGCATTATTGGAATCCATATGGGTTTCATTTCTACACTAGCTTGACTTATTGGATTTTCTGCTAGTGCGATGAATGTGGCTTCTTTGAGTTTTCGACGAGTTGTATTCTCGTCCTTTGCCACTATCTGTATGTTATCCCATTGGATGGGGTGGTCTTCGTTCCAGACATGTTCAGCGATTCTTGATCTTTCTGTTTCGCCCTTGCGGACGTTGTTCTTGTGTTCCTGAGTTCTCACTTTGAGTGGTCTACTGCTCTCTCCTATGTATGCTCTGCTGCATTCGCATGGTAGGTTGTATACACAGTTCTTGGAGTTCTGATCTTCATTGTATGGTTTGGTTTTGGTTAGTATTCCCCTGAGCGTTCTGGTTGATTTGAAGGCAGTGCGTATCTTGTATTTGCTGCCTATCTTTCGTATTTTGTCTGAGGTACATTGTATATATGGTATTATCGCTGTATATTTAGGTTCTTCTTTTTCGGTTACCCTTTCCCTGTTTAGGTTAGGTGTTAGATCGGGGTAGTCATTTTATTTGAGTGTTCTAGCGATATTTTCTTTTTGTCTGTTCAGGTCCTCTTGTTTTGAGCATATTGTTTTTGTTCTATCGTACAAGCATTTTGCTACGCCTAACTTCACGTTTTTGTGGTGATTGGAGTTGTAGTGTAGGTACCTCCCCGTGTGGGTAGGTAAACCTCCGCATCTGTACGGCCTACCAAAGATCCACAAGGAAGGAATTCCTCTGAGACCAATTGTGAGCTCGAGAAATTCACCTTGTCACCCATTAGCACACTATCTGCTAGGTATCATCACACCCTTATCGGGAAAAACCGAATCTATGGTCCAGAATACGCAGCACGTGGAAACCATCAGAAACTTCCAACCAAACCACGAAGAAATACTGGTAAGCTTCGACATTGTGAGTCTATTCACAAATGTGCCTACCGATAAGGCACTAACTATCATAAGGGACAAACTGGAAAAGGATGAAACGTTAAACGAACGCACGCAACTCTCGGTAAACACAATAATGGAACTTCTGACAATATGCATTAGAACTACACATTTCCAGGTAGAAGACAAATTCTACCAACAAGAGTTTGGGATGGCTATGGGTTCCCCACTATCACCCATAGTGAGCAGTATATATATATATATATATATATATATATATATATATATGGAAGACTTTGAAGACCAAGCGATATCCGAATTCACAGAGAAACCAAGGATATGGCTTAGATACGTGGACGATACCTTCGTAGTTTGGCAATACGGCAAGCATGAGCTAGATGAATTCCTAGATCATCTAAATAGCCGCGCACCCACCATCAAATTCACAATGGAATTGGAGTCGGAACAAAAACTGCCATTCCTGGATGTACTTGTACACAGGAATGACAACCCTTTCACGACAAGTGTATACAGGAAACCTACCCACACGGGGAGGTACCTACACTACAACTCCAATCACCACAAAAACGTGAAGTTAGGCGTAGCAAAATGCTTGTACGATAGAGCAAAAACAATATGCTCAAAACAAGAGGACCTGAACAGAGAAAAAGAAAATATCGCTAGAACACTCAAAGAAAATGACTACCCCGATCTAACACCTAACCTAAACAGGGAAAGGGTAACCGAAAAAGAAGAACCTAAATATACAGCGATAATACCATATATACAATGTACCTCAGACAAAATACGAAAGATAGGCAGCAAATACAAGATACACACTGCCTTCAAATCGACCAGAACGCTCAGGGGAATACTAACCAAAACCAAACCATACAATGAAGATCAGAACTCCAAGAACTGTGTATACAACCTACCATGCGAATGCGGCAGAGCATACATAGGAGAGAGCAGTAGACCACTCAAAGTGAGAACTCAGGAACACAAGAACAACGTCCGCAAGGGCGAAACAGAAAGATCAAGAATCGCTGAACATGTCTGGAACGAAGACCACCCCATCCAATGGGATAACATATAGATAGTGGCAAAGGACGAGAATACAACTCGTCGAAAACTCAAAGAAGCCACATTCATCGCACTAGCAGAAAACCCAATAAGTCAAGCTAGTGTAGAAATGAAACCCATATGGATTCCAATAATGCGCGAAGAGCTTAAGCGCAATACACCTGCGCAAGAGGTTACGGCGCAACATACGCAATAAACTTCTGCGCAACCACGGAAAAAGTTTAATATATATATATATATATAAGCTCTAACAAATATATGTTGGATTACTCAGTGGCTCAGCGGTAAAGGTGTCAGACTAGTAAGTGAAAGGTACCAAGTTCGAATCTGAGAGTAGTCAAGTGCTTGAGAAAAATTAGATATAACATGAATTCGACTCAAGTGCGAAAACAGTCCTTCTCAGGACTAAGCCTGATGACGGAAGCAGAGTCCGCTTTCGAAACGTCGCGCTCAAAAAGCATAAACTGTGGAAATAGGCCGATCAACTCCACTAATAATAATTTCAATTCTACGAAACCTGATGACACATGCCTGACCCTGAGAAACAAATTTAAAAATACTCCCTAGAAAGTTTGCCGGTAAGGAAGTTAAAGCCCCCCCCCCCCCCCCTCAAATTAATACAACAACAACAAAACTGGCAATCCATAACAATTTAACTGCTCAGAAGCAAAATAGTAAAACAGCAAATCTTGCAATCTGCACTGTAAATACAAGAACGCTTCTATCAGAAGATCGACTAGACAATGCTCTAGGCAAAATACGTTGCGATATTGTGAGCTGCAGAAGTCCGGGTGAAAAAATATTAAAATAACAAACGTTACAAACAAAGACTAGTAACATTAGAGGAATCTCGCAGCGTATAGTTCAAGTTCACGCTCCCACGGAAAGTTCGTCCGAACTAGAGACCTTTTACAACTTATTAGATAAGGTCGTTAATGAAGAAAGAAAAGGAGGTAATTATGATGGGAGAGTTCAATGGGAAAGTGGGCCATAGGGAACCAAACGAAGAAACAATAAGAGGCCAATATGGATATGGATTAAGGAACGAAAGAGGCCGGAGTATAATCAAGTTCGCAACAAGCCAGAATTTCATTATAACAAACACTCTATTTAAAAAAAGAGCAAACCGAAGGTAGGCCTGGATTTCGCCAAACGGACAGTACAAACACGAGATCGACTACGTGCTATCAAATAATAGAGAAAGAATAAAAGACGTTTCGATATTAAATCAATTTGAATTTAATTCAGATCATATGTTAGTAAGATTAACACTGAAAATTAACCACGCTTCAGAAAGATTTAAGACTTTGAAAAGATGGAACACCACAACAATGAACATACGAACGGACCCAACTGTTATTTGTAACTACCTAGAACAAAATTTAGAGAAAAAAGCCTACGCAGGTGAGAAGGTACAATCACTGTGTGATTTACTTGAAGCAGTTACAACATTCACTGAAAAATCTAAACAAAAATACCCAATCTAATGCTAACAAAACTGAGCTTTCCGAAGATATTTAAGAAACTTGTCAATACTAGAGAAGATCTAAAAAGGAACATTTCCAAAATTCCCACTCAAAAGTGAAATACGCGGAACTCAACAAGTTAATAAAAAGAATATTTGACAAATACAGGATCTACCAAAAAAATCTACAAAGAGATAAAACAAAACAAAAACCTGGATACAGGGACTGTCAAATTCAAAAAGCATTGGAACACTAAAGTGAGGGGAAATTCTTCAAACAGCTACAGACTACTACTCAAATATACCAGTCAATTCAAACAAAAGCAGTTCAGCCTTAGCCAGCCGATCGATTCGTAGGCAACCATGCAATTAAAGGGATCCCTCAGATTACAGAGGAAGAAATAAGAAAAGTTGTAAATAATCTGAATAACGAAAAACACCAGGAAAGGACGGTATCATCAATGGAGCCTTAAAATGCGAATACAAAGAACTATTAGAACTTCTAACCGTATTGTTTAATAAAATTATTGAAAAAGAAGAGTTACCAAAGCAGTGGCAAGAAGCAACAATTATTTGATACACAAAAATTGACAACTACAGACCAATAAGCCTTATATCAAACCTATACATAATTTTTGCTAGTGTTATACCCAATAGAATTTACTTGATATTGAACAACCAGTACAACAGGCAGGCTTCAGAAGAGGATACTCCACGATCGACCATCTGCAAACAATTAACTAATAGAAAAATGTAACGAATTCAGCAAAACCGTATACATAACATTAATTGACAATACAAAGGCTTTCGATACAGTGGAACACGAACCCCTATTTAAAGCAATGAGACATCAAGGAATCCAAGAAAAATACATAAGGTTAGTCGAAGCATTATACAAGAGTTGTGAAACAAAAATATTTACTGGAAAGAAGGGACCAAGCTTCATATTAAAACGACGTGTGAGACAGGATGATCCAGTTTCCTAATTTGTTTAAGTGTGTATTAGAGAGTTGAAGTGGACAAACTATGGCATAAATATAAATGGGAAAAGGCTAACATAGATGATGAAACAGTTATTGCATCTAACCTTCACGACATGAAAAAAATGATAGCCCAGTTGTCTGCAGAGAGCAAGAAAGTGGGAATTCAGATCAATTACATAAAAACAAAAATGATTACTAAAGAAGAAAAGATCTGTTTACCTGACGGTGAAGTAGAAGCAGTAGAGGAGACACCTTACCTCGAACAATTTCTTTTAAACACAAAATTAGCCAAAGAAGGATACGATCAGCATGGAACAAGTTTCGGTGTCTAAAACACGTCCTAAAGGGTAAAACGTCCATTGATCTGAAAAGTAGTCTTCAATTCATGTATTTTACCCACACTTAAATTAGTGATAAAGTGAAAATAAAAATCGTTAGACAAAAAACCAAAACAGAAGATGTCATAAAAACTGCAATTCTAAAATGGAAATATGCGGGTCACATAATTAGATCACCAAAAAATGAATAGCCAACCACACTTACGAAATGGTCATTGGGAAGCACCTGTCGTAGATGGGAAGACAAAGTTAGAGTTTGCAGGACATGATTGGAATCTGAAAACCAAAGACTGCAAAAATTGGCTTATGATGGGGGAGGCCTTTGCTCAACATAGGGATTGTGGCTTATAATAATAATAATGTATCTACCTAATTATAATCCGAAGTTATAACATTGATAAATTAATCACTCTTAAACTATGTTTAAACCTAGTAATAGAATTACAAAATAAATCGAACATGTCACTATGATTAGCTGCGTTAATTGTCCTAGAAATTGGCTCAACAATATTATGTTTACCATAATTAGATAGTGTTCTAATCTGAACAAATTTTTACTTCGTCTCAAACGACGGCTTGGGTTCACAATAAAATTAAAGGTCTGAAGCAAAAGCGTATTAGAAGTATTGATAAAATCAGAAAATAATTTATCAGCAAAGCATGGCAGTGCTATAGTTCTTCTACCTTCTAAACATTGTAGGATGTATTTATCTAACAAATTATAATATTCAGAACTCGCAACTAAACAGTGATCTTCACGACCTAATATTTTTAAAAATTTGTGCTGAGCATTCTCAATTTTATTAATAGAAGCAGTATAGTAAAGAGACCACACAACAATATTCTATATGAAACCTTATGATAGAACAATATATTATTCGAAGACTGAGCCATAAAATATTTACTAGATCTAAACAGTAACCCAAGTAGTCTTAGTGCTTTACAGGTAACAGCATCAATATGATTATTAAAATTTAACTTGTTAACAAAGATAACACCTAAATCCCTTATAACATTCACGTTTGAAATATAAAACTTAAACAACACCGTTAATCTATGAACCTCTACTTTACATTAAATTCATTTGAATGTTCCATGATTGAACATATTTATCCTTAAATATCAACTCCAGGTTTTCCATACACAGCACTACAGCAGTAGCCACTTAGGCACAGTGAACAATATTATTATAAATTAAACATAAACACTTTATCAACTAAAATACACCTATAAATTAAACACTAATCTACATAATTTCATAAACAGTAAGATACTTAAATTTCACAAATAATTTATAAAAAAATAATAGATATCACCAATAAAAAATGTCTAAGTAATACATAAGATAATGATAGTTATGATAGAATGATAAAAAATTAAAAAGGCGCTGTTCGCAAATCTTATTGTGAAATATCGGAGGTCAATTTTTTTCTGAATTAATTTACCAGGACAAATTTCATTTGGAAATTGTAATCAATGTAACTTTAATGAATTAGTACACGAAATACGAAAAATGAAATAATTTATAAACTAAAACACATTCTTTAGATACAGAATCTATGCACATTAACATTCCTAATGATCACATTTGTATTTATAGCCCTAGAGTTGGTGCCGATGTTATATGCTGTCTACCTATTACCATCTATTGCAATATGCAGTCTACCTATTTAGTCTGTTCTAATATGCGGTCTACCCATCTTTTGCATTACAAGTTGCGACAATAATTGTTATTATTTATTTTTATTTCCAAAAATTGTTAAAAATGAGTTATTTCCAAAAATAAGAAACTGGCCAATAATAATAATAAATGGTTTATTCACTTTTTATACAATTTAGTTCGAAAACACTGAATTTATGTATATACATGGCGAATGTCTTGTAAAAATTCTACAAATCTGTTAATCCGATTTTTGTGAAACATTTTTCACGCCATTTCCGATTGATACGCGATTTTACGAAACCATCATTTGTAATAACAATAGAACCGCAAACACTCATAAGTGACCTGACAACAAATCCTCAATAATGACTGCTAATGGCATTTCTGAATAATAGTATCTTAATTGCACTGTCATTATCGTTAGCGACTCAAGTACGGATGTCAAGAAGGTCAACCGCAAATAACTCATTTTTAACAATTTTTGGAAATAAAAATAAATAATAACAATTACTGTCGCAACTTGTAATACAAAAGATGGGTAGACCGCATATTAGAACAGACTAAATAGGTAGACCGTATATTGGAACAGATGGTAATAGGTAGACCGCATATAACATTGCCACCCTAGAGTTTTTAAAATGAATTTTTAGCTTAACTTTCTAATGAGTTCTACACATGGTCTCATTTGTAAGTATACATAATTAGAAGTGTCTTTCGACATGAATTTTTAAATTAGCTTTTTGATATGTTGCAAAATAACATTGATTGCATTCAGATTCATAACCTGAAGAATACGTTTAAGATGGATTTTTGAACTAGTCCTTTGGTGTTGCATAAACATATTTATTGTACTTGTGTTCATAACTTGAATAACAATGTTTAAGATGAATTTCCAAATTTTTTGTGACGTGTTCCATAATCACATTGGTCATATTTGAATTCATACCTTGAGCAGTGTTTTTTAGAAGAAATGTTAAATTAGCTTCACAATTTTATTGTATGTATAATTACACTAACGGCATTTGTATTTAAAACTTGCAGAATGTCTTGTAAGATGATTTTTTAAACTATATTTGCGGTGTGTTGCATAATCACATTGGTCACATTGAAATTCATAAGTTGAGGAGTGTTTCTTAAGATGAATTTTAAAATTACTGTTGTGATTTGTTCCATAATCACATTGGTCACATTTAAATTCATAACTTGAAGAGTGTTTTTTAAGATGAATCTTAAAATTACCTTTGGAATTTGTTCCATAATCACATTGGTGGCATTTGAATTCATAACTTGAGGAGTGTTTCTTAAGATGAATTTTAAAATTACCATGGTGATTTGTTCCATAATCACATTGGTCGCATTTCAATTCATAACTTGTAGAATGTTTCTTAAGATGAAGTGTTAAACCTCTTTTTCGGTGTGTTGCATAATTACATTGGTCACATTTGAACTCAGTACTTGAAGTGTGTTTTTTAAGATGAATTTTAAAGTTACCTTTGCAATATGTTCCATAATCACATTGGTCGCATTTGAATTCATAACATGGGGAGTGTTTTTTAAGATGCATTTTAAAATTACGTTTGTGATTTGTTCCATAATCACATTCGTCACATTTAAATTCATAACTTGAAGAATGTTTTTTAAGATGAACTGTTAAATATCTTTTGTAGTGTGTTGCATAATCACATAGGCCACATTTGAATTCATTACTTGAAGTATGTTTTTTAAGATGAAGTTTAAGATCACCTTTGCGATTTGTTCCATAATCACATTGGTCGCATTTGAATTCATAACTTGGGGAGTGTTTTTTAAGATGCATTTTAAAATTCTGTTTGTGATTTGTACCATATTCACATTGGTCACATTTAAATTCATAACTTGAAGAATGTTTTTTAAGATGAACTGTTAAATAACTTTTGTAGTGTGTTGCATAATCACATAGGTCACATTTGTATTCATTACTTGAAGAGTGTTTTATAAGATGAAATTTTAAACTATATTTTTGTTTTGTTGCATAATCACACTGGTTGCAATTGTATTCAAAACTTGAAGTGTGTTTTAAAACATGATTTTTTAAATTTTTTTTCCACTTTGTTACAAAATCGCAATGGTTACACTTATGTTTAAAATTTGCACTGTATTTTAAAACGTCATGTTTTAAATTTTCTTGCATGATTGCTGAACTATTAAATTTACTTTCATACTGTATGTTTGTGATGTGTTTGACATTGTTTTCATTTATATGATATGCTTCACTTGAGGGAACAACTTTTACTATACAAGAGATGTCTTCTTTCTTAATATTTACAGTATCTGTAAAAATAGTGTTAAATTTGGTACTACTTACCTAATTGGTAATTAATTTTACCTTGCATTAGATCACTATTGACTATAAGATGTTGGGTTACAAGTGAATTTATTCCTTCTTCCTCTTCTGGTTCGACTTTAACAAGTTTCATATCAATCTCATAAGACATTTCGAAGAATTCGTGTTTCTTAATGATACACTTTATACAAAACTTAGGTCCACAACTTTATTAAATTATTTAGGGCACCGTATTAATCAGTGCCTGAAATTTATTGACACAATTAACGATACCTGTGTGAAGTTAGCTTGGGGTTCGGATTCGCATAGCTTTGGTTCGGAATGGCTTTTTTTTACAGTAGACCAAACAAATATTGACATAAAATTTCATTAGGGTTATAGACGTTTAATTCAAACCAAAAAACTATAAAAATGAAGGCCGTTTTACGTTATGTGAACATTATTAAAAACATTTCTGTGATCGGGGATAAATAAGAATTAATTATTCCCTCAACTTCCATAATTCAGAACAAAGAAAAAATTATATAAGAAGAGGTATATCCATCCTATTTATTTTAAACGTTTCTCTCTACCACGTGACCTATTTTGGATAATCGCCAAAAGTAAGAGAAGTAGCGGGGAACGTAGCAAAATTAATTATTTGTTCTTCTATCGAACAGCCAGGAGGAAACATTATAGTTCGATAAGGAGATATATCCACCCTAATTTGTTTATATGTTCCTCTCTACCACGTGTCTTACCATATACAATCGCCAAAAGTTTGAGAAGTAGTGGGGAACGTAGCAAAAATAATCATTTTATCTCCCATCCAGCGGCCTCGAGAAAAAATTGTATTTCCATAAGGAGAGGTATAGCCACTCTAATTTTTTACATGCTCCTCTCTACCACGTGTCCTACCATATACAGTCGCCAAAAGTTTGAGAAGTAGTGTGGAACGTAGCAAAAATAATTATATCTCCCATCGAGCGGCCACGAGAAAAAATTATATTTTCATAAGGAGAGGTATAGCCACCCTAATTTTTTTATATGTTCCTCTCCATAACGTGTGCCATCATGGACAATCGTCAAAAATTTGAGAAGTAGAGGAGAACGTAACAAAATCAATTATTTTATCTGCCATCGAGAGGTCATGGAAAAAAACTATATTTCGATAATGAGAGAAATCGTCGAAACTTTGAGAAGTAGTGGGGAACGTGAAAAAATGTTCCTCTCTATCACGTGTCCTATCATGGACAATCGCCAAAAGTTTGAGAAGTAGTGGGGAACGTAGCAAAATTAATTATTTTAGTTCCCATAGAACAACTAACAGAAAAAATTATATTTCGATAAGGAAGGTATATCCACCCTAATTTTACTTCCACATCTAACGGATGGGAAGTACTGTATGGCTAAAAATGTTTTCAAAAATTTGTGTGTATGTGTGTACTCCATAACTTTCGAAAGACTTAACGCATCAACTTGAATTTTGGCACACATATATATGTCAACTACCCAAAGTGACTGATTGTTTTTGGAGCCAGTAATGGAAAAATGGGTACAATTGGGGGTAAAAACCCCTTTTGTAAATTTTTATTTTTTTAGATTTGTTTCCTTTTAATATGTGCTTAGTAATATAATTGTGAGTATTTTTTGTCCCTATAATTTTTCTGTGCAACAAACGGTTTACAAGATAGCAAAAAACCGTCTTTTTAAAAAAACAGCCAAGAACAAAAAATATATTTCGATAGGGACAGGTGTATCCACCCTAATTTTCGAAACTTTGGGAGTAGTGGGAACGTGAAAAAATTATATTTCGATAAGGAGAGTTATATCCACCCTAATTTTTTTATATGTTTCTCTCTACGACGTGTCCTACCATATACAATGGCCAAAAATTTGAGAAGTCGTGGCGAACGTAACAAAATCAAAGGTTTCGTTTCGTTTAAAAAGAGGTACATCCATCCTAATTTTTTTATATGTTGCTCTCTATCACGTGTTTTATCATGGACAAGCTCCAAAAGTTTGAGAAGTAGTGTCGAACGTAGTAAAATTAATGTCAAGATTTTCAAAGGACCCACACTGCCTGTGTATATTTTTCAAGGTACAGGGACTCACATTCCCCACGTCGAATTCAACGGTGTTCAAGGCCATCATATACATTGCCTGCATCAAAGTATATTCCTCAAGGTCATTGAAGTAACCAGATTTGAAAAGGTCACTAGAAAAGTCACCAGATTGGTTTTCAAGGTCAAGGGCACATACACATTTCAAACATCAGTCAACTAGAATCTTAAGGTGAAGGTCGCGCACATTGCTTGCATATTATTCAAGGTCATCCTTGCACGTGCGCGCCCCGCTTCAAGGCTGAAGCGCCCAAGTACATTGTTTTCAAGGTCAAGGTCATCAAACACATTGACTGCATCAAAGTATATTCCTCAAGGTCATTGAAGTAACTAGATTTGGAAAATGCACTAGAACTTACTAGATTAGTTTTCAAGGTCATTGACGCTTCCCGTGCAGATTGTCCATTTCCAGGTCACGTGGTAGGAAATGGTTGCTCTCATTGCCAAGGTTCTTAACGTACGCACACCCCGCTTCAAGGTCAAGGGTTTCAAGGTTACGTATGGGATCAGCCTTCTCGTTTTGTCAAGGTGACACGTTCAGGGTTCAATTGAGGGTATATAGGATGATGTTCTTCCACCAAGAAATCAGGGTCGTTTCTAAATCAAATTTTGATGAGAAATTTAAACGTTCCTTAATCTTTTCAAGGTCACGCCCCCATCAATTAATTCATTGACCTATCTCAAGCCTTGAGGTGTTATTACAATTCTCAAGGGGTATCGTACAGATGGTTGTCTATGCTAAGCATGTTTCAAGGTCATCAAGCAATTCTTGGAAGTTTACTTTGCAAGGTCACGCCCCCAGCAAAGTTCATTGTTCTTAAGAGAGTCCGTTTCCCAAATACAGATAGACGTTTCCCAAAGACAGATAGCCGTTTCCCAAAACAGATAGCGGTTTCACAACACAGGTAGTCATCTCCCCCCATTTCAAGGTCACACCTCTGAGAAAATAACAAAGGCGATTCATTGTTCTGGCCGAGTTAGGGCCATAATTCCTAAAAATAGATTGTTATCCAGCTACCCCCACCATTTCAGGCTGAATTCTGAGATATCAATTTTTAAGAACAAAGGCGATGTTCAAGAAATTCAACAAACGCTTCAAGGTCAAGGTCTAGGTCACACCTCAGAAAAAAACAAAGGCGGCCCATTGTTCTGGCCGAGTTAGGGCCATAATTTCTAAAAATGGGTTGTTATCTAGATACCTCCCACCATTGCAGGCTCAATTCTGAGAAATCAATTTTCAAGAACAAAAGAGATGTTCAAGCAATTCAACCGACGCTTCAAGGTCAGCTAACAATTCAAATATTTTTTATGAAACTTAATTTAACCACAATATTTGTCTATATACAAATAAAAAAATCTATTTAGGTCAATATACATATTACGGGAAGTTTGATGTACTGTCATTTAACATTTTGTAACACCTTTGTTGAATCACATCTATTTTATTTATTATTTGTTTCTCACATTCAATTTCCTTCAACTGTTTTTTATTTAATATGGTCTACAACACATCATCATCTTTCCTAATATGTACTTTCATCGCTTCATTATATTGTATACTAGCCATACATTCAGCTTTCCTTAAAGCTTTCATATCAGAATCTGAGATCCTTTTACTTTGAGACATTGTTCAAGACTTCTTACAAACCTACGTCTCTTAAATTTATATTCAAAAACACAAATTAAAATCTTTTAATTATACAGTTACGTAAACCCAAATTTCAAGGTCAATTCCGAGAAATCTATTTTCAAGGTTAAAGGTGATCCGATCTTATCCAACCTTACCCGACCACCTGTAGGGCTATCAAATAGATTGTCAATGGCTAAAATGTATTGGTATCAATTTTCAAGGTCATAAGTCCTAGATCCGATATATGGCCGGTACATGTATATAGGAGGATGCTCTTCAAGGTCACGTATACTATAGTATCAACTTTCTCGTTTTCAAGGCCATTACGTACACACATTGCATGCTTATATTCTTCAAGACCACGTATAGTGATCCACTTAGTCATTGATTGAGAAAAATCCGCAAGTGTATCAGTTCAAGCTCACCTACACTTTCCTGCATATTCTTCAAGGTCACACCTCTGTCAAAAGAACAAAAGCGATCCATTGTTCAAGTAATTCTGGTCGGGACAGGGTCATAATTCCTAGAAATGGTCTGCATGGGGTATTTATTCAAATAGACTTTTCAAGGTGTGGGATTTCACTTTTCAGGGCCAGGTCACCAAACTGGTTGAGAGCATGTGTAGAGAAATTTTCAAAGTTAGATTTGGTTGCATACCTAATCAAGGTCACGAGCAGGATACTAATCCGACTTTGTCACTAGAAAAGTCACGAGAATTCAATTTCCAAGGTTAAGCCAAACGATAGGTGAAGGTTTCCTGTATTAGTGCTCTTCAAGTAGCATGGATTTGCGTGGCTGAATACGAAGGTCACCTGTAGTTTCCAGCTACCCCAACCATTTAAATGTCAAGGTCACAATTCTTAGAAATCTAAAAATAGAATTTTCATGGTCAATCGTGATAAAGTCAAGCTATTCAAGGCCCTTTTCAAAGAAATCATGAGTTGATTCAGGACGAATTTATCAAAGTCAAGCTGATTTTGTCAATACCATGTGTTCATTCCTAGAAATCGATGGCCACGTATAGGGGTACCCCGATCTTATTCGATAGTAATGCAAGGATCAAATTTTGACAGGAAATTTTTACCAAGCTATTCCTGCTATCGCCTCAAGGTTAAAGTTTATTGTTAGAATTGTCATTGAAGGTGCGAGTGATCCTTGAGAGTAACATCCTTTTGGCGGGAAATGGTCACCAAACAATTCTCGATTGAGTCAAGGTCATCTATTGAAGGTCACCAAGCAAATTTTCAAGGCCACACTGTTCAATCAATTCTTTTGTGTAAGTCTTAGAAGTTATTACAATTCCTAGAAATCAATTTTCAAGGTTGTCTTCGGGGGCATCCTTAGAAATCAGTTCCCAAGGGTAACCGTAGGGGTATTCTTAGAATGGGTCAAGTTCTTAAAGCTGTGAGTCATCCATTGAAGTTTTTGAAGGTAACACTCTTTTGACTAGAAATTTTTAAGGTCACCAAACAATTCTTAGAATTTAGTCGAGTCAGGGTCATGTGTTAATTCCTAGAAATCAATTTTCAACGTCACCTGCAGGGGTATCATATTACAATTCAAACAGATTGTTGCTGTCTATGCTAAAGTAGGTTCATGGCTAAATGGAGTTAATGGAGTTAATGTTAATTCACGCAACACTGTATGGAAATATTGTACTATCAACATACTTATCTAATGTATAGCATTTACTAAAAATAAAGTTTTTGTGATCACAATTTAGGTATAAACACCCCACCC
The DNA here is from genome assembly GCA_036346205.1 of Vesta saturnalis. Taxonomy (NCBI): domain Eukaryota; kingdom Metazoa; phylum Arthropoda; class Insecta; order Coleoptera; family Lampyridae; genus Vesta; species Vesta saturnalis. The sequence goes on along the minus strand of JARFJB010002108.1, from coordinate 2,801,753 downwards.
TATCCATCCAGGTCAACAATTTTAGCATTCCTTGGAGATTAAATTCTTGGAAATAGTAAATAAACGTTCCCATTGCTCAATTCAAACAATAGAATCAGTTCATGGAAACAAGAAGAATGATGGGGTTATTGTCTAATATCAAGGTTTTTATATTAACTAAATTGTTTGTAATAATAAAAAGATTATGCTTACGTGAGCTCATACTACGGTCCTAACCGCCAGGATGAGGTAGTTTCCCCAAGAACCGAATCCGGTTCCCAAAGATAAATAACCGTTTCCGAAAACAGGGGAGCCGTCACTCAACACAGGTAACCGTTTCCCACCCAGAAAATAAACGAAATATTTCATTCATCGTAGCTGCGGCTAAATTGAACTAGACTGTGCTAGGTCAAAACCATTTCTTAGAAATCCATTTATCTTAGAATTCTAAACATAGGATCAGCTCGTGAGGAGTTAAATTTTATTGCATCTTCTTAGAAATCTCAATTCGTGGAAATATGAAGGTTGTATCCTAATAGAATTCTTAGAAATCTGAAAGTAGGTCAAGGTACTGATGGGACTAGTTTTTATATTATAGAAAAAGCTGGATAATCCGCTTAAATCACCTACTTCAGGGAATATTTTTTATAGGTCAAGATACTGATAGGGGGCAGTTTCTATATTATGGAAAAAGGTAGATAATCCGCTTAAATCGCCTACTTTTAGGGGTAAAGGATATCTTTTCCAAGTTATAGATACTGAGTCAACGAGGCTTGTCATCCATGGGTGCTTTTGACAAATTCTTGGTAAATTCTGCGCCGCTTTTGAGAAGAATGACTTTGTGTTTGAAAAAATCTGGAATAAAAAGTAGTGTTAGAAACCATGATTGAGTGTCAAGCTTAGAATGCGAATTTTTAGTATAAAGGTCATCATTGTGTGTGTAAGAATCAGTATACTTTTGATTAGCAGAAATGAATAAAGTAGTAGTACGTAAGGTAGAAAGAGAAAGTAAAGAAAAAGCAGTAAGTGCGGAGGAGCGAAAGAAGAGATTGGAGACGTTAATAAAGCAAGTAAAAGAAGTAAAACTCGATTTGGAGTGTTATATACTGAAGACAAAAATGATAAAGCTGTGTATTAGCAATGAGGAATATGTAAAAATAGTGTAGTAAAGTAGAAGCATGAAAGGTTGAGAAGTATGGGGAACGTATAATGTTGGAAACGGATGAGTTTAAATACATATTACCTCAGCGCTTTTACAAGTATTTTAAAGAAGAAAATCGAATTTAAAACGCTGCTAAATACAAAAGATGTGTTCATGAGTAGTTTGGGTGCAGTCAGAAAACCAACAAGCAGTAGTGTCCCTAACCATATGTAAACATGCTTTAACTAGAATCACTTTTCAAAGACTGTGGTTATTGCTGACAAATGTCAAAAAGCTTCTGTGGTACTAGTTTTTCGGTAGTATTCTATCCTCGAACAATCAACCCATCAAAGTTGAGTGAGGCCAAATTGATGTTTTTTAAAACATAAAAATACCATTTTTTTATTTCAAACTTCTTATTTAGGCTTTATTTGCATTTCTAAACAATTTTTTCTTATAAACATTTTGTCTAAAGTAATCAACAATAGTACCTCTATCTTACTGCAATTTAATGTTAATTCTTAATTTATGCACACCCTGTGTTGTAAAGATCCAGCTTAACTTTACTAAAATTTTTGTAATTAGTTATTTTTGCCCTACAGTAATTAAGATAGATAAAGTTGCATAATATTAAAACCAATTGCAAAAGATTGCGCGATATTGCATCACAAATAATTAATTTTAATCCCTTCCGACGTAGATATTAAAAGCATAAAATGCTCTTACGTCAGAGAACCCTCAGCCAATCACCGCCAGGGGACCCCTGCATAGAAGCCGGATCCTCCTACCGCGAATTAGCTATAAAAAACGCGGTGCCACCGGAAGAAATACTACTACCACTACTCTCCGCGCGCTCTACTCCAGATTACTACTACTACTCTCCGCGCGCTCTACTCTACGCTACTCTGTTACTCTCGCGTCTCCAGCATCTAGAATCTAGAACCGAGATCCGGACCGCGCGCGCCTGCCGTAGTTAGTTTCGTTGTGTACGTCGCCGACCTGTCGATTGCCGCATCCGTTCATCTTGAACCGTCGTATATCTTTAGTCGCGTTACTTCGCCGCCGACAACAGTAAATCAGCGTTATACAATCAAACTGCTGGTTGAGATACGCTAAGGTTAACAGCACGTAAGTTTTATTGCACCACTTTTCTTAAACATTACACCAGACACCTAGAGAAACGACGGGCTGCAGAGCCGGAAAGTTATCTCACCGTTCCAATGCACACACCAGAAGTCACGACAGGTTGTAAAGCCTGAAGTAACCTTCTGCACACATACACACAAACCAGGACGTTGTTACTACGGGCTAACGCCTTTAGTCATCTTCCATTTACTCCAGCGGCAAGAAGGGTACTCGCTCTAATTCTACCGCTCCCCAGGAAATCCCTTTGTACTGCAGTCGACGGGCTGGACCCAGAATCTTATAAAGGGCTCTCCATTAAACATATATTGCACATACAATACACCGACCAGATCCTGAGGAAAATTAGCAATACAAACAAGCGACGCCTTAACCTGGAGATAGTCTCAATACCAGAAGCCTTATTCTTAGAAATCACCCGCGTGATCCCCCAGTTAAATAAAAACGAACCCGTGGTACGTTTACGTAATAAATTGCATCAAGCGTACTCCAGCGTCTCGCAAATCGCATATAAATTTGTTAGATATTCTTCTATATTTCTTAATAAAGGAAATCCGGTAAGAGAAACATTCCTGTATCGCGAGTGTATTTTCACGCAACGGAAAGCTATCCGCTATTTCGTTCCCAAAGGCCTGACCAATTTACCAGCCTTAGAATAAATTACGTGTAAATTATCTCATTTTAATCCCTTGAATAATCGTGTACTTAAGACACCTGTATTCAGTCGGAAATAATTCTCAGAATTGTTTAATCTAGTTCTAGTAGTGAATAAGATTCGATTATAAGAAAGTTATACGTTTAACAAAAACAGACGTTTTTCCAATAATAAAGAATTAATGCGTCTTATTTCCGGGCATAATTAAATGTTAGATACACATTAATGTAAATACGTTCCCAATTAATTAAGAAATCCTGAGAACATCCTGATTAGGTAGAGTAAATAATCAAACGCGTACGCACAATTTGCATTTAGAAACGTGTAAATATTAACCTGTCTTTTGTGAAGCATTCCAAGTACTAAGTTCACATCCAGTTAGCCTGAAAGCCAAATCACATATAAGAATAGTCATGCGCACCAAGGTTACTTTAAATTATTGATTTTCTCTTTGACCTGCTTACAAACACCAACGCGATCGTTGGCCCCTGCTTATATAATACGTAGAATATTACACAACGCCACCTGGTAAATACCAAGCCACCGTTTACAGGGCCGGCCTGAATAGTCGTAATAAACCAAATTAAATCGTCATTATTAGGATTTTTGGGTCATAACACACTAGCAATTGAACCACAATAATTTATATTTCCACAGAAACGGCTCAAGAGCCAATAACCACCACTACCGTCCACGAGGGACCGACCAAAACGAGCGTTACCAGGAAGGACATCCAGGGTAACCTCAGATAAGATTTTTTTTGTTGTTAATTTATTTCATTTAGTTTAGTACCTGATTATTTAGTTTTTTAGAAGAAATAGGTAATATACGTTTAAAACATTTTTGTTGTAATTATTCAAAGTGTACAGTGTTAAGCACCAAAATACGAGCCACCCCCGTCTTGTTAAGACAAGACCCGATTTAAGCTACACCCAAGTAAATTAAATTAAACCATTTTAATTATTGTAAAGCAAAGGCATTTACAGTGTATCAGACCTAAAATTTTGTTACAAAATTTTAATATGTCAAACTCATTTTGTCAAGAAGCAGGACTTTTTATAAAGAACGACTTTTTGTCGTAAAACCAAAAATATATTTTTTCCCTATGGCACACTCCATCGGTATATACATATTTTATATATGTATATTATGTTCATTATCATCAATTTAAATTCGCCTCATTACAAGCTATAATAATCGAGAATTAGACTAGGGTGATTGTCACATGAGCGTTTGGTATAAACTGTAAATAAATATACCACATAGTTTCTTTGTTTTGGTTATAATTTATGAGACGTTGGAACACTCGAAGTGAATATTTAACCTACAGTGAGTTTTGCGCCTTTGCAGTTTTTTTAGATATTTTGAAAAAGATTTGGGGGATTCAAGTTTACTCACACCCCCTTTAAGCATTTCACTATGTATGTTGATGCCAACTTATCCCTGTAGTTATACGCTCAAATGCGCCACCTGATTAAACTTTTGCACCATCCATATAGATATTTGGCAAAATTAACCTTTTCAAACAAAATGTACCTATTACTAAATATTGCGTTTATGCTTATGCGCTTAAGTGAACCGTGCAAAAAATGTTTAAGTTAATCATTATAAACTACCTCCCTTAATGTTTTTAAGAGTTTGAGTAAAGTGTTATATTATAGTACTATGTACTTAAAGCTGATTGAATACCTGATAATAGGATTGATAGAGATGTTGATACGTTGATATTCGCGAAAATAATCGATATCCCAAAATGTCGAAAGAAAAATGAAATCCAGTAGTGATATAGCAAATTGTTAAGATATCAGTGATAGGTTCATTTACTTTAGGACACGCATACTCGCGCATACTATGAAAGACACACACACCAGGAAAAAATGATTTATTAACATTTATTATTTCAAAATACAACTCAAGATGTATAAAGGAACATTACAATTCTTACTTCCTTTGTTGGTATAATATTTTCTTTTCTGTTTCTTAGTCATTGTATTCTTCCCACATATTATTACGTTGTTTGCAATATGCAACAAAATGGCCTAAACCCAAACCTTCCATATGTCTAGTGTATCCAATTACTGCTCTTAATAAGTATATGGCAGTACCAAATGTAAAGTGGTGTGGAAGGTCCTTTAATTAATATAACTTTTCCATTTGCATGGTATCAAGGTACACAAGCTGTATAAATAAACGAGGGCCGCATATGATTTTTGTAATTTGTTGCCACACAACCTAGCATTCAAATTTTTGTTCAATGCATGGTAATGAAATCTTATCTAACATACTATCAATTTCGCACTCAGTATTCACAACATATATATTTTGAGGGTAAGGAGTTCCTTTAGATATTATGCCATGCACTAAATTACAAACAGTTGAAAATTCTTAAAATTTAAACTATCACAATACGCACTGCACAGGGTTTGCACAATCGCACCGAACCCACACGTGTTAGAGAGTGATTCATACTTGTTTTCAATTCTTATCGGTTTAAGCTCTGACCTGTGTTGACACCCTGTGGCTAAATTTTATGGATCGTACGGTAGATACTTGGTTTTGTTCTATTTTTTTTTTTAATTTCTAATTTAAAATAGTGTACGTTTTGCCAGCTTTTATTTGATTACCTTTTTTTTTTTGGTTTGGAGACATATAAATGGAATTTTCATAGTTTCAGTAGTTTTTGTGTAAAAGAAAGAGAAATTACTTTTTTTTAAGAATTAAAAAATTGACGCATTGTATTTAAGATAGATTTATTCGATAAAATTCCAGTTAGTTGAAATTGTAATCGTATAAATTTTCCAAGGTTTGCAATTAAAAAGTATTTTGTTCCTGATAATGGCCACGTGTAATAGCGTGAGTGGTGCCATAGATACTTCTGAATTATTAGTATTCAGTATTACATAATACTTTTGCTAAGTTTTGTTATTGTAGAATGGGAGAAATTTATTTGAGCTACAATACGTAGTAAAGAAAAATAATTTTGCGATATCATTTTGTGCCGCTTGCAGGAAGCTGACTTTGCAGTTGCAGCACGATGTAATTTTTTTCTCTCGATTATTTTCGTATTGAGGATCATTTTTACCGCGATTATTTTTTATGATAGGCTAATTTAGATTTATGTAATTGGGAAAGGGTGAGATTCTGAACGTCAATCTACCCACGATGTAAGGCGAGGGCTCACACGCTTTGTTTGCGGTGATGGCAATATCCGTGATACGGGTAGTAAGAAGGTTGGAGTAAGTTATTACATACTGGGGGTGTATCGAATTACCGTAGAGTAAGTGATCTCCGTTTCCATTAAATGGGATGATATACTGGTTCACCACATCCCCGAGTTATTTTCGGCTGTGTATCGTTTGTCTGTAATGACAATATTCGGACATTTAAAGATTTTCGTTTTTTTTTAGTGCTTAGCCTGTTCTATGAACCTGCTGTAAGGCATACTGTTTGTGCGGATTAATTTATCGAATTCCTGGGTTAAATCATAATTTTCGCGTATATTGCCGACTTCGAACAAATAATATAAACTGCTGCAACTATAATGCTTAAGAAGTTTCGTGTAACTATGGTCTCGTTTAGTAGATGTGTACATAGCGAGTAAAAGTTTTTAATGTATTTTTGCCTTATTTAAGTCAAGGTTATGCAAATTTAAATTTACGAATTAAAACGTTGCTGGTGCCCATTATTCATATACCGAGAGGAGCGGTTGATAAAATAACTTTGTAAGCAAGAAAATCTGGTTCCGACTGACCATTCTGTGTGTGGTGTAGGTAACTATATTTTTCTGAATTTATATGTTTTAGTGATTCTGTTAAGTGTTTATTCGTACATATTTAAACAAATGAATATGCATTTTGGTTTAAGTTTAATTAACGAACGTTTAGGTAGTAATTCAATGTATGAGGCATATTCACTCACGAACTATTTCGTACGGGGTTCTGATTGTTTCATTTGGTTAGTGTTACATAAAATTATGTACCCACAGTTTTGTAAAATTTAGATGTTCGACGATTTCTTTATTTTGATGTTAACTATAATTTAGGATATATGTATATATATATATATATATATATATATATATATATATATATATATATATATATATATATGTATATATGTATATATGTATATATGTATATATATATATATATATATATATATATATATTTTTTCTTTTTTTTTGAGATGATTAGAAGTAGGAATAATAAAGGGGCTAGAGTTTATTGAGTTTGAAATCTTCAATAGTAGGCAAGTTAGATAAGTTTGTGGAAATATAGTTTATTTTCAATGAAGAAATAGTTACGAGTGCAAAATTATGGTTTTATTGTGACAAAACAGGCTTTGTGGGGTTTGCACATGTTTGTTATTTTCATAAAAGCATTGAGCTATACCAGTAGCAAGTGAGAAAGTTCAACATGATTAATATTAATGGGTACGATTTGTTTCGTGTAACGTATTTATGAAATTTCGCATTTTATTCATTTTGAACACATATCAGATATTGATCACATGGAGTATGATAATTATAATATGTAGAATGTATAGTATTAGGTACAATGCATAAACTATATAAGATATGAAAGAAAGGGTATGATACGAACATAGTATTTTTGTAATTCATAGACAAAGTATATAAAACGTGCATAAGAAGTGATAGTGACTTAAAAACATAATTAAGTACATGAACAACAATTGTGCAGAGTGATATTTAATATAAAATTGCAAATTCTATACAAAAATTGACAAAATAGTTAAACAATGTGAAAATGGGAATTGACAAAATTAAGAACTATGGAGTACAAGTGAACAGTATTGGTGTTAGAGACACATTTTATGTACATTTTAAGTTGTATAGACAGTTATTATACAAATTAAAAGTAAATTTATAGTAAGTTAGGTTAAGTATTATTTGTAAGAATTTCACAAAATTATAGTTTTTATAGGGTAAGATAAGTTTAAAATAAATTATAAAAACATTTAATAGTAAGTTTCCCTCATTTCAACAAGGAATTTAACTATAAATATGTAATATAAAGATAAAATTAGAAAAGTTAGGTTAACTACCTAAATTTTAAATGAAAAAGTAGAAGTTTTGTAAAATTTAAATAAAATGGGTTGAAATAAATGTATTCTGATACAGTTTTTTATGTGGAATTTGAACATGTAATTAGTTTAATTGTAGGATGTAAGATTTTTTTTTATATTAATAAATTTAGATTATAAGTTGTTAGAATGAAATTTATCGAAGCAAAATAGGGCTTATGAGATGTCCTTTTATGCGTAATTTTGCCCTGAATCCAAATCTGCAATTAAAAATCAAATCCTAATTGTATTAAAGAAGATATGGCATAATTTATGTTTTAGTTAAGTTTACAATTTTGTTTAAACCAATCAGAAGCTAGAATATTTTGTGTGTAATGTAGAGAAAAAATTGAAAATTTGGCAATTAAGAGAAATGTATAAAAGGAATTGCTCCTGATTTCTCGCTCTCTTGCTACTCTTGCTTTTTGAATTTTTGTAACTAACAAGTCATAGTGTTAGTTTTATTTGTGTTAAAACGTAAGTAACAATTCTCGTAAACATTATCGGAATTACGCGATCGACGTAGAATTGAGAGATCAGAAACAATTGTTTTAACCTATAACTAAAATTAAAAATAAGGTTACCGATCACAATTGTTCGATAAAATTGTAATTGTTTCGTTTTTCAAGATCGTGTGTAAACATAGGGTGATATGCAATTTTTTTTTGTATGTTAATAAATTCTTCAATTATTTTAGATTCGATATTTATTTTATTGTTAGTGATTACGATCATAAAATAAATATTCACTTCAATAACGGAATCTAAAATAAAAGTGCAAGTGAATACGAAATCTATATGAATTTAAAATACATAATTAAACCCGAGAAATTATTAAATAAATAATACGACATTTTAAAATTAAAACAAATAAAATAAAGTGCTTGTTTATAAGTATTTGAGCATTAAGTACATCGTATTTACCACATGAAGAACAGCCAACAGTTATTTGATTGGATGAAATTATGGAATGTTAAGCAGCATACTAGCGACAGCAAGGCAGTATCACCGATTTATGGAAGGAAGTCTACGTCCAATGTTTAATGTGGACCAACCCGAAATGAACATTATTTGGAATTTGCAGCAACACATGTGAGTAGTATTTCGCTTTCATAACCCTTTTGCATTGATTTTTTTTTGTCCTGTATTTAAATTTTTTTAAATAATGTGTAAATGTTTATACGAATTCACTTGTCAATATCTGAAAAGTATATGATTCAGCGTTATATTAAAATTAATAAGTTTACCTCCAACAAAATTAAAATCGTGCTCAATAATTTGGATCAATTGCAGAAAATTTTGACAGGCTACATTCATTTCAGTATTAAGTGCGCAACGCATGCGTATTTTGTGCAAATTTCAACAAAGTTGGTTTCACATTGTAACTGTTTATTATAAAATACAATTTGATCATTTACATGTAATTTTCACAGATTTAAGATATTTTGCCAATCAATGTTAAATACAATTTAACCCTATCCCCCCATGAGACATCACAATATATATATATATATATATATATATATATATATATATATATATATATATATATATATATACACGAGGGTCATTCAAACATAAACCGGAATTTTGTTCTGCGCGGCGTGGCGGTGTGGAAGAGCAGCGCGGCGTGGCAGGGAATCGTTGGTGGGAATAAGAAGAGGGGGTATCCATGCACAAGGCGCTCTGAGTCACGCCCGCCACTTCAGTACCGCCTTGACTGAACAAGAAGTACCAGTGTCTGTTGCGCAACGCAAAATTATTCATTTTCTCGTCAACGAAGGTGTAAAACCGAGTGAGATTTTGAGGAGACTTGAAGAACAGTTTGGTGATGATACAGTGAGTAAGACCTAAGTGTCTTATTGGGCTAAAAAATTTCGGGATGGTCGTGATAGGGTCGAAAATGAAAGTCATAAACGGCGTTCGGCGACCAGTGTCAATGAAGGCAATCTTCAGGCCGTTCGTGAGCTTGTGGAAGGCGATCGCCGCATTACGGTTGCTGAGACTGCTTCAGAAGTGGGTATAAGTGTTGGAAGTGTTCATACCATAGTATCGAACACACTTGGCTACAGCAAAATTTCGGCAAGGTGGGTTCCACGTCTACTAACCGAGGCACAAAGGAATGTTCGGAAAGACATATGTCAACAATTTCTGAATCGCTTTGAAGAAGGGGATGCTTTTTTGGATCGTGTCCTGACATGCGATGAAACATGGGTCCATCACTATACCCCAGAGAACAAGAGGACAAGTATGGAGTGGAGGAAAGTTGGAGAGGGGCGCCGATCAAGGCCAAGACTCGACTGTCAGTCGGGAAAGTTTTGGCTACTGTGTTTTGGAACTCTAAAGGTATTGTACTGATTGACTACCTACATGAACGAAGGATGAATGCTGCTTACTACTGCCAACTGTTGGATGACGCAAAAAAAGCTTATCGAAACAAACGACGCAAGCAACCGATTCGCGATGTCCTTCTTCTGCACGATAACGCACGGCCCCACACAGCAGCTCTAACTCGTGATAACCTGACTAAATTGCAATGGCTACCTCTTGAACATCCTCCTTACAGTCCAGACTTGTCCCCATGTGACTTCCATATGTTTGGTCCACTGAAGTAAGCATTAGGAGGTGAAAGATTTGAAGACGACAATGCAGTCGAAATGTACGTGAGCAATTGGTTACTGAGGCAGCCACCTTCTTTTTTCTACGATGGGATCAGAAACCTTCCTATCCGATGGAGAATATGTATTTCTGTTGAAGGAAACTATGTAGAAAAATGAAATATTTTTTTGTAATTTTATTTATCCCCAATAAATAGTAGTAAAAAAATTCCGGTTTATATTTGAATGATCCTCGTGTATATATATATATATATATATATATATATATATATATATATATATATAGAGTGTCCCAAAATTTATAGGACACAGAACACTACTAGATTTCTAAAAAAAAGAAATCGATTGAACCCAACATGCTTTAGTCCAAACGTTGATATTCACAGAGATACGGGGTGTTTGTTGTAATGAAAAATACTGAAAAATTATGATTATTATAAAAACATTATAATATATTAAATTACAAGAAAAACTACTAAAACAAATTTTCAAAATGGCCTTGATTTACATCAATACACTTCGTTAAGCGTTTAATGAGTGATCGTCTTATATTAAAAAAATATTTCTTCTTTCGTGGCAAATACATTTACAACGTTTACGATTTTTTGCCATACTCCAGACCGTGTACTTATCACGGAATCGTAAACTTTTGTTTTGAGTATAAATAAATAAAATAAATTTTGAGTATAAATTATACGCGGCATCTTTTTTAAGTATATTAATAATAGTCGTACTATATACAATCTAATTACATACACCAAATTAAATCGTTGTCATCAGTACTTACGATTTTGTTGCATAAAACACCGTGCTACTATGTTTTTTTACGTTGTTCTATTCATTATGTTTTTCATTACAACTAACAAACTCAGTAAATATAAACTTTTGGACTAAATCATGTTGGGTTCAATCGACCTATTTTCTTGTAAGGAATCTACTGGTGCTCTGTGTCCCATTAATTTTGGGACACTCTATATATATATATATATATATATATATATATATATATATATATATATATATATACACGAGGTGTCCAGAAACTCTACGGACAAACCTTGCGTAGTGATTCTAGACCCAAAAATTAAGAAAAAAAGTTCATATAAACCCAGGTCCGGAAACGCTTCGTTTAGGACCTACAGGGTGTAAAAAAATTTTATTTTCCTCGGTTTTATGGCGATATTTTACGAACAAATTTGAATATGGTCCTGAAATTTGGAGCACCGAGAAGGGAACCAACTAATTCAAACGGAACGTCAATATACCGGGTGGTAAAAAAGTTAAGGCCAATTAACTTTTAGCATACCACTGTAGATGCCTGCGATACCTTCAGAAATCATGTGGGAATATGTTCAAGGATTCGCCGCTCATTATCAAAACGAGTGAGATTATGTATCGAAACAAATGGTCATCATGTGAAACACCTTTTGTAACATTTATTTTTTTCGTTCTTAAATTCAAAGTTAAAATAAAAATGCAAACATACGTTACTTTGATTTTTAATTCCAATTAGCTAAGGATTATAGGGAATTAAATTTAACTGTTCATCAACCAATGTCTTAAAAACGGTTGATCTGAGAGGCATCGACCAAGTATACCTTTTTTGCTTAGAACTGAAAAGGAAACAAACTAATTCAAACGGAACGTCAATATACCGGGTGGTAAAAAAAGTTAAGGCCAATTAACTTTTAGTATTCCACTGTAGATGGCGCACTCTGCAGGCAGCATCAAAATCAATAAAATATTTAAGTTTCTCGACCACAAAAACCCTCGTGCTCCAAATATCAGGACCATATTCAAATTTGTTCGCATAAAACCGAAGAAAATAAAACTTTTTCACACCCTGTAGGTCCTAAACGAAGCGTTTCCGGACCTGGGTTTATATGAACTTTTTTTCTTATTTTTGGGTCTAGAATCACTAAGGAAAAATTTGTCCGTAGAGTTTCTGGACACCCCGTATATACAGCGTGACGCATTAGTGTGACAAAGTCCCTCATCTCCTTTATTTAAAGAGATACAAAAAAAAATTAAATACAAAAGTTGTAAGATATGTTCTGGTGCATATTCCAAAAATATTTTTAATTATACAGGGTAGATCATAAAAGCTTAGAAGTAATTTAAAATTTTTTTTTAAATAGAAAACCCTATATATTATTACACATTTAGATCCTACATATAATTTTAGACACATTTTATGTATAATATCCTATACCTAAGTCTAACCGTTTTTGACAAATTTCAAATTTTTTGTCAAAAATGACGTTTGCAGGCCAAAACATAGGTGGAAATCTTTTCTAAACGAACCTTTATCAATTAGTTATGGTTGGTTTCCTTGGAAATGGGGACCTACTCTAATGGGCTGAATTGGTATTTTTGTAATACATACATACAGGGTGATCAAAAATGGACAAGGAGATATGGGACTTTGTCACACTAATTCGCCACCATGCACAGTATATATATATATATATATATATATATATATATATATATATATATATATATATATATATATATATATATATATATATATGCATAAATTTGGGGGTTGTTGGAATCCTGCATGAATTATTCCAAATTAGACTACAGAAATTTTATTTAAAAGTTACGTTTCAGGTAATAAAAATTATAACTAATTATAACTAATAATTTACATTTCATGTGCCTTGATATTTCGCTGTTTATTTTTCTATGATTCTGGTTATTTTGAATATAAACGTGTAATGTTTATAACTTGAGTTTTTTTAAAGTGTACATATTTTGTAATCCTCATCTTCACTCACAACGCTAATTTTTCCGTACATTCACAAGTTATGACTAATGTATTTGTTTGTGGTATACCGATTGTAAACATCTTTGCTGGTGTCTGATTTGCCAAATGGCAAGCAGTTTGTTATCTGTTTGAAAATAAGCTGTATTTTTCTCGAATTTAGGCATTACATCCCGATATCGACGTTTAATAAAGTTTAGGGGTTTATAGATTTGTATAAATTTTTTATCGTGTCTGTTTAGTTTTGTTGAAAGTATTTCTCGTTCCAAATGGTTTAATTGATTACCGTTTTGAGCAATTATTTTTGGGTATTTGAGCCAATAATTTTAGCGCTGAATTTATTGAAATGTTTAATGAGTTTTGGGTTTTATTATCGCGTTTTGCAGCTTTTATACGGAGCTTAGGATTTTGTTAAAGTTTAGGTAACTTAGCGTATATATTTTTGGAATATAATTTTTAGTAGTAGAGTAGGCTATTTTTGAGTGAACGTTCCGGTTTCCTGTTAGACCATTATAAGATCTGTTCATGACGTTTCTCCCGCTATATGTGTATTTAACAGGTGACGCCTTTTTGACAAATTTTACCTGATTTTGACGTATTTGGAGTTCTGCCCTATTGCAACATTAAGTAAGAACTCCGCCCACACTACTGAGCTATGCGGTGGAACAAATTGCCTTTACGGGCTGGCTGCTTTAGTGAGTATTTTAATACTCCGATGGGTATAACTTTCGTGGTGTCACTCCAATCCATGCATAAATATTCGGTATTGCTCTCCAAATAGGAGCTTCGTTTCTGTTTAGAAGATACTCCAAGACCTTTCCAATTCTCCAACAAACGATATTCCAGGCGACATGCTTTGTCATGGTCCTTGAAAATATGGATGGATTAGGTAGGCATCTGTTTTTTTTTTTTGGTAAGTATGGAAATTTTTTAATTTGATCTTGAATGAGTATAATAGTAATGCGTCCACATTAAGGTATACAATCTAAAAATATTTGTAATTATGAGTCATTTTTAATATAAGTATAAAATATTTGTTACGTTTCTTATGCAAGACGAAAAAGGGATATTTTAACCATAATATGAACATGGTGAATTTTTCTTAATCGTCGCGTATATTAAACAAATTATTTCATATACAACTTGAAATTTAATTTACACCAATGGCTTTTTCATTATCACTCAAGACATGACAGCGTTGATATACACAAACAAAGGTTTCATATGAAATTATTAGGACAAAAAACATCCAACGCCTGGACTAATATACCTATTGCCAACTTATGACGGTTTAAAATGATTTATGACATTTGAAAACGTGGGAAAACCACTTTTGATCCCGCCATTAAAGTATAACAAATAAAAAATTTGGTGTGAGTGACTGGAATATTAAAAAATAAATTCCACTACGGTCTAGCCCAGAAAGGTACAATACTTACGAAACTTACTATAGGTTGAGAACCCATTTTTTTGTTTCAGGTGTGAGGGAGGCAGAGATGTATCCATAGATATCATCAGTAATGCATTTGTTTGTTTTTTCTTGTTGGACGCCACTCAATTTTACAGGTTTAATAATTAAAATACAACAAAAATTGAGAAAGTGTTACATTAATGCCATAGGTAATTTGAATAACACTAAACAACTGTATTTATGTGTATATTTACGAAACCAAAATGTCTGATTAATTTCAGAATAAAATAACTAAAACAGTATTTCTCATAAAACTTTACGATTTTAAATAATTTCTAATTTAACACAAATTACATAAGCATATAATCTATCTTTACTTAAATTTCAAAATGCAATATGATCAACACTGTATTTAACAACAAAACGTATACTTGACCTATGTGAATAAATATTACTGTCCTATAGGTTACGAATTCACGTTTTTATCTTAGAAACAGAAGTCAGCTGTTTCTATTCTGCATAACCGTATCAAAACAACACTATACTGATTTGTTATTTCCTTAAAACGTATTTTGCATTACAAGGATACGTACTTACATTTCTCAACCTAAATATAATGTATTAAATTTATTTTCAAACGAACTGCAAGTTTAAGACTTTCCTTTTCTTTGTATAGGATAAACATACGGTACGGTAGGCTTAGGCAATTTCAACTCTCTTCATTAACGTACAAACAACATAAACGGAATGTAGACCAGACTACAAAAGCAGGCAAACTAACAGCAAGCGGTACTGAAACGAAGGTATCCCCATTTTTAATTATTCAAGACAAAAATTACACTATCATGCACGCCATTTTTATTCATGTTAACATCGTGACGGCATCCACCACGCTTTTACAACGATACGACATTCATTACCATAAGAGCTTCTTCTTAACACAAGCGGTTTCCCTTAATGTCGAGGCGCATCCTTGTTCCCTTGTATTGTTATATTGTTAGCTTTCGCCGTAGAGAGTGTTCTGGTTTGTCATCTTTGAGGCAGTTTAACAGTATTTAATTTTTATGACCTAGTTATTCTTTACTAAAATTTTATAGTTAGCTTTATACGTTTCTCAAACTGTTATATTAATAGCAGGCTTATGTTTATGTTTTAATTTTTCAAATTTGACAAAATTGTTCACAACATCTTTAACAATTTTAACAAACATTACTACTGACGAAGATAACTGTAAGTGTTATCGAAACGCTTAGATTGTATAATTTAAAGTACATCATTAAAAAACCCCAAAAAAGATAAGTATTTTATTACGAGTGTTAATGGTGAAAGTTTACATTTTCATATTGTTCCCGTGTGCATGTGTGGGTGTTCGTGCGCGTGTCTGTGGCTGTGTGGTGTGTGCGTGAGTGCATACGCGCGCGCGTGCGCTAGTGTGCTTACGTGTGTGTGTGTGTGTGTGTGTGTGTGTGTGTAAGTGTGCGTGGGTGTTTGTGTGTGTGTATGTGTGTGTGTGTGTGTGTGTGTGTGTGTGTGTGTGTGTGTGTGTGCATGTGCATGTGTGGTATGCGCCTGGTGTGTGTGCGGGTGTCTGTGGCTGTGTGCGTGAGTGCACAAGCGCTTGCGCTCGTGTGTTTGCGTGTGACTGTGTGTGGGTGTGTGTGTATGTGTGGGAAGAATTGAAGATGCCAAAAGCTGGTGCTATAAAGTGATCCCCCCGATGTTTTCTTCTAAATCATACAATGTTGTTAGCATCCTTATATTTTCAATATTATTCTCATTACCGTTTTCTTCTAATAACAATTGAAACAAGTGCAAAAACAAGCGCAGGTGTCCACATGCTGACGGCCCTGGGTCTTGTGCGCGGGCGCACTCGGCAATGTACGGATAGGATCTGTTATATTCGGGAGTCAAGGAGTAAAGGTCGCTGAAACAGCCTTCGCCGAAAGTCTCGTATCGCAAAATTTGCGATACATATATTTACACTGAACAAGGTATTTCATTAAACATTTTTCCTATAGCAACCATTATCGGCTTCAACATCCTATCCAGCACTGTGAACGCATGCCTCCAAACAAGTTCACGCCTATATATATATATATATATATATATATATATATATATATATATATATATATATATATATATATACGTTTTGTCGCGCATAAAAACGTATACTGTCACTAGTTAAAAAAATCTACATATTTTGATGCACCCTCGCCAACCGCTACCCCGCTACACATACATCTGACACGTTAGCAAAAGTTAAAATAATGCAGTATATTATTTAAAGTATATTTACCTGAATTTTGCAGAACGCGAGCTCTCACTGCTGCAGCTGTATTTACACCTAACGGTTTACCCTTTTTGTATTCAAACCACCATTTTCCGCGGTAGATTTCAACGACAACACCTGGTTAATCAAATGACACATCTCCTTCCGCATATAATTCGTTCGTATCGGTAACGGATGCTGTGGGTGAGCGGATCATCACGCACAACTTCTTGCATGTTTATTCAAGAACGATATGCATTGATAATAAAATTTAACAGAATTTCTGTAGCATGAAAAAGCAGGCACATGAAGGAATCGCTTTGTTCTTGAGTAAATGAATTCCTATACATACAAAGCCAGCCACAGCAAAAAAAAGAGTTGATTAAACGAATGCACAGTAAAGGTATTTCTACAGTACTCTTTTAATGTATATAAAAAAACTTTCTGTTAAGCTTTAAATTATCTGCATCAATACAGTATACTACAGTTAAGAATTAGGTTTGATATTTACATATAATTGAAAGCGGTTTTATTTTAAATTTCCAAATGTTATTTTACGAGACAGTACAGCTCTTTATGTCTATTTTAAATCTATACATGGTATATGATAACTAGCACGTTACAAAATGCGAATGGGGAATGTCAATTTAAAAAGCTTAATTGTTAAGGTACATTTTTTAAAATTACACCACCGTTATGAATGTGAGACACTAATGTATTGATGTAAAACAATGAAAACCCATTCTAACGCCTACTAATAATAAAAACCATTTATTTAAGGTACATTTTTTAAAATTACATCACCTATATGGATGCGACCCCATTGTATCCCCTTTAAAACAAAGAAAACCTCTTATAATGCTTACTAATAATGAAAAGCCATTTATTGATATCAAAACAAGCACATTTCTTTATCTAGCGATCTGCATTAAAACTAATAAATCTGTAACCTACTTTATGGTGGTAATCTCCATTACTTTAGTGATCATTATAACATTTTTTATAAACGTTATTTAAGCAACATTACAATTCTTATGCCTATTTTAAGTCTATAATTGTTAACTCTCTTCTGTAACCAATAATTAAATATGTGCAATGAGTCTATATTTTCTAATTGCAATATATAACACAATTTATTTCTATAGCTAATCTGTTTAATACCTAATTCTGTTCCCTCAGATAACTGTTCCAATTTCCTACAGTTTGCGGTCTTAATATTACCTTTAATTTCGTGCATTCGAGGGTCGTCAATTTAGGAATAAAAAGGGCTGAAATTTTAGGTACAGTCGTAATCACATTTCAGTTTTTTTTGTTTGCCGACAGATCTTATGCCCGGAAAACGTTGGCTAAATCTCTGCATTTTTCAGTGCTTTGTAGAAATTAAAGTAGACAAAATTTACTACAAGTTTCATTCTTTCTACAACTGTTACACCGCATTAATTCCCCAAAAACATTAAATACTTCTGAGCATAATTTGAATGATAATAAATTAATGGAGGGGCACACTGATCCCGCCTGAAAATCGAAAAAACTGATTAATTACTAGACATTTACCTGTCACCCCACACCTAAACGTTGCAAACCAATACTTTCCGATAAAAAAAGTGCACATCCTGAAAATCCTTAGATAAAATGTCCTAAAACTAATTCCTATCAAACCATATTTCCTAGTTTAGTGTTTCGACAGCTTAAAGTACAATATGTATTACCTTCCCATCTGGAGCAAGAAGGTTGATATCGGATAAAATCCTGGGACGGTAGTATTATATACTAATACAAATCTAATGACTAGACGTTTATCAATAAGTTCCCGCGCTCAAACGTCAAAAAATCTCGATACACAGAGCCAATAGAGAACCGTTTAACCGTGATGGGTTGGAGAAGAGAATACCAAGCAACCAATATTACGGAAGCTTTCCAAAGTTATTTTACTATCTACGTCTCTTTAACTTAGACCTAATACATATTACACTTAACTTGTGCACACTCTTTGTCCAGTTCTGTAAAATGATTCTAGTTAAAGCATGTTTACATATGGTTGGGGGCTCGAAAACGAACCAGAACCAGCTTTTTCAAGAAACGCCATTGGATAATAACCACCGTCGACTTATTCCAGTATCTATCACTATTGGAAAAGCTACCCTTTACCACTAAAAGTAGGTGATTTAAGGGGATTATCCAGATTTTTCCATAACATAGAAACTGCACCCCTATCAGTACCCTGACCTATAAAAAATACCTCCTAAAGTAGGTGGTTTAAGCGGATTATCCAGCTTTCCCCTTCCGTAATATAAAAACTACACCCTATTAGTACCTTGACCTATAAACAATACCCCCTAAAGTAGTTGATTTAAGGGGATTATGCAGCTTTTTCTATAATATAAAAATTAGTCCTATCAGTACCTTGACCCACTTTCAGATTTCTAAGAATTGTACTTAGTATACAACCTTCACATTTCCACGAACTGAGATTTCTAAGAATGTGACGCCCTTCGTAGCAATGAACTTTAACCCCTCACGAGCTGATTCTATGCTTAGTTTACCAACATCCTCCCACTACAAGCGAAGATATGAAAAATAGAACTAGAGCTGCGACCTACAGAATGGAAATTAAAAAAAAAGGGCATAACTTTAAAAACAATTTTTTCTTCTGACGTCAATAAAAGATGACATTTTAAACTTCACCTGACAACGTTAAAGTTTGACATTTTCACCGGCGTCTGCAAAAGTCATTCGCATCCCCTCGCAGCGGATGCAAAAGTAATGTAAGTTAATAACTCAAACACCCAATTTGGAAAACAACGAAAACAAATTTATTGTTATTTAGAGTTATAATGATTAAAAGTATAATGACTAAAACTAACATTTTCTTCAAAATAAAATCCGCGAGAGATAACAGTGGAGGTCTCGCTGCGTTCTAAGGAAATGGTCTTTAATTCTTCCTCTACTACATGAACGTCTGTACTACTTATTTTATAGATTCCCATCACCGCTCTTGAGCATTTTCCATTTCCATATTTCAAAAAAAATTGGTGATCATTCATATCTTGTGGGCGCAAAGCAACATATTTGTTATATTAATTTAGGAAAGATTCCCCTACAACTGTAAATGATTTAATTGTTTTTTGTTTTGCTATCTGGAATTTTAATATGTAGCAGAGTTTTCAGGTTCTCAACGTCGTCTACTTTCATCTTCACCAATTCATCGCAACGACATGCCCCTGAGATATCAATAATCAAAACTATCTAAAAAAAATACAAAATATAAAGACTTGTTTTCATTTTATTTCTAAAACTTACCTTCATTGCCAAGCCTTTTTCGTCCCACGCTTCTGATAAAAATTTGTTAAATTGGTCTTTTGTAAATACTTTGGCCTGCTTTGGGGTGTATCGTTCATTCTGCTTCTTTAGATATGGACGAAGTTTCAAGTATTTTGACACGGAGAATCTTCACAATTTTCAACTTGTTTAATGCATTGTTTTCAACCAAACCTAGCCACAGCTATTGTTGCTTGCCAGAGCACGCTAAGTAAATCTAACTATTCCTCATTTTCACAACCACAATTTTATGCGGAGCAAAGTGACTTTCACTTTAGCTCCTTATAAAATAATTACTATTTCCGCAAATCGTTCAGAAATTTTGACATCTCTTATACAATTTTTGGAATAAAAAGTCAATATCTCCATGCTTCTAGTCGTAGTTATGCAGCGAAAAATAACTTTACGGAAATAGTATTATACGTTATAAGTCCGGTAAAAAAGATATTACGTAGGTACGAATAAGTAATTAACTCGGACGAGGCGAAGCCTGTTTACTAGAACCCTCAATTGGGCCCCCGGTGTACAAAGAACACTTAACAGGACAAGAAACCACGAAAACCTACTGAGCGCCCTCCGGGGTAGAATCAGAGGGTGCCACACCAAAACATATATTCGCCCTGTTATGGATTTTCGAGCACCCATATACACTAACATAGACCCCAATCACCTTTCCTCTATTGCTTTCTGTGAACGCCGAATACTCAAGACGCATACACAGGTTACCTCTAAGGTACCCTAGTTACCTCACAGAATCCAAACACTACAGAAAAACTTTATACATAAAATAATCTTCGGCGACACTATCCCTACCAAAGAGATCCTTAACACTCCCTACAACTACCGTTTTCCCCAATTCCCACGAAGAAAACCTAAATTAAAATTCAAGCATCCCGCCGCGATCCTTACACAACTCTTTGACGACCTCCCCAAGGAGATAGAAGGATCCTAGATAACATCCCATATGCCCACCGAATCCCCCCGTCTATTCGATGACGATCTAGCAACAAACCGGGCAACGAATCGGATTAACTACATTAAGCACTAAACAACACACTTGCTGAAACCAATTAACACATTATTAAGCACTCAAATAAACATAAATCTTTTTTCTTTTTTTTTACACCAAAAATAACCACATATCATGATTGTGAACTATGCAATAACACAAAACATCGCAACACCAACAAACATGGATTGACCAGGGCTGAAGAGAAGGGCTCCTGAACAGTCTACGACTAAGATATATATATATATATATATATATATATATATATATATATATATATATATAGACACACACACACACACACACACACACACACACACACACACACACACACACACACACACACACACACACATAAGCTATAAATAAGTGATTATCAACCATAATCACACTAACAAAAAAAAAAGACCTGATCATACTCTCTCGTAGTCTTTTACTTACGCAATTGGATAGAAAGGTATTCGCCAATCGCCGGGATGTCAATTAAACAGTGCAACGATAATAAGCCCAGAATCATTTATTTGATATTCTATACACACCGTGCACAAACACGCCTCTACGGCACATTATAAAACCGACGTGCTAAACGTAATAAACCGTTTAAAATTAGCTTTTTCAAAGAGTACTTCTCAGTAGAAGTCCTGTAACCAGCTTCAATACTCGCTCGCCCATCGCGAGATACCCATTATACTTCTCTAACGAAGTCCTGGACCTATATCCGATCCTGTTCGCACGTCGTCGCGATAACCTAGAATTATCGAAGGAATCCTCCTTCCATAATACCGTACCTGTAAAACGTTTAGTTTATACTGTACCTGATAACCAATCTTTAAACTAAAACGTCGTTGAAGGTTTAAATACCTTATTTTTATTATTAACGCCGCCCAAGGTAAACGCATGCGAGCGTGCCCGCACCCCGTGTACCCAAAGCGAGACCATTCATATTTAATTTCAAAGAGTTTAATAACTCGTAAACACCACCAATCCACCGTAATTAATATCCTACTGTAAATAGATAGCTAGTTAAGAAAGCTGCTGAAAAATTGATTAGTTTGTTTTAAATTTAATTTCGTAAATATTGGATCGAAAAAGTTGCATTGATACCATATAAAACTCGTATTCTTTTATAAAGAATAGAGTATAAAACAGTCCCTTTAAAAGTATTGATTTAAATTAAGATCAGTTCTTTTAGAGTGTATAAACACCTCGCTAACCATATTTTCACAGAAAACGTAGAGGGGGGGGGGGAGTGACCCCGACCACCGGAAGGATGCTAGAGGTTGAAGAAGACTTGTAATATCATTTTACTTGTGTTCATTTCATCTAAAGTATTCTGATTTATGGTTTAGTATGTTAGATAAGTTAATCTTAAGTGTGAATATTTAGCTTTATAACCAATAGAAATAATATATGTATAAAACCTTTGCGAGTATATTGTTCAGTGTGGAGGAACCTGGTAATTAATCTTCAACCCCAACAAACGAACAACTCCCCCTTTTATAGTATTAAAAACCGATTGAGCTAGACTGAGGCAAATTAAATTAAGCAGGCAACTTACAAGCGCGTATCTAACATGAAAGTAACAAAAAAGTTCCGGTATACATGGGTCCCAAAATGCTTCTTCAGGAAGCTAAAGCCCTGTGAAGCTGGCTTTCAAAAACTTATTTTAGACTACTGAGCAAAACTCATAGCCCATAATTGCGCCTTAATAGTGCATATTTGCTACCGGTCTTTCATAAATGATCGTTTTTTGATATCCCCATAGGTAGAAATTTAAAGGATGGGGATTTTCGTCTCAAACATGCTTGTTATGAAAATCTACAATACCGTCTCTTCTAAAACCAGCCTCATCTGTAAACAACACTAAATTATTGAACTAACGATTTTCGCTACATTTTTTAATAAACTATTGGGAAAATTCTAACCAAGGAAGATAATCCGTAAGCGGTGACTCTGCTTGTACTCGTTGAACGTGATACGGCTACAACTGTTCGTGAGGTACTCGCCATACTGTCGAATTTGATGAGTCCAAACGATTTGCAATTTCTCGCGTACTTGAGCCTGGATTTTCTTCTACTACACGTAAGGCAGCTTCTTTACCCAGTCTTAATTTGTTTAGAAATGGTGATATTTAGCGACTCTAAGAGTACCTTTTTTGTGCAATAGGTATGGGTGGATCATAATCTGTTGCCAAATAGCAAAAAATCGAAGTGTTAGAAAAATGGGGCCAAATTTACCCCACTAGTACGCACGCTCCTGACTAAAGCTAGCTTTGTTCAGTGATCTCAAATTAGTTTTACTGACAGAAATGTATATCCCAAATTAGGTTGCAATAGATGCAGTCATTCCGGAACTAGAAACCGATAACCAGTTTTGGACAGCCATCTTCAAAGGGCTCTAGCTTCCTGAAGAAGCGTTTTCTGAACCGTGTTTACAGGAACTTTTTTTCTTATTTTCACCTAAGGTATGCACTCCTAAGTTTTTGCCGTGTATTTAGAAACACCCAGTATACACACAATAATGAATTATTATAAGTTTTTGTTATGAACGAATAAGTTCAAAGGTAAATATGTAATTATTAATATAAGTAATTTGATTGTAAACTCATTATATTTAGAATTTACATCAGTTCTACATACATAAAGACAAAATTTACATCGATTGGGGCTTGAACCTTGGTGGCGCAGTTGGTAGCACGGTACTCTAGCAAAGTACAGGTCGTAGGTTCGAATCCTACTCGAGGTAAACTTTTTATTTATGTATTTAATAAAATTTAAACACAATAATGAAAACAAATCTTGCCACAATTTTTTTGGAATTCTCTAACAAAATGTCCAGTTTCGAAAATGAGATATATCCAATGCCTTAAATGATTGTGACATCAAATGTGCTCTTTTTAAAATCAAAGTTGTAACGTGGTCTGTTTTTCTAAGAGCACACTGCTTGTAATAATAATAGTAATAATAATCTTTATTTATTTACGGAAAACTCCTTTTCAATACTATAAACAGAAACTACAGCTTATAACAGTTATACCTAACATTGATAAATTAATCACTCTTAAACTATGTTTAAACCTAGTAATAGAATTACAAAACAAATCGAACATGTCACAATGATTAGCTGCATTAATCGTCCTAGAAATTCGCTCAATAATACTATGTTTACCATAATTAGTTGAATAGTGTTCTAATCTGAACAAATTTTTACTTTGTCTCGAACGATGGCTTGGGCTCCCAATATAATTAAAGGTCTGAATCAAATTAGCATTATTGATAAAGAAAATAATTTATAAGCAAAGCATAACAGCGCTATAGTTCTTTTACTTTCTTTATAATATTCAGAACTCGCAACTAAACAGTGACCTTTATGAGCTAATATTTTAAAAATTTACACTGAACATTCTCAATTTTGTTAATAGAGGCAGTATAGTAAGCAGACCAAACAAAACTGCAATATTCTAGATGAGACCTTATAATAGAAAAATACATAAAATATTTACTAGATCTAAACAGTAACCCAGGTAGTCTTAGTGCTTTACAGGTATCAGCATCAATATGATTATCAAAATCTAGCTTAACAAAGATAACACCTAAATACCTTATAACATTCACGTTTAAAATCTAAAACTTTGACAACACTGTTAATTTATGATGGTCTACTTTGCATTAAATTCATATGAATGTTCGATGCATGATCATATTTATCTATAAATATCAACTAAAGGTTTTTCATACACAGCAGTATACACTTGGGCACTGTGAACAATAAAGTAAACGTAAACACTACACCAACGAATATATGAGGAGTTATATTCTCAAAACGCAACAAAGTCCAACATTTCACAAATTGACTTTTAGATGGCGTTGTGCAGTTTTGTTGGTTCTCTGCGACGTGTGAATTCATAAAACGTGCAAAAAAAGTGCAACATACTCCCTACAAACCAATGCATAATTTGAACCTCTTTTTTCAAAATGCAACTAACGCATGCCGTTTATATTCTCAAAGTGCAACAAGTGCATTATAGTTTCTTATCTTTACCGGTAATTTGTAGCACGTGTAGGTGACGATTAAAATTATCTGTACGTTTACAACTGACGGTGTTATTGTACCAAAATCTACTGAAGATGGTTTCATCCGACGAAGAAGGTTTAACTATAAGCGAAAACACTGAAGGGCGTGGAACAAGAAAACGTAGACAACGGCCGAAAAATCTAAGGTTAGAAAAGAATGAAAGGTAATTATCGTAGCCATTTTAAATACAAAATGGTTTGATTATATTTGTAATTATGTATTAATTATGATTAATTTAGGTATGCTGCAAAGGATATTGAGCTTGAGCGGTTTCAGCCTGGTTGCAAACATACAAAACGTAACAACGTCAACAAATTTCAATGCACCGTTATACCGAAAGAAATTTTGATTGCCTCCAAGAAAACTGTTTTTCTTGATAATATTAAAATTTCGCAAGATCAGCGACTCAGTTCATTCCTGCAAGTTCAACATCCACGACACCGAAAGCCTCAAAAAGGGACGAAAACACACGGATTACATGTTAATTACAAGGTAAAAGAATCATTTTATTATTTTTACTGTCTCTAATCGTTTTGTATTGTAACGGTATAAACGGGTGGTAGAACGGGATTACAGATAAATTGGCCCCTTTTTGCCTCGACTAGTCAGCGTATGGGTCGTGGATTGATGTTAATAATTTTGCACATCCAGAATAATAAATCGTACGTCAGTCAAAATAGGGGTTGAAGACAAAATAAATTCGGTTAAGGGCGCCAGAATGTTTAGTAGTCAAAATAAGGGTTGTCGTGCCAAAATTACGAGTACATAGCGTGTCTAAACATACAAAAAACATACGCTTACCTATTCGTAATCAATCCCAGGTGTGCTGGACAGCAACTCAGCAAATCACCTAAAATCGGGCTTCAAAAAAACACTACACGCTTGTCAAATAAAAGCGTGATAAACACTCAATAAATTTACGTTAATACACCTCAGTGTAAATAATTAGGCATTAAATAATAATCAAAACAAAACAAAAAAAATAAGCTATAGAATGAACTCTAAACTGAATTAATACTCAACTAAAAATCAAATAAAATACTAAATATTAATAACGCTATTACTCAATAAAACAAAAAAACTAACTTCGTTACGTTAAAAACTAAAACGCCGGTAATTTGTAATTTGCAAAAAAAACTCTTATGTAACACAAAAGGGTTTCCATAGAATCAAAACACATTTATAAAACCTAACAAACTATAATAAAATAATAAAGATGATAAATATAAAAAAATGTAAACATACGATAATGCGTATAAACAAAAAAATAAATGCTTAAAAGGCGACAGGATGTCTGATCAGAATACTGCTTTTACGCCAGTCTAAATCGTTTAACCTAAATACAAAATTCGTGGATAATATACCCACACTACAATAGGGTCGATTGCCCTTTAATACCAAAATAAAAAAGTGTGAAGGCGGAGCGTCAAAACTATAATTAATTACGCTAAACAAATTCAAACAACAACTTACTTTAACCAAAAAAAATGACCCCGCTTTCAAACCTTCATAAACACAAAAAAAATCTTAAAATATTCAATAAAAAAACAATATTATGTTACCTTAAAGGTCTAGAATTACACCTCTCCTGTGTTACAATATATGTGGAAGATAACCAGGTGGTCGGTTACGGCTATGACGGAAATGAATTCTCCCTGCTCTGGCAAAATGATGAATGAAATGTAGACTATTGTTCTATGATACACAAACAATTTCTTGAATTGATTCGCGTTAAATTGTTACGGCATAAGTTCAAAACTTCTTTTAAAATAATAATAAT
The DNA here is from genome assembly GCA_036346205.1 of Vesta saturnalis. NCBI lineage: Eukaryota > Metazoa > Arthropoda > Insecta > Coleoptera > Lampyridae > Vesta > Vesta saturnalis. Next base: position 2,774,502 of record JARFJB010002108.1, on the reverse strand, counting down.
ATTGAGCGTTCAAAATTACTTGATAACTTTTAGCTTTTAATTGGTTTTATTTCCACTAATAATCCAAAATGTTAATAACTTGATTTAATTAAATATAACTTTTAATATATTGCGAGAGTTTCTTTATCCTTAAATACGCTTTGTACGGTAAATAAGAGGCACTTGGAAGAACGATGATGTTAAAATCCGCAGAAGCGATATGAACCAAAGAGGTCACTGAAGCACTATACAACACGACGATGTCCTCTAGGTAACTTTACGTAAAACCGAAATCGGCACTAGGTATAATCCTTTGGTGATGAACAATTTTAATAAATCCCTTTACAGGTAATATTCAGGAGAAGCTTAACTACCCTTACTACACAAAACAGTACGTTCGTTAAACACCACAAGGTCCAAAATTTCAACGTTCTAAACCACCCCCTTAAAGCGTAACAATAAACGGCAACGTATACTACTACTCGATAGCGCAGTCAGATTTAGAATCCCAAAAATTATTAACAAATTCCATCTTGGATTTTACATCCCACTACTCATAAAAAATCTTATCTACTTTAATTCCACCAATTAAAAAAACGGAAGGAGAAAATAAGGTACCCCGATAAACAAATTCGTTTCCGTCCGTAAGGACTCGGTAAATGTTGAAAAATTCAACGTCAGCCAAAGTATCCTGTACAGCCTCTGTATGTTTACCTTAAAGTACGAACAATAAGGCCCACATGCAATCTCTATAAATCAAAACCAAAATACCTAATAATAAACTGGACAACTATACTTAAGCGTCTTTATGTCGCTAACATGACATCATACGCCGATAATTCCACACTATTTATTTAAATTACTTAATTTTCTATTATATTTTACGGAAAACAAACGAAATGAACCTTAATTAAACTTATATACAACTAAACACAAATAAACGTTAATCAAACTTCTATAAACGGGAAATAATAAGGAAAAACAACCTAAATTTCGGAATAATAATTTCACAAACAAAGAATCTAAAGCTCACCACACACCTACCATCCCTAAAGGTCGCTACACACGTTAAAACAAATTTACTATAAAACATAATTTGACAACAAAAAAAAATATGTATATACGGAATCTAACTAAGTGCATAAAACTATAAACAAAATTACCCAATACGTATACAGGGTGTTCAAAATACCCTGACAGTATAAATTATAGATACGTCATAATGAGTAAAGGCCAGATCTATATGAAGAGTACACGGGAAAAACGATCTAAGTCACTTTTGGCAAGTTTTGAGATAAGTTAGTTTTAAAGTTTGAAAGTCTCCTTTTATTAAATACTGATAAAGACAAAATAACTATTTGGCTTAACTAGATGATTTATTAACGTTTTTTCAAAAAGCAAAGCAAGTATTAAAAAAAACATTTTCTTTTCCAAAAAAAAAGCAACAAAAATATGTAACTACACAAAACAAAATGGAAAAACGATCTAAGTCCAAACCAAATTTTCTTTAAGCTTCTCTTAGGTAATAAAAATAACCATTTGGACCTCGCTCGTTTGTTGTTATTTAACTGTCAAAATGGCAGGCTGTCATTAACATGCAAGCAAGAGGTTCCTTTTTGCTGAAGAGTATTTTTGCTTTATAGTTCCTGCAAAGAAGGAAAGAGTAGTAGTTATTTACCTAACAAGTATGGAAAGTGGTAATTTTCCACACGCGACGGCAGTTTACCGAACGACGCGTAATGGAGTTCTGTCTGCCGTCAAGTGCGGCATGTGTTAGGTACACATTTTTTTCTACGAGTAGTTTAAATTTGACAAAAATGTAGAAATTTATTGTAGAAAAAGAAATTAACTTAGAAAATGATCCATAATAGTAAAATACTAGTACAACTGGAGTGCAAATATTTTATTTTAAAAATAGTGCGAAAAAGTAACTTTGGTTTTAGTTATTGTAAAAAAATGAGAAGTAAAATTCATCACCACTCATATTGTTATCTATGGTCGGCAACTCCAAGTAGTAGTTTTGATTTTCTTCGGCAACGAATTTCTTTAGCTCCTGTAGGTGTAGGTATTTTTTCTTTGGCACCGGAATAGCTTGTTTATATAATAATTTTGGGGCACCCTTCCAAGTCAAATTGGGCCCCGCAATAATAAAGCTTTGCCTCGCTCCATTATAATTTTCTCTTGTTTCTATTGTTCTTGGGTGTTCATGGCTTATACGAATTTCTCTTAGGGGTCTTGTGGAAAATGGGCACTTCTTCTTGTATGTTTGTGCTAGAAACCCTGTGCAGGCGAAAAACATGTCTTGCTTGCATTCTACAACATCAAATGGCCGTGGTTTGCATCTGGCGTTTTTAAAAACTTCAACCCATTGCTGTGGGACATCAACTTCAGTTTTTTGATTAATTAGACCAAAGTCCTTATCACATTCAAGGTATGAATGACCTCTGATAGGAAATGTGACAATCACACAGTCAAAGCGCTTTTTTTGTGTACCAGGAAATGCAAAAATCTGAAAAGGGTGTAATTTTTGTTTTGACCAGCGCAGGAATCACAGAAGATTTCTAAATGTCGTACTCTTTCGTCAAGAAAGTTAAAGCAAAAATGGTTTAAGAGCGACACAACATCATCTGACCCTTTTTTAGCAACAGTTTGCGGGTATGTATAAAAATAGACTGCCCTGATGAAAGGATATGAATATTAAAGCTAACAAACGTCAATTGCCTTTTGTAATACACGTCGTTAGTTGTGATGTTCGGTGTTGGTAAGTTCTTTGAATAGTCCATTGTTACTGCGTCAAAGTTTACTTGTTTTCGGGCGTTTTTTTTAGCAATGCGTTTTCTTGTGTAGAAAGTGTCCGCTTTTAGTTTGTGTACTTTGTGTTCAGTGTCAATAGTTCTCAGCCTTTTTTTCTATATCTGACTTCTTTTCTAGATTATCAGCACCTATGTTCTTTAGTTGAGTCTCCAAGGAAGACTTTTTCACTTTAACTTCGTCGCAGTAACTGCAGGTATCTGATCTAGGGTACCCAAACCCAATGTTAAATTTTGTGTTGAAAATTAGTCAGTAAGATTCATAACTTATTTTCTGATTCGGATATTTTTCACGAAAGAAGAGATACATCTTTTTAATATTTAGGGTCTCTGGGAGATACAGCTTTCTTGACTTTTTTAAACTATAATGAGATACACGACCTTTAAATGATTTGATATGTTCCTCAACAAGTTGCGCCATTTCTGGACTCATCTTATGTAGTCTATTTTGATGCCTACCTACATTGTGAAACATACACAGATCTAATACATCACCTTATGTAATAATGTTTTACACATCTTACCTCTCATATCCTCAACTGAACTACCTTGCCTTCTAAGACCACTTTTTATTGTTATGATCCTTCTGTTTGTTATTCCATGTAGACTGATAAAGGCTAGCTCGCACACTGACATTTCATGGAATCCATCATTCTCCCCATTTTGAACACTTATTTTGTAACGAAATGCATTGGATCTCAAATTTGCAATATCTTCCCTTTTTCGTGGCCGACGTCTTGTAATTGGCAGCATAGAAATTAACCCAGCTAAATGTCTGTTCTGTGAATTTCTGTTTTTTAATAAATTAAATGTTCTTACAATATTTTTCTTTTCAGCGTCGCTCAGTTTTTGAAAACATCGATTTTTACAGCTACAAGGATTCCCGGTCTCAAACGTATGATTTCGAACATGTTTCTCAACATCCTTTACACGACCAAAAGACTTTCTTTTTCGAGTCTTACTTAAGTAGTGTGATAATGGCACAGATTCGCTATCACTACTAGACATGACAATAATATTATTTCCGGCCTTGATAACACCCGACAAAAAATATGCTGCAAGCGTGAACACGATTAGAAATAAACTAAAGGTTAAACAGGAATAAAATCGACTACCCCCCTTCCATCGGTTATCGGACTTGGATCGGTTATTCGTACATTGAGAGGACTTAGATCGCTTTTTCATAGTACACTCGATTTTAAACGCTAATTTAACGGACTTAGACTGGTCTTTCAGTGGTTTACTACGGGCGAAATAAAATACGTATGCTAAAGTTACATTTAGCGTAGTAATCCAGATTTTTGATATTTTGGACTTAGATCGTTTTTCCCGTGTGGTCTTCATATGCATTTGCATATTTTTTTGCTAAACGTTTTCGAATTAATGTAAGGTTTTCTTTACGTTTTAGGTTATTCTAAACAAGATAACATTAGTTTTATACTGCATATAAATGCATATTTTGCAATAAATGCATATTTCACTATAAATGCATATTTCTTTGAATATATAGTCATTTTTACGTTTTTTATAAGATCTTTAAAACAATCGTAAAAATGACTAAGTAATTTTATTTATATAAAAATCGTAAAAATGAATTATCATATCACAATGTTTATCAAAAAAATTGAAATGTTTTATTTGAAAGGCAAACAAAAAAAAAACACTTGTTCATATCTACCATCAGCTTCAAGGAATTGCTACAGTCCGGGACATGGCTCTAAAACTCCGACGTCTGAAGAGGCAGAGGGATAAATTCCGCATAAAAACTAGACTCACGCTTGATATCATAGGCGTGCGTAGTGTTATTTTTAAACATAAGATAACGTACAACGACAATTATTTTTTACATTTGCAAATTGCGTTTGATTTTGCGTATATATTTTTTATAAAAAAAGCTTGGGTTTCCAAAAAGCTCCTTAACGCATTAAGTTTTATTTATAAAATACGGTGAACTAAGTTTACGCCACTGAATAATACCTTCAACGAACATAGAATGTTATGCACAACACACATTTTGTGCGCGATAAGGCGAACGCGACTTTCGCGTTGATAATTTCCAATCGCTGAACTCAGTATTGACGAGTTTCGGAAATAAAATGGATTTTTAATGATATATGAATATGACTTTTTAAAAGGATAAAATGTTAATATTTAATGCTTCAAAATTATATATATTTTTATGTTATTATTATTATATTATTTTCAATATTTATATATTAATATTACTTATTAAGTTACCACCAGAACCGATTCTAACGCGTTGGGGCACTTGGCTTGAGGCAACAGTGTTTTACCAGAAAAATTTTAATGACAAAAAATGTATGTATAATAATAATTTAAAACATCAAAATTCTGAATTTTAGCATTTAAAAAAAATTGTTTTAGGTAATTGACAGTTTCAACAGCTCACAATCAGCAGCAATAAAAGAAGCACAAGAAGCATTTAATAATGACAAAATACAAAATGAATTAGCTTACATTGCCACTAACTTCGCAGTACTGATTCAAACAATTAAAGCACTAGAATCGGCAGGTGAATCACTAGTGCAAAATTTGGAGAAAATAGCAGTTATTCGTAAATCTTTAGCAAATGCACCAGGGATAGTTGCTAAAAAAGCATATAATAAACTTGAAGCTATTCTAACAAAAAATCCTGGTTTGACACTTTTAAGTTCAATACACTGCAGCATAGAAGTAGAAAAGTTGCCCGACTTTAAATATGCACCTGTAACAATGTGTGAGGTAGAAAGATCATTTTTGCGATATAAAAATATCATATCAGACAAAAGACAAAATTTTACGCCCGAAAACTTGGAAAAGTATCTTATTTGTCATTTTAATTGTAAGTAAACTGCATATCTGTGCACCAAAACACTATTATAAAAGAATGCTTTGTGCTGATTTTAATTTTTTAATGCATATGCGCATATTTAAGTGCATATTTCGCATTTTTAGATGCAGATATTGCATGCATACTTTGACTTTTTAAATGCATATAAATTCGGCCTTTAATAATGAGGAAGATCTTTTAGTTTGTCAACAATTTTTTTGGGCTTTTATTTGAAATGCCCAAAAGAAGAATTTTATGGGTAGCTAAACTGCTAAAAACAGGCCAGGAAATTAAGGAAACGAGAGGAGGAGATAGATATTCAAAATCACAAAAAGTTTTTGAAAAGAGAGAAAGAGTAAAGAAATTTATAGGAAAATTTAAGGGCTCTGAAAGTCATTATTCCCAAAAACAAATCTCGTAGGTTGTGTCTGCCATCAACACTTAATGTTAGCAAAATGTATAACAACTCTGCAGAACAAGCGTACAAAGTTAGCTACCCGTATTTCAACAAACTATTTTGTTGCTATTTCAACATAGGATTTGGAGCTCCATCAACAGATGTTTGTAGTGATTGTGAAAGACTAAAGAACAGACTTAAATTTTCAACCAGTCAGGAGGAAAGACTAACTCTTTAAACGAGATCTAGCTGTGCATAAGTTCACAGCAAAACAATTTCATTTATTAATAAATGAAACTAACGATCATACAGCCACTTTTTGTTTCGACTTGCAGCAAGTTCACAATCTACCTAAGCTTCCAATTCAGGAAGCATACTATTCATTGCAAATTGGTTTCTACACTTTTTGTATTGTGGATGTTAAGAACAATAAACCAGTGTTTTACACATGGACTGAAACTGAAAGTGGACGTGGGTCCAACGAAATTGGATCGGCTATTTTACATTTTTTGAAAAAATATCCTTTTGCCCAAAATATCAGTAAGGTTCGACTTTTTTGCGATGGATGTGTAGGGCAAAATAAAAATTCACACATTCTACATTTATTAATGTGGTGGCTATAGAAATGTGCCCCAGAATGGGTGAAAGAAATTGAATGGATCTTCCCTGTAAGAGGATATTCATATTTTCCGGCAGACCAAGTGTTTGGCCGTGTTGAAAAAGAATTACGTAAGCATGACCGATTAATTTTCCAACATAACTACACAAAAATATATTCCAAACTTGGACAAGTTAACGAGTTAGGATTGGAAATTGTTTAACTTAAAATCCTTACTGACAACATTTACTAAATTACAAGGAATAAGTGATCAAGAGGATTTTTTAAAAAAGGTAGCTTCACCAAACTGCATTTATATTAAATCTGAGACTACTTACAGAGCAGACAATTCAGCAATAAAATATAATTCTTTGCAGAAAAACGAAAAAAAACTACCAGAGATTTTAGATGAAGACAAGACATGTCATGGAATAACCCAAGATAAAGGAAAGGCAGTCAACACTCTGTTAAAGCAAGCTTTTGGCGATACATGGTACACTCAAGAATCCTTTAATTGGTACTTTATAATTCTTCGTGATTTTATTTTGGAGGCATCTAATTTCAAGAGATCCGAAGAAATTATCCGAAGTGCGACTGTATAGAAGAAGAACCAGAACTCCAAGTGTAACAATTTATCACAGTTTTTATGCATAAGTGCTTACTAATAGACAATTATAGCAACAATGTTCTTGTATTAAGTTATTTTTTAGTTTACAAAACCATTTGCAATTTTATTTTTGTGTCGATTACAATTTTATTGTCTAGAAATACATTACTATGTGACATAAAAGAAATTGAAACATTATTGTGATTTTTACGAAAGTTATAGAAAATAGCAGAAAAGTCAATTTCTTGTTAAAAACATTTGTTGCATTTTGATAAAATAGCTCCTCATATACACCTATAACTAACTAATCTACACATAATTTCAGGAACGGTAAGATACTTAAATTTCACAAATAACTATAAAAAAATAATAGATATGACTAATAAATAAATTATTGCTTACTATTTTAAATACATTTAGCTTTTTAAATTGTACATACATATGTATATATGTATATATATATATATATATATATATATATATATATATATACAAAACCTGAAAAGTAGTTTTAGCTTACCATTCCAATGTGTTGTACACATTGGTCTCATTATATAGGGTAAGGTGGGGTAAGTGCATATTTGGGGCAAGAGCAACAATGCCACACAATTTCGTAACTTATTGTATTCCCATACAAACTGCTGAATGGCAGTGATCTAACGACATCTTAAAATCATATTGGCAACACTGCAACAAAATTCCGTTCGTATGACGTATCGTAAGCGAACAAGTACAACGGCGTTGATAATTTTTGTTTAGTAAAGAGACCCAATATATTACATTATTTTTACTAGAGCGGCAAATTCTATAAATAAGTGAGTTGTAAAGTATCTTAACCCATGAAGGACTGGGGTTGCCATATGGCAACACAATTTGGCTAGAAAACGAGGTGGTTTAAAAAGAAAACTGTAGAGCCTTGTACAGAATTCTGTTGCGTGTTACTTAGCACATGGTCCCTAGTTTCCAGTTATAATTAGAGGTGGCGCTAACAAAAGATTTAAGAATGCTTCTGAGTAGTTATTTTTAAAAGTGATACAGTGTGACATCATGTCGTGTGTAAGATTTGTGTAAGTATTGTTTACCTTAGTAACTATAGTTACTAATGCAATTTAATTTTGGATATCATTTTATAAATAATTATATAAATGAATAATGTTGTTTTATAAACGAAAATTTTAAAACTTTTTTATTTATGAATGACGTAACCTAACGGTTGCCATATGGCAACGCTAGGCTCCAGTGCCTGCGTCTTTTATATAATACATTCTTTGTTACAGGGGTGAACTAACGCTAGAAAAAGCATTGCAAATGGTTTACTCAGGTGATGTTGATGTGAGAAATATTTATATAGAGCCACCAGATCCTAATGAGCTTACTGATGAACATTCAGGAGAGGAGGATGCCGGGGGTCTTGTGGATAATTTATCCAGAGATCAACTAAACGCTAAAGCTCAAATAGAGATCATGGATAATGAAGCCCTTGCAGAAGACGATCAACAAGATGAGGTCAATATTGGAGATGAAATTACGCAGGCAAGTAAAATTTTATACGCAATAAGGCGACCTTATTGCAACGCCGAAGAAATTTCCCGATGGAAATTATGAGAATTTCAAAACTCTCACACCAGTTGAAATGTTTGAGGTTTTCGTTGATGATGATATGATATATTTGGTGACAGAGACTTCAAGATAGGCTCAGTTTAAAAATCATCCTAATCCTGGCATAACTAAAGAAGAAATGCGATGCTTTTTGGCAATTCTTATATTGTCAGGATATAACATCATGCGAGGTAAGAAGTATTTTTGGAACACTGATGGAGACTTGGGTAATCAACTTGTTATGGACGCAATGAGGAGACAAAACAAATTTTATAAACTCCGACCACTAATTGAAAAACTACAAAAAAAATTTCTTGGTGCTTTTGTTCCTGAAAAAGAATTAAATTACGACGAGTCCATGGTTCAGTATTATGGAAAACATTCCTGTAAGCAATTCATTAGAGGAAAACCGATACGTTTCGGATACAAAGTTTGGTGTGTGAATGCTCAAAGTGGTTATTTAGTAAATTTCATAGTTTATCAAGGAAATGATCCGAAAACTAACAATAATTATAAGACAACGTTTGGATCTTGTGCTGCTCCTTTCGTTACCTTGTTAGAAGAGATACCTGAGGAGAAGCAAAAATTACGATACTCCTTGTTCTGTGACAATTTATTCACTAGCTTTCATTTATTGGTACACCTAAAATAAATGGGATACAATCTTTCAGGTACCATTAGAGACAATAGAATTCCAAAGAACTGCCCAATAATTTCAAAAAAAGCTATGCAAAAAAAAAATAGAGGTGAAGTGACATCTGTAGTGGATAAAACAAATGGAATTATTTTGGTTAGATGGCTAGATAATAATGTAGTAACAGTAGCATCAACTTCTGACGGCGTGTCTCCAATGGGTTCTGTCCAAAAATATTCTAAAGCGGATAAAAGGATTATTCAGGTAAATCGACCATGTGTTATTGGAAAGTGCAACTCATCGATGGGTGGCACAGACTTAATGGATGAGAACATTTCCAGATACAGGATTGGTTTAAGATCAAAAAAATGGTGGTGGTCTTTATTCACATGGTTGATAGATGCAACTTTACAAAATGCTTGGATTTTGCATAAGAAAGCAGGAAACGAGTTAACCCAGTTGCAATTCAAAAGGGAAATTGTCAAGACGTATCTTCTGAAATATCGCACACCTCGAAGACCTGGAGGTAGACCATCGACAAGTGCATCAAGTAGATCTTTCAGCAGAATATCAGATGACATTAGGTTTGACAATGTTGGACACTATTTAATACCTGTACCAGATAATAAAAAAATTAAATGTGCTGGAGAAAACTGTAAGTCCATTATGAGGACCATGTGCTCCAAATATAAAGTACGATTATGTTTAAAATGTAATTTAGTTTTTCATAATAATTTTTAATACAATTAGGAAATTTTCACTAAGTTTTTAATATAATGGTTTATTCGAAAGTGATGTTTTGAACTATCTTTATAATGTACCCATTAAGGCCTAGGGTTGCCATATGGCAACCATCCATTTTTTAAGAAATATACCAGATATTCATATATAAACATTCTTTAATGTTATATTAAGTACAGAGTCGATGCAAGAAACCAAAATACCGATGTTTTTCAAAAATAAAAAAACCCGTCTCTCATGGGTTAAGGTAAGTTTAGATATAAAAGCCTACTTTAAGTTAATATGCATAATATTTTCTTTTTCCAACCTCACTTTACAAGGGGTGTCGCACTTGCCCCAAGAAAAACCTGGTCAGAGGCAAGTGCAACACTTTTGAAGGGGCTAGTGCATCATAGCGCACTTTCCCCGTCGCACTTACCCCATTGATTTTTGTGCAGTGAGTGGCATAAAGATGGTAAGAAAATACCGTAGGACATCACAAAGAGAGAGTACCTACACAAACGAAGATCTCAAAAGGGCTATGCTTGAGCAGGTGAAATCTGGGTCCTTAACAGTGTTCAGAGCCAGTAAAGTTTATGAAATACCACGATCGACATTAACTGATCACCTTAAAGGACGAAGGGGTCAGGAGAGTTCTTCTTTTGGCCGTGCACCTGCTTTGCTACCGCTGGAGGAACAAAAGCTAGCTAACAGCCTAAAGTAAGAATTCTTAATATTATCATGTAATATTTACTAAATAACAAAAATCCATGTGTAGTTATAGGGTATGCCTACCTAAATTTCGTTTTCTTTTACAGATGCATGGAAAAGTGGGCTACTACTCCATTTAAAGATGGTGTACCAGGTGAAGATTGGTTTCTAAATTTTAAACAGAGGCACAATTTGTCAATAAAGAAACCAGAGCAAGTAGAATATTTAAGGAAAAAGAATACAGATTCTTTGATCCTTTGAACCTAAAGGATAAACCTGGTCAAGTTTGGAGCATGGACGAAACCAGTTTTTGTAGTGATCCGTCTCGTACAAAAGTCGTTCGACAAAAAGGTGCCTCCTGCACAAGAATAACTGCCAGTTCAGGAAAAAATAATAAAACGGCCCTTTTCGCAGCAGCTGCAGATGGAAGAAAAGGTGCACTTTTGATTATTCATAAAGGCAAATATGTGTGGAACAAATGGGTAGGACGAAAAGGAAAAGATTATCCAGGGACTACATATGCCAGTAGTTATAATGGCTGGATGCAAAATCAAATTTTCCGAAACTATTTTATTAAAAGTTTTATTCCGCAATTAGGCTCAGAGCGTCCTGTTGTAGTAATCTTTGATGGCCATGCTACACATTTTGACATTGCAATCATTAATCAGGCTATGCAGCATAATATTACGATTATAAAATTACCTGCCCATACCAGTCATCTATTGCAGCCTCTTGATCTGGCAGTTTTTTATGCCGTAAAGACACAGTGGGGCCAAAAGTTGGTAAAATGGCAACGACAACTCTTGGGACAAAGTCGATCTAACCAAGTGTTTACCGAAATAGTGGGTGAGTATGGACCAACGTAGATCCCAACATCATTAAATCAGGATTTAGAAAGGCGGGTATTATACCGTTTAATGCCAATGCTGTATCTAGAGAGCCATTTAATCCTGAAGCACTAAAACGGTGGGACGATCAAAAGACAACACAGTCAAGACAGACACATGATGATAGAGCGAATGAGTCTACAATAACTGAACAACCATCAAATGAAACCCGATCTAGCAATACAGCTATACCAGGCCAAATGATTCGGAAACTACCACTGCATTATCAAAAAATAGTAGCACAGACTTTCAAACTCTTCTTCTGAACTGTTGTAGACAATCCCAATCATTATCTCATAATAAAGGTAGGAAAAGGGTTGCACCTGGTGCAGAAGTAGTTACAACTGAAGATGTAAAAAAGCGTCTAGAAGAAGCACAAAACAAAACGAAAATCAAGGTACCAAGAAACAAAGAATCCGCCATCGACATTATTAACGAAGAACCAGGACCATCTGGGATTGTTACTGGTGTAGAAAGGTCTGCTCATAATCACATAAGAAACAAGAAAAAAAAATTGGATTCATCTGAATCTGATACTGACTACAACGAAGAAGTAGAATATGAAGAAAGCGACAAAGATGACTTATATTCAGATGATGAGAAGAATCCGGTTGATTAACAAAAAACACAACTGATATAAAAATTGGTGATTGGGTTTTAGTCAAATTTTGTAGCAAAAAAAGTACAAAACATTACGTTGCTGAAATTACAGAAGTGAGCATTACCGAACAGATATTGGTCGTAAAATTTGCAAGAAGAATCGCTTCGAAGAGAGATAACGTGTTTTTCACATTCCCTCCTGCTGGAGATGTGTCTGAAATTCCATTTGACTGTATAGAATCACTTTTACCTAATCCTAAAATTGGCAGAAGGGGAGAAATTACCTTTAGCGAGGGGGATTTCACTATAAGCAGTAGGTGTAGAAATGTAAGGCAGTAGCAGACAGTATCGAGCAGTCATAGGCAGTAACGAGCAGTCAAAAGCAGTAGAAGGCAGTGTCAAGCAGTTATAGGCAGTATCAACCAGTTACAGGCAGTATCAAGCAGTATTAACTAAACTCGGCAGTAGGTGTACAAATTTTATTTAGTTAAATACCGGAAATACGCTCGACAGTCTGAAATAGTTGTACTAGTAGGTCTATTTCTCACTTTTGGAACGTTTTACCAATGAATATTTACATAAATGAAAATCTGTTAAAGGGTTATGTTGAATAGTGTAAATTTATAGCAAACGTAACTAACAATTTAACTTAATGAAATTCAATGGAAACGTTCAGAAATTTGAAAGTATGTAGATGATTTAATTACTACATAGTTAAAAAGGCATTTTAAATACTTACATACCTAAGTTCCTCGCTTAGTTCTATAATTTAAAATGGTTTAAATTACTTATAATAAAAAATATTAGAAATATGTACCTACATAATTGATTTTTGACAGGATTTCATTATGAGTGAAGAAAATTCAAGTGGTTTCCAATGTGATCAACCCTCCGTTCAACCTGATATAATTTCTCAGTTAGGTACCGAGTTTAACGTAATGCTTCAGGAATATTTGAAGACACCTCTCTTATTTTCTGGATTCGATGATCTGTACTCATTATCAAACATAACAGATAATGAAATAGAAAATTTTGCAAGGGGGGATTTTTTTTTTAAATAGGAACTGTGGAAGAAGTACAAAAAGTGTATGCATCCGTGTACAGAAATATGTTTCAGAAAAAAATTGAAGAGAAAGTGTTCAAAATTCTGCCAGGTCACAAAAAAAAACTAATTAGTTTTACAGAAAAATGTCGTGAAAAATTAAAGAACGTCGAATCAGAAAGGCAGGCGGTTTTAAAAAATAAGAAGAAAACATCTGCGTCTCAAGGAAATTCTAAAAGCATACAGTTACCGAATGAGGAGGAAACGTCAAAAGATTCTAATGCGGTTAATGCAGTCATTTCATTTCCTGACGAAGATTCTGAATTGACACTTACAAATTATGGAAACATATCTCCCCTAAAATCGAATTCCTCTATAAGTACAGAGAACTCACAAGCAATTAGCAAATGGAAAGATCATAGATACTCAAGGCAATCACGATCTCAGAGAAAATTGGAACGTTCGTTTCAATCAGGGCAAACCACAATAACATCCTTCTATAAAATACTCGAGGGAATTAATAAAGTTATAGACTTAAATCCAGAGATTACAGGGAAACTGTCCGAAAGTATGATTTCAGAAAATGTAAGTTCTGAGAAAGATACAGAATCAAATATATTCACTTTACTAATTGATATCGCAAAGAAGAATTCGAAATTGACAATCCACACGAAAAGATTTCCCCAAGAATTAAAACTATTCTCTTTATATATATACTTAGTAGGAGGTCGATCACTTTATGAAATTTTTCATGCAAATATGAGTAATGCTTTTCCATCTTTGGCCACTTTATACAGGCAATTAGATGAAAATCCAACTATTATGGATGGAACGGTAAGAATAGAGACTTTAAAAACTTATCTTTTAAAGAGAAATCTCCCACTTCATATTTTTGTAAGTGAGGATCAAACTGCTATAGTGAGACGGGTGCAATATGACTCCAAAACAAATCAAATGACAGGTTTCGCTCCGCCATTGTCCATCAAAACTGGTTTGCCGGATATCACAAAATTCGTAGTCACGTGCGTTCAAGATATTGAAGATGCATTTAAAAATGAAGAAATGTGTGGAAACGTGTTAGTTGTTATGGCTCAACCTTTGGCGGAGGGTCGCCCGGCATTTTCTTTGTTACTTTTTGGCAGTAATAACAAATTTAAAGCCGAAGATGTCTTAAGAAGATGGAATTATTTGTACCAAGAGGCAAAAAAAATTGGAATAACTATTGAGGGATTTTCAACTGATGGTGGTCCAAGATGCTTAAAAGGAATGAAAATTAATTCACAGTTACCATCAACTTTTGAATCGAAATACTCGCCATACTTTCAAGTAAGTATTAGGGTATCAAAAAAAAAATGATTATTGTATGATCGGTATTATGATTTTATAGATGACATTTAATTTGGATAAACTAGTCTATATACAAGACACCGTGCACATTTGTACTAAGTTGAAGACAAGGCTAACAAATCCAAATATGACTATGATCATGGGAAATTTTAATGTCTCTACAGTTCATCTTCAAAATCTAATAGCAAAAGTAACGAAGGACAAACACCTACTATGTAACAGTGATTTAGATAGTAAGTACTTTATGCCATATTTTTGCAACCCATATCAGTTATTTTAATTCTATTTAAATTTATAAACAAAATCTTTACACTTTATTTCAGATGCAGATAAAATGAACTTTAGAGCTATTGACAAAATAAGTTCTAACGAAGTAATAAAGCTGCTTCATGATATACCAGAGAGTAACGCTACCATACAATACTTACAAATTACAAGGAATATAATAGATGCATTTTTAAATAAATCCTCTTCAATCGCCGACAGGATCTATAAAATCTGGTATTCTACTTTTTTCCTTGGAATTTGGAGATCATGGCTAAACATGCAAAAATTAAGTTTACAAAAGAATTTCGTAACTTTAAATACTTATACTTGCATAGAATTAAATGCACATGGATTATTGCTAATGATAGAAAAATGCCGACGCAGTGGCAATAACAGTATGTTTCTCCCATGGTTATATTCTAGTCAGTCCTGTGAAAAATTGTTTCGCCAGACCAGATCTATGACCACAATGGGTTTAACGATGATTAACTTTTCTTTATATGACCTGTTAAAAAGAATTAAGCGAATTGAGGCCCTCAATGACATTAGCACTGACCTAAGTAAGTTTTATATTATTTTAAACAATTAATCTGAATTAAGAATAATTTCTTTATAGTAAAAATTACAAGGGATTTTTATATTTTCAGATGGAATTGTAAAATTTCCACGCGAAGAGGAAGGCCGACTTGGGATGTCGAGTTTCTCAGGAGCAAATACTTTTCCCACAATGGAATATTTATTCAATCTAATGAAAATGGCCGAGTCTTCAGCAATTGCAGATGCAGGAAACTTCGAAATGTTTAGAAATTTTATAAACCTACAGATTTTAATGAATGTTTCTGAAATGACGCTTTTACATGAATACTCTGACACTGACGACGAAAATACTACACAAGCAAATTCTATCGAAGATTATTTGTCTGAAAGTGAAACAATTGAAATTCAAGATGACATATCTATTTTTTTATCCATAGATGAATTGAAATTGAAACAATTCAAAAGTTCGTGTGACACTACTACAAGCAAATCTAATGAATATATAGAAGTGCAATTAAAAAATGGAAGTGTAATTACAGTGAAAAAAACCTCTTTGTTATGGTTCTTTTCTCAAAAGAAAAGTAGATTACCTACAGACAGAATTTTTAGATTTCGTGATTCGCTAAGTAACTCTATGATAAAAAAACGAAAAAACACAAAGAAGTTGAAAACATCAAAACTGCAAAAAAGAAACAATTTTAATAACAACAACCAACAACAGAATCTGGAACAAGATGAAACTGACACAAGTGCGGATTATTCAGTAGGAAGCGATACATTATCTGAAAATTTTAGTGACATAAATGAAAGTAATAATGACGAGAATAATGATCAAAATAAAGACCAGATATTGCCCGTAATTAGTACTATGCAGTGTATTACGATTCGGGATGGTATGTGGGGCGAATTATAAAATACAACGTAGAAACAGATACTTATACTGTAAAGTTCTTTGAAGAATTTTTAGGGTCATTTTCTTGGCCAAAAAAAGATGATCTTCAAACAGTGGAGAAAAACTTTTTATTTTTTGATCCAATTAATTTAAGCCACTCCTATCCATTTCAAATTGAAAGGATAGTTACCTTGCAAATAAAAAATAAATATAAAGAATTTTGTACATCTTAGTTTGATTGATAAGTTATAGGTTTTTGTATTATAAAACTAATAGCTAGGTAACAAATAAAAATACGTATTTCGGTTCGTTACATGTTTTTCTCGAGTTTTTCTGTTGCAGGCGCTTCCAAAACAATTTTTATAATATTGAGAACCTAAATTACAGGACAGGCAACACAAATTCAATAGGTAAACTTGCATTTTCAAAATGATAAAAAAAAGAGTAA
The DNA here is from genome assembly GCA_036346205.1 of Vesta saturnalis. NCBI lineage: Eukaryota > Metazoa > Arthropoda > Insecta > Coleoptera > Lampyridae > Vesta > Vesta saturnalis. The sequence continues at coordinate 2,757,597 of JARFJB010002108.1, read as the reverse complement.
GAAATGAGACCGTAGTCATTAGGCAGTAGCAAGCAGTACCGCGCAGTATTGAGCAGTTGTAGGCAGTAGCAAGCAGTACCGCGCAGTACTCAGCAGTTATAGGCAGTATCAGGTAGTCATAGGCAGTATCGAGCAGTCATAGGCAGTATCAAACAGTATTAGCTAAACTCGGCAGTAGGTGTACTAAATTTACTTAGTGGAATACCCCTCGACCTTTAGTGTTGGTTTTGCTAGTTATAATACTTGTTAAATTTTAATGTTTTACATATTACCTCTACTATTAGTGATATTATCTTATTTTACCTAATTATAAATAACTGTCGTTTCATTTTTCATTATCATAAGTGAAGTTTATATGCTTGTTTCTAAACGTGGAGTGAAAGGTTTTTGTTTTTTAAAGAATAAAGCATATTTTGGTTATTCCAATAATAGGGGAACTGGGGGATACTTAATCACTAGGGATACTTGATCACTTTGACATTTCTTTAAGAACTGATACATTTTCCGCAACTTTTGTACTTCAGGGTAAAGAGCCACTATGTGGCAACCTTGGTACAGTGTCCTGTAAATATCGGGCCCATTTTAAATATGTGACAGCTATTTACGTCATATCTAGGAGGGAAAGTAAATAATTGAGGTTATAAGTTTTGTTTAACTTTTTAGTTTTTTATTGTACTTTTTTGCAGTATTTATACTTCAAACCAAGCAGTGATTCATTGTGTTTTTGGTATATATATTGAAGTTATTTAATGTTTTGAAGGTAAGTTAAATTTTAGGATTGTTTAGATTAAGTACTTATAGGGATACTTGATCATGGGATAGTTGATCACTATAGGGAATATTTGAGCAGAAGCGATCAAGTATCCCATATCATCTATTTTTACAATTTTGCTATGTAATGAATCTGATTTGTTAAAATTTCATTGATTTTTTTATTTCAGATGCCGAGATCTTATAAACCAAAAGTAGGCTCTAAGCCTAGAGTAAAAATAGACGAAGAACGTATGAAAAATGCAGTTAAAGAAGCATTAAAAAAACAAAGTGGCATTCAAACCGTAGCAAAAAAATATGGAGTGGATAGAATGACACTTAAAAGATATATGGCAAAATATGAAATCAATCCTGATACCCCAATGACATCAGATTACCAAAAAAAATTAATATTTTCGAGGGAAAGAGAAGAAGAATTTTCAAACTACTTAAAGTTATGTGCAAAAATACACCACGGTCTTACAATAAATAAAATAAGATTACTAGCTTATGAAATTGCCGTAAAAAACAATATTTCTAGACCAAAAAAATGGGATGAACATAAAATTGCTGGCATTGATTGGGTTCAAGGCTTTATGCATCGCAATAATTCTCTTTCTTTAAGAATACCAGAGGCTACTAGCCTTAGTAGAGCTACCAGCTTTAATAAAAAAAATGTTGGAGAATTTTTTCAAAATTTGAAAGACATTTTAGATAGGAAAATATTTAATGATGCTGAAATATGGAATGTTGATGAAACAGGTTGCACAACCGTACAAAAGCCAAAGAAAATTGTGGCAGCGAAAGGACAAAAGCAGGTGGGGCAGATTACATCTGCAGAAAGAGGACAACTAGTCACAATTTGTTCTGCAATAAGTGCTGCTGGTCAAAGTATTCCCCCTTTTTTTGTGTTTCCCAGGATAAATTTTAAGCCTGTTATGCTCACTGGTGCCCCTGAGGGATCAGCTGGGGCTGCTAATCTGTCTGGATGGATGTCAGCCGATACTTTCTTTCTATTTCTTCAGCATTTTGCAAGCCATGCCAAAGTTTCTAAAGAACAAAAAATACTTCTCATTTTAGACAATCACGATAGTCACATCTCTATAAAATCATTGGATTTTTGTAAAGAAAATGGGATCCATTTATTAACGCTACCTCCTCCCTGTAGTCATAAGTTACAACCGTTAGATGTGTGTGTGTGTGTGTGTGTTTGGACCGTTTAAAAATCCCTATGATAGAAATGCAAATGAGTGGATGACTAAATATCCAGGTAAAGTTATTACAATTTATGACATAGCCTCCCTTGTTGGAAAAGCATATTCCAGAGCATTCACGGCCACTAATATCAGAAACGGTTTTATTAAAACAGGAATACACCCTTACAATCCAACTATATTTAAGGATGAAGATTTCATGTCATCTTTTGTTACTGACCGTCCTACACCAGAGCAGTCTCATGACGATACTTTAACCATAAGCAGTAGCAAAGTCCAAGAAGAAAACTTGAATGCCCAACCAGCAGCAGGGCCGAGTGGATTAGCAGTAGGGTCGAGTGGGTTAGAAGCAGGGTCGAGTGGATTAGCAGTAGGGTCGAGTGGGTTAGAAGCAGGGTCAAGTGGATTGTCTTGTTATTCTGGATCCTCTAATTTCCTTGTTTCTCCCGAACAAGTTTTGCCATATCCAAAAGCAGGCCCAAGGAAAATGAACCGCAAGGGCAGAAAGAAGTTAAAATCATCCAATTTTAACAGATACGCCCATAAAAGCAAATATCGAAAAAGAATTAAAATTAACCCATTAATGCCCACCGGCACATACATATACCAACTTATTTTAATTTTTTTTTCGGAAAATCTTATAGACTTGGTACTGCTAAATATATACAAAAATATTCTTTGTGATGTTGTCTATACGGCATAATTTTTCCTAAAGTTTAGAGTTGGTAGTTTTTGATTTAATAAGTAAAAATAATGTTTTTTTTGTTCGCTTACATTATTTGATTAAAAAGGTTTTACATTATTCTTACACTAAACACATTGTATAACAATGCTGCAGTAAAATAAAGGTGAATTTTTATTTAGAATAATATTTTATACTTTGATAAATATTGGTGGTACACGAATGTGCCAGTGGGCACATTCGATATCGCAATAGGTAAGCAGTTCTGTGAAATTGACCTTGGTTGATATTTAATTCCGTTTGTAAAATTTGTAGGGTAGACATGAAAACTTGCTATTTAGTTGTGATTAGTTTGTATGCGTAACAAGTGGCTGAGTATTTTATTCATGAGCAATCGTATTCTTTGTCAGTTGTTTTGTATAATTATATTTCAAAAAGTTTGAGAGTGATACACAAAATATGGATGAATCATCGTAAGTATAACTTGATTTTATTTTGTTTGATCTTAATTTCCCGCGCATATAGGTATACAAGGGGTCCATATGGTAAAGGCCTTCTTTTTCATGAATTATTAGCAGAACTTGAGAACTATGATAATCTGGATATTTCTTCTATTGCAATTGAACCGCCCTTCGAAACAGATGGCGTGGAAAGCTGTGAAGATTCAGATGCTTCTGATTTAGAAACTACTGGCGATATAAATCGCTTACCTAGCAGAATTTTATTGTCAAAATGTGGTACTACCCGGAACAGTAAAAAAGATGCCATATTAGATAACAATGTAAAAGCTGGTACTTCAAAGGTAACAAGCTCTAGTGAAAGCGATGACGATGTTTCTCTTGCCGAATGGGTATCTAAAAGAAGAAAAATATTGAGGACCATAACCAACAGTAAACAATTAGCAAAATCGACTAGAAAAAAAGATAAACAACTGGAAAGAATTTGGAATGAAACAGAAACCACATTCGAGATACCAGAATTTCAGCCTTCACACCCATCAACTGAAGATTTTTTGAAAAATACGCTTGCCAAACCTGCCGATGCATTTTTTTCATTTTTTTCTGAACAACTTGTCCAACTAGTAACAACCCAAACAAATTTATATGCCGGTCAAAAAGGTAATCATAACATTCACGTAACAGAAAACGAAATAAAAGTAGTTATTGGTGTGTTGCTTTTTTCCGGATACCATATATTACCTGCACGTAGAATGTATTGGAAAAAAGACGCTGACTGCTATTGTCCACTGATTGCAGATTCTATACGACGAAACCGCTTTGACCAAATTTTACGGTATTTACATGTAGCTGATAATCTTGGAATTGATGAAACTGATACGTTTTATAAAGTCAGACCGATTTTTGATCACCTGAATAATGCTTTCAAGCAATTTTCTGTAGAAGAAAATTGTAGTGTAGATGAAAGCATTATACCCTATTTTGGTCGCCACGGTGCAAAACAATTTATTTGTGGTAAGCCTATAAGGTTTGGATTTAAATTATGGTGTTTGGCTAACCCGACAGGATTTCTTCATCATGCTGAACCTTATTGTGGATCTTCAACTCGTTTACCAGAAACTTTATATGGGCAAGGTGGAAACGTTATCTTAGGACTAGCACATCACACTGGGCTTCCAATAGGCACAAAGTTATTTTTTGATAATTTATTTTCATCCGTTGGGCTCTTAGACAAACTTACAAGTTTAGGCTATGGAGGAACTGTTACCTTGCGACAAAATAGAGTGCCAAATGGAGCCAATTTTTCAGATACCAAATTATTCGCTAAAACAAGTCGAGGAACAATGGAATCCAAAACCGATGGAAAGTTAGTACTCGTGCGTTGGAATGATAATGCCGTTGTGACTGCTATATCCAACTGTGTTCATATTCAACCTCTAAAAACTGTAGAGAGATATTCTAAACGTGAAAAAAAGAAAATCCAAATACAAATGCCAGCACCCATAGCCGCCTATAACAAAAATATGGGAGGCGTTGATTTAAATGATCAGTTCCTATCTACGTACAGAACATCAATAAGAACTAAAAAATGGTGGTGGCCATTCTTTAGTTGGGCAATAGATCAATGTTGTGTACAAGCATGGTTGTTATGGAGAAGGTGTGGAAACAAAAATATGCCGCTACTTGAATTCCGGCGACAGCTGACTTTATATTTGCTAATAACCTATGGACAGCCGCCATTGAAACCAGGACCATCATCAATGCAATTGTCTCCTGTTGCCAATCAAATACGTGTGAATGAAGCAAATCATTTGATAATCAAAGGTAGTGCAAAATGGAGAAGATGTAAATCCTGCCCTAACCGAACTAGTTTCGAGTGCAATACCTGCAAAGTAGCCCTTCATCCAAATATCTGCTTTAAAAATTACCATAAACAATAGTTTCTTCTAAAATGCGTTTATTTTTATTACAAATGTAATAATATTAGAGATGTAACTTTTAATTTTAGAATGTGTTTATTTTCATTTCATTTTCATTCACTCATATGGTACTTGCCCAATGGCACATGTATGTGCCACCTTTTTTTTGTGTTTTCCGTTCAAATAAAATTAAAATATTAACAAATACATCTTATTTAGTGTACTTATGTCTCCATTTATATAGTTTTCTAAGAATCAAACCAAAAAAAAGATGCGGGCACTAACGGGTTAAGAGAGGAAAAAAAGAAAAAAATTGAGAACAAAAAAATCATATCAAAACCAACGAAAGCAGCAGAAAGAGTAAAAAGAAAGGTTTTTGTATCATCTTCTAGTTCAAGTGACGAAGAACTGTCATTTAGAGAATCAGATAACTCATTAGAAGAGTTTGAAGAAGAATTTGAACAAGTGACCCCTATAAACATCAATAATTTAACAAATGGAAAATTTGTAATTGTCAATTTTAAAGGAGGGAAAAGACTTTCATAGCTTTACAAATATTTGTGTGTTGTTAATAAAGTTGATAATGATGATGGTGAATGTAGGGTTACGTCATTAAAATGTATAGACGAAAGCAAAAAAATGTTTTCAATGGTAGAATCTGACATTTGTGATGTGCAGTTTGAAGATATTATTGGAGTAGTCCCAGATCCCAAACTTATTTTAAAAGGGGAAAGGGTGTATTATACATTTTTAAACCCCATAGATGTATTTGAAAGAGCTTAAAATATTTGTTTTATATTATGTTTGCATTCTTTCTTGTAGTACATTTCATTTTGATTTCTAAGTTATTTTATTTTATTTTTTTTAATTAATGCTCAAGTCTCCCTTACCTAATGATCAAGTATCCCACCTACTGGGGATACTTGATATATTGACATTAAAGGAAAAAATAATTAATTATGTCAATATAAAGAGTTAAAAAAATTCTAAGTTTATAAAATCAATTCTATAATAGTTTGTTCAGTCACATGTTTTAATTTGAAAAGGTTATTAAAAAAAAACACACACAAAAAATAGGGATAAATAAAACAGTGATCAAGTATCCCTCAGTTCCCCTAGTCATTATTTAGCTAGTATAACATATTGTTATGCAACTTTAGAATCATGTTCCTTACCAAAATTTTCAAACGCTAACTTTAGTTGCACTTGCCCCAGAATGTTTCTGGTATAAACGGTTACGATAATATGCATGTATGTCACACTTGCCCCAAAATGTGGGGCAAGAGCAACACAGTGTCATCATTGTATATAATATAATGCACCACAGTAACGCAATTTTTTTTGGGATCATATACTTCAAAGCAATAGTGTATACTACTAGTTACTACCCATTGCTGAGATGTATGGTTTATCTGCAAATTTAACCATCAGTAATGTCAAACTAAGATGGGCTTTTTAATTTTGGGGTAGCACTTGCCCCACCTTACCCAACTTAATTAGAAGTGTCTTTCTACACGAATTTTTAGATTAGCTTTTTGGTATGTTGCAAAATCTCATTGGTTACATTTAGATTCATAACCTGAAGAATATCTTTAAGATGAATTTTTGAACTAGTTCTTTAATGTGTTGCATAAACATATTTATTGTATTTGTATTCATAACGTCAATAAAGATGTTTAAGATGAATTGTTAAAAATTTGTTGTGATGTGTTCCATAATCACATTAGTCATATTTGAATTCATACCTTGAACAGTGTTTTTTAAGATGAAGTGTTAAATAAGCTTTACAGTATATTGTATGTATAAACACATTAATGGTATTAGTTATAACTCGCAGAGTGTTTTTTAAGATGATTTTTTAAAGTACGTTTGCGGTGTGTTGCATAATCACATTGGTCACATTTAAATTCATAATTTGAAGAATGTATTTTAAGATGAATGTTAATATAACCTTTGTAATTTGTTCCATAATCACATTTGTCGCATTTAAATTCATAACTTGAAGAGTGTTTTTTAAGATGAATTTTAAAATAACTTTTTCGATGTGTTCCATACTCACATTGGTCGCATTTGAATTCATAACTTGAGGAGTGTTGCTTAAGATGAATTTTAAAATTACCGTTGTGATTTGTTCCATAATCACATTGGACACATTTGAATTCGTAACTTGAGGAGTGTTTCATAAGATGAATTTTAAAATTACCGTTGTGATTTGTTCCATAAAAACAGTGGTCGCAATTGAATTCATAACTTGATGAATGTTTCTTAAGATGACTTTTAAAATTACCGTTGCTGTGTGTTCCATAATCACATTGGTCGCATTTGAATTCATAACTTGAGGCGTGTTTTTTAAGATGAATTTTAAAATTACCTTTTTGATGTGTTCTATAATCACATTGGTCACATTTAAATTTATAACATGAAGAATGTGTTTTAAGATGAACTGTTAAATAACTTTTGTAGTGTGTTGCATAATCACATAGGTCACATTTAAATTCATTACTTGAACAGTGTTTTTTAAGATGAATTTTAAAATTACCTTTTTGATGTGTTCTATAATCACATTGGTCACATTTAAATTTATAACTTGAAGAATGTTTTTTAAGATGACATGTTAAATGACTTTTGTAGTGTGTTGCATAATCACATAGGTCACATTTGAATTCATTACTTGAAGTATGTTTTTTAAGATGAAGTTTAAGACTACCTTTGCGATTTGTTCCATAATCACATTGGTCACAGTTGAATTCATAACTTGAAGAGTGTTTCTTAAGATGAATTGTAAAATTACGGTTGTGATTTGTTCCATAATCACATCGGTCGCATTTGAATTCATATCTTGAAGAATGTTTTTTAAGATGAAGTATTAAATAACGTTTGTAGTGTGTTGCATAATCACATAGGTCACATTTGAATTCATTACTTGAAGAGTGTTTTATAAGATGAAATTTTAAATTATATTCTTGTTTTGTTGCATAATCACACTGGTTGCAATTGTATTCAAAACTTGAAGTGTGTTTTAAAACATGATTTTTTAAACTTTTTTTCCACTTTGTTATAAAATCGCAATGGTTACACTTATATTTAAAATTTGCACTGTCTTTTAAAACGTCATGTTTTAAATTTTCCTGCATCATCGTTGAACTATTAAATTTACTTTCACACTGTATGTTTGTGATGTGTTCGATACAGTTTTCATTTATATGACATGGTTCCCTTGAGCGAACAACTTTTACTACAGAAGAGATGTCTTCTTTCTTAATATTCACATTATCTGTAAAAATAGTGCTAAATTTTGTACTACTTGAACGGTAATTAATTTTACCTTGTATTAGATCACTATTTACTATAAGATGTCGGGTTGCAAGTGAATTTATTCCATCTTCCTCTTCTGGTTCGACTTTAATAAGTTTCATATCAATCTCATAAGACATTTCAGAGAATTCGTGTTTCTTAATGATACACTTTATACAAAACTTAGATGCACCACAGTGAATTCTAAATATAACCAGTGATTTATTTATAAGTGACTGAAAATTATTGTCACAGTTAACGAATCGATACAGGCAAACTATTCTTTACTTGATCATGCGCAATAAGCAAAATATTCCAATAAAAAAGAGTAAAACAAAGGATTTACATTTTTTTATTTGACATATAAATCTACGGAACCTAGGTTACCGTAAATTTAATTTCCATTTTTTTACTCTTTTACCTTGACATGCACAATATTGGAATAATAGTGTCTCCTCACAAATCACAATTAATCTTAGAATATAAAATATATTCTAAGTCTTAGAACAGTGGCGTACTGAGGCGTGTTCCGTGGGTTCCGCGGAACACGGGCCCGGGCTTCAAAGGGGTCCGGTGCTGAATAAAAACAAACCAATAAAAGGGTTTTTACAAAATATTTGCTATGAGAAGTAAAACTATGTAGTATAAAATTGAATGTTTATGGCCTTTATGCCAATTGGGCTTTATAAATTTTAGTGGTCACTAATATTTCCTGTTTAGTGTGCAAATTGTGTACAGTGTAGCTCATTTTAAACGAACATTTGATTTTTATGAGTTTATGAGTATAGTTCTCACACTCTGAATTTGCGTCGGTAATTCTAACAAAAGCGAAGCAATGTTTACTTACAGACAGAAGCATAATAAAATCATACATGTCTACAAATGCCTGCCTTGTAAATATAAGTTGTTTTGCTTTTGTTGCAAAAAGGGTATTTTAAGAATTACCAACAAGCAGATTGTGAAAACTACACTAATAAACTCATAAAAACCAATTGTTCGTTTAATGCAAAATTATTCTTATTCCCATTCAGTTTTTCGATCATTCCCATTCGTGCATTACTAATAGTAATAGATGATAGCTGTTACCGATATTAACTCTTATTTTATTCTGTAAAATGAGGCAGTTTTATAAACATAAGTCCGTAAGTGCTAAACGGAAAGCAAAACTAGAAGCTGAAGAAAAAAAAGGCGAAATTACCAAAAATCAATCAGTTTTTAGCACGATACACCTACAGACGGTATGCCGATGCGCACTGGATGCGTCTTGTATCTCGGTCTGCTGACGTCATCTGCGATGCAAACTCAAGCGCTTGTGTATGTATAAAGCATGCAAATTTTGGACGTAAAGTGGGAATTGTGAAGATTAGCTTGAACAATTACATTTATTATTAAAGTAATTACTTTTTGGCTAGGTATTTACACAAAATATAAATCAGAAATTTAAAAGAAATCAAATTTTATGAAAATGGTATTATAAAATCGCCGTTTTTGATTTTATTTAATAAACGAATATAAAAATGAAATGTAATAGAAAAATAAAAAACATAAATGTTTAGCAGGTATTTTAAGCAAAAAGGTGTAGATTCGGGAGCTGACTTTTTCAAATCTTACTTCTTGTAGTCCACTTGCTGAAAATTTTGGAAAAACTAATATCCTATCCTAATTTGTTTTATTTGTTATAACTTTTTTGTTACTTAAGATATTGGGATGCGGTTTGAACTAATTTGCATGGTAATTTAAATACTTTTATACTTTTGAAAAGCTGAGCTTATTCGTGTTACCGGCAGAAATCACGTGTGCCATGATCACAAAAACTTTGTTTTTTGTTTTGTAAGTACACTTTTATACTTTAGTGTTTGTAAATTTTTGCATTTTCTTGTGTAATTTTCGTTGACAATTTTGAAAACTAATTTGCCGGTTTAATTCCCTTAATCTAATATATGTCCTCGCCCTACTTAGGCAGAGAATCACTTGAAATGGAATTTGTGTCTCCCCCAATTTACACATCGTTTTCTGCGCCAGTTGTAGAAAAATATTTTTTTCATCACATAATGAGCTACCATGCATATACAGAAACTCAGCATCAAGTTTTTGAGCTGCTTCATATAATTCCTTACTTGGCTCCATTAAATATCCTCTTGAAATTGTTTGCAACCAGTCGGGTACATTATTAGGTAACTGACAGTTATTTATAAGCAACATAGCCTGCTATATATTTGAGAGATTCACTGTTCACCTTCTCTTTTACTTCCACTCGCGAGAACTCATCGTCAATAGCAGCGTCCAAAGCTTCTTCATCTAAGTATTGCGAATGCACAAATGAACTAGATGAAATGACATCTACACAGTCATTTTGCTGATCTAAATTTGATTCAATTCCACCTATATTAGAAAGCAAGTTTTGTGTTAAACACATATCTTTTATCGGTTCTTGAGATATACTAAGCAAGCATTCTTCAGAATTCTCTTCAGTGTTTGTATTTTCCGTAAAAATAGCTATAGAATGTTTCCCAAGTATAAACCACCTCATTCGATACTTAAAATCAAGTGGAGAGGGATGGTCATTTGCTGCGCCCATGCCCCGAATATAAGCAAAAAAATTTTCATGAACATCTCGATTCAGACGCAATGTTAAAATGTACTCGACACCATATTTATCGTGCAAATAATAAAACATTTCTGACAATGATGAGTTTGTTAGTAATATTCCTTTCTGAAAAGGTATAATTTGTTTATGCTTTCCAATTCTCATTACACTTGCAATCTTTGTCATTTCATTTAAAACTTCTTTTTGATTCTCAATGTCAGTTCCAAATGCATTCCTTCTAGGACAACTTCCACTATATTTGGATCTTGAATTTAGCAAATCAAACCAATTGTTGAATAATTGTACAACTTCAGCAGCCTTTTTCCAGTGACTATGTTTAGGCATCAATCCCAGTTTTCCACAGTACTTAATTACTTTGGCGACAGTGTTTGATAAAAGTTCAGCAGCAAGTCGAACTCTTTGCCTCATCGAGCCTTTAATATCAAGATGTTGTCGTGTTATTTTATGTGCGAAAGTTAGTTCCGAAGTGGAGATATTTATTAAACTATCAAAATAATCTCTATTTATTACACAATTCTCTAAAACAAAGCCATGATCAATCAGGTGTTTTCTTGCAAGTTTCAAAAGATGAGGCACGTCTGCGTATACAAAAATTTTTAGAGAATTATTTTCGGGATGTGGAAAAAAGCAATTTTTGTCGTAGCCCACATTTAACTGGGACCACAATTTTGTATTTCCAGTGCCCATGTCACTAACTATGGCTACAACAGTAAAATTTGATCTGTACAATTCTGAAATTAGTTTTTCAATAATAGTTTTCGCCATCGGTTGATCAAACTGGTAATATATTGGTTGTTTCCAATGTGAAGTAAGACCTCGTACCATAACGGTCTGACAAGACTTGTGTGAACCTACTTTCTGCTGTTCTTTTTTATCAATTTCCATTTTATTGGAGACATAAACTTCATCAAATGATAAAACACAGAGCCTTTCCATGTCATTAAATTCAGAAGATTTATTTTCCATTAATGTGAGAACGCTTTTTAAAACACCTGGGTTAACATTAAAATTTAAAACCCATTTTCGCAGAGTAGACATAGCCGGTAATGGATAATTATGTGCTCGCAGGTAACGATATGCTTTTGGACTTACACTTCGTAATGAAATAGCAGATGCAATATCATCTGGAGACCAATGCACTTTTTTTGTTTTGTCCAAGCATAATAGTTTTTTTATTTGCCCCTGAGTAAAAACAGTGGATAGGACATCATCATAATGTTTAATTTTGTTTTCCAGTTGAGTTTTGTCATCCTCTGCAGCCGTCAATGCTTCTTTAAGCTGTTCAATTTCAACTTGTGCTCTGAAACCAATGTAAAAATGTAGTATAACTTGAAAAACTTATACCTAAAGACTGCATCAGTAGAGGAGACCGGATTTGGCAGTCAACGATTTTTTTAAAACTTCCGAATTGTCAAAATAAATATATATACAGTCTGTCTCTTTTACAAAACCGCCCCCCCAAAACACAAATCATTAACTACCCAAAAATTCCACAAGACCTTTCGTTTAGTTAAAGAATATAATTTGTTAAAAGTCTAACAACTGACCTCGCTCTCCCTTGTTATATTATTAACAAAGGTTACCTTTTTAACTCAGAAGTTGAATCCCCTTGAAGAAGTTCCACATTGGTTGCAATACTGTTATATTTTCATAGTTTCGATTACAAGATACCGAACTCTCAGCTTTTAATATTTCATTAACCTCCTTTCTGCGTATTCTTTTGGAAATTCTATCTGATCTTTCTTGTATTTTTCGTTTATTTTCTTGTTTGTGGTGACTAACTGGAAGATTCAATGCAGGTATTGCATCAGGTTTTAAATGTCGACTGTTTTTAAATGTATAATTTAGAAGTCGTTCCTTTAGAGGTATCTCAAAGCTCCCAGCATCAAAATGTTCTGAACAAAGACATGCTAAAATAGTAGTAATACATAATATAGGTTTAATAACTTTTTACATTATATTAAGAACATACCATTTTTCAAGTTTATTTTATCCTCTCGACGGCAAGCAACAATCCATTTCTTAGAAAGTTCATTGTCTTTAGGAAATCTAAAGTATTTGATTTCGGTCCCTTTTGTTTTTCTGTTGCAATTGCCGCACTTTGCCACGGCACAAGTAGGCATTTTCGGTTAGGTACAAGAGTGAAGTGTTAACAAGTAATCTTAATCACTAATGTTTGTCCAAATAATAAAAAAAAATATTCAAGCAACTGTAGAACACACAAACGCCGCGTATACCACGTAATGAGGCAGTGCAGTGCACCCAGTGAACGCACCGAACCACGATACACTGTATCGTGTACCGAACGCAGCTGCATCTCAGGTGACGTCATGCGCAAAGCGAACGCCTTTGAGACAAATAATTATCATACCGTCTGTAGGTGTATCGTGGTTTTTAGTTAGGATCGCAAAAGAACTTAATGTAAATTTAGATTAACCGTCGACCTCAGCCACTACAATAAGCAATGTTACAGAAAATCGCAATGATAATATCGTTGGTAAGTTGGTTTTATCTTCTACCTATAGGTACTTACTGCATACGCACATATCAAAATTGTCTGCTTGCATTTTCGTTAATTATAATTCAATTATAAACAATGACAGCGACAATTGAGGCGTTTTTAGTTTTTTTTAATTTTTTTTAAATAAAAATTCATAGGATACTCTTACTCTGTGTTATAATTTAAAGCATAAATTTTCGAATCAAAAAGTGATTAGACAATCAAATTAATGCTGAAAAATGAAAATAATTTCATGTTTCATTAGACATTTTTGATGTGATCAAAAATATTACAAAAATAAAATCATTTTAGGGTAAATTTGAATGCAAGTACAATTTTTTTATAGGTTGCCATTCTGAAACAATAAAAATCCCTCATATATCTGATACAGAATTAGAATCAACATTTTCAACTCTTGAAACCTCATCTATAACTAACTGTAAGTACGTAGAAAATAAATATTGCGAGTCACATGTATTTTTTGTTTTTGGTGGCGGTAAAAAATGTAACTGACCGCCGACATTTCCCCAAGGAATTAAGCAATGATCAAAAACAATTTATAATTTTAAACGGTCCTTGTCAGCCTATTGGCCAATTTCCAAAAGACAAAAACAATAGAAGTTTTTCTAATTTTTACTACAAAAAAGATTCTAAACATTATAAAACCGAAAGAATGTGGTTATGCTACTCTAATATACTAAACAAGTGTTGGTTGTTTTCAAAACAACAAAATTCCCTTAGTTTAGGTTCTAATGACTGGATACATCTAAATCAAACTATTAATAGACATGAACAACACTCTGAACATAACGAATGCTGCGCAATCTACGATAAATGGCGTTTAAATAAAGTAATTGATTTTGAAAACGAATCTATAATTCGCCAAGAAACGTCTTTTTGGTGCAAAATTTTTGAAAGAGATTAGTGTTGTGGGTTTACTTGCATCTACAAATATGCCATTTAGAGGACATAATGAACAAATCGATTCAGAAAATTCTGGAATGTTTTTGGCTATTATCAAGTTACTTTCCAAGTATGACCCAGAATTAAAACACTTACTAGAAAGTAAAACTAAGAAATCTACAAAGTATTTAAGTCCTAAAATCCAAAATAAAATAATAAATTTACTTGGAAAATCCGTCATAACTGATCTAATTAGTAAAATCAACGTGTGCCCATTTTATTCAATAATTATTATTGATAGGGTAGACCGGGGACAATCGAAACAGGGGACAATTGAAACAAGCGCCATATTGGACAGATTTCGCGGTTAAAATCGCGCCCGCCTTCGTTAGAAGATGTGGCTCTAGATGCTTCCTGTAACCATCTATTATCCACTACCGGCAGTTGAGAGTGTAAATCTCGCCTCGTACTAACGTATTTTGCTGCCATCATTGTAAAGTTTTCTGTTGATCTAAAAAGTGTGACACAGGAAATCAAAACGTAAGTATCCAGCTTCGTCATTTTTTATATATTTGTTTAGTATATCTCCTTTAGTAGGAACAGTTCAGATTATTACTGTCATCCGAGGTTAATAGAATATTTTCGTGTTTACTTAAAAGTGTGTTGTGGGCACAATTGAAACAAATAACATAAATAACGATTGAAACATGTTTCAATTGTCCCCATCGTGAATTATTATTATGATCAATGAGCAACAGAATTGGCCGATTGGCTAAATATTTTGTTTTCAAAGCCCCCTTATTTACAATCTTCTTGATCATGCTGTATTATAGGTTGTTACCTAGTGTATCTTAAGGTATTTAGGCATTTTATTTTAGGATGCCTCGAGTAAGAGTGAGAAAAACGGAGAGAGGTTTGAAATCTATTTCGACCTATGAAGAAGCCTGTAAAGAGGTTATTGAGAATAAGGTCTGCGGCAGTGAAGTTTGAACTACACTACGTGTCTTTGAGCAGATTTATTAAGAAAAAAAAGCAAGCAATTGAGCAACGATCAGGTATTCCAGTCACCATGGGTTATCATTGTGTAAGACGAGTATTTGATGTAAACCAGGAGAAAACCATCGTTGGATATGAGTGTTATTAAAGCAGCCCACATATTCTACGGATTACCGCCGAAAGAAATTCGCAAATTAGCCTTTCAGTTGGCTATGAAGTACTCGTTGAACATGCCTGATACATGGAGACAGAAATCCATGGCAGGGGAGGACTGGTTCTCTGCTGTTATGAAGCGCAATCCAGAACTCTCAATCCGCTGCGCTCAAGCCACAAGTCTTTCCAGAGCAACCAGTTTCAACGTCACGAACGTGAACCATTTTTATAACAACCTGGCTAATGTAATGGACAGGTACCAATTTCAACCGAAGGATATTTACAACATTGATGAAACAGGGGTCACGACGGTCCAAAAGCCTGTTAAAGTTGTAGCCAAAAAGGGAACCAAACAGGTGGGCGCATTAACATCAGGAGAAAGAGGAACGTTGGTAACCGTCGCTTTAGCTGTTAATGCTATCGGTAACAGTGTGCCTCCCATTTTTATTTTTCCACGGTTGAGGTACAAGGATCACTTCGTCCGTGACGGTCCCGTGGGGTGTATTGGAGCAGGAAATGCGAGTGGCTGGATGCAAGAAGATGAGTTCTTGATATACATGAACCATTTTAAAAAGCATACCAACTGTTCAGTCGAGAATAAAGTATTGCTTTTACTCGATAATCATCAGTCGCACATAGGTATACGATGCTTAGACTTCTGTAAAGAGAATGGTATAGTCATCTTGTCATTTCCGCCGCACTGCTCCCACAAGCTGCAGCCCTTAGATCGATCTGTCTACGGTCCTTTCAAAAAGGCTGTAAATTCAACTTGTGACGCCTGGATGAGAAATAACCCAGGAAAGACAATGACAATCTACGACATCCCCAACATAGTCAAGCAAGCTCTGCCATTGGCTCTCACACAATCAAACGTTGTGGCTGGATTTGTTTGTACCGGAATATGTCCTTTTAATAAAGACGTATTTACGGAACTAGATTTTGCTCCTTCCTATGTCACGGTTAGACCAGTTCCTAATGACAAAACTCCGAACAGGACTGAAGTTGTACCAGAAGCAAGCACCAGTGAAGCAACTCCGCCATCTCCTAGCATCAGCCCTGACCCCATGCCAGTCTCAACAAGCACTCAAATTCCGCCAACATCACCGGGTATTATTGGTATCAACAAAAATATACCAGAAATCAGTGGCGGTGATGCAGGACCAAGCAACTCAACGGCTGTATTTTCACTAGAAATCGTTAGACCGTTGCCGAAAGCGCTTCCTAGAAAAACAGCTGGTAAACGAAAAACTAGGAAGTCTGCAATTTATACCGACACTCCTGAGAAAAACGCTATTAAAGAGGAATATGAAGCGAAAAAGAAAAGGGAAGTTAAGAAAAAACTTAAGGAGTTAGAAGTCACACCGATACCAGTTCGCCAATCAAAGAATACCAAACGACGCCAGAACAATCAAAAAGAAAGTGACAGCGAAGAAGAGGATTCTTTCTGCCTGGTTTGCCTGGAGCCTTGTGGTAATAGCCGCCCTGGAGAGGATTATGTGCAGTGCATTGATTGTCGACGTTGGTCCCACGAAGAATGTACTCGTCAAGAAGATCTTTATATTTGTCACAATTGCATCTCAGAATGAATCATTTTTCATTGTTTCTATGTCACGATTTTCAATATATTAATCACTTTTGTCTTACATCAGAATGAAGCTTTTATTGACCTAAAATACTAGCTGTTTCAATTGTCCCAGGTATATGTTTCATTCGTCCCCGTACCGGGGACGATAGAAACAGTTTGACAAGGTGAAGATTTTTCTAAATACCTCATCCATATATCATTATAGGGTAATGAAATTATATGAATGGAAACCTAATTGAATATGCTCCCTTTTGCTTGCTTCACAATTTAGAAATATTCAATAGTCGCGGAGAAAAAAAATCAAGAAGGAGAAATGTTTCAATTGTCCCCGGTTTACCCTACTACACAGGACATTTCTAAAACTGATCAGCTTAGTTTATACTTAGATATGTTGAAATTATTAAAACCGATAATATGGTTTCAAACATTTTAATTAAGAAATCATTTTTAGGATTTATTTCAGTAGAAAATCAGACTGCATATACTTTGTAACGAACCGCAAGTCATTACTTCAAAATTTTTTAAATTAATTAATTATTTAACAATCAGCCCTCGTAAAAGAAATGATGTAAGATTTCTTAGTATTCAAACACCTGCAAGACATGATGTAATATTTCTTAGTATTCCGTATTACTCAGTACCTAACTTAATATTTCTCATTATTTCGTTTGATTGCACAACAAAAATTAATTTGTTTCCACTCCAACGTAGATTTCATAAAACATCGAAAGTTTTATACGTCAGAGTAATCTCCGCCAATTACAAATAGGATTCCCCCAAACAGAAGCCACCACCGCCTACCGAGAGTCCCCTATAAAAACCGCGCCGCGCACCTTTTAGTTAGTTAGTTAGTTAGTTAGTTAGTTAGTTAGTTAGTTAGTTAGTTAGTTAGTTAGTTAGTTAGTTAATTCATTAACCGGTAGCCGACCAGACCAGTAGCCGCCGTAGAAGAGTTCCGTCGCGCCTCGTGAACGCATCCCGCCGCCGAGAATTATTGAGTTGGTTTCACCAGCTCCTGTATTCGTTAGTCCGTTTGACTAACTCCGATTCCAGAAAACCTGCACGTGACGGTTGCGTTAAAGTAAATTGCCGCAGACCTATTGATAGCCACCGCGAGCTTAGCTCCCTGTATTTGCGAACGCGCACCGCGAACCTTTGGTAAATAGCTATCCTCGATCTTTGTGATTAACGACACGTAAGTCTGTAGAGTAATTCAGAACACAAACATAAACACTAGGTCCCGGAGCAGTCGGGAGTATTAACACACACCAAAAACACCCAGACAGCCACGGGCAAAGCAACGAGGTTTTCGGGCGTCTACACACGCTAACCCACACCGAAACCCCCAGAGAGCGACGGGCTAGGTCCCGGAGCAGTCGGGAGTAAAAACACACGCACCAAAAACACCCAGACAGCCACGGGCAAAGCAATGAGATAGTCGGGAGATCACACCCACCACGCTAACATATACCTGACGACGAGAGCTAAGTAGGACTGTATAGACCTTCAGCTTTTATCATTTACTCTCACTTACATTCTAAACACCTGAATTCACCAGCTCGCTGGCAAAGACCGAAGTGCCTGTAATCACAAACGAATTAAACGTAGAGTATCCGTCAAAGACCTGTAGTAGAAGGAAACCGTACATCGATGACCACGCGCTTAGTAAACGAGTTTCAAGAAAGCAATCAATTAATTGTTTTCCCCCAGCTTATTCCGCAAGTATAAAAACCGCCTTTAATAAATACGTGTTTTGTACGTATACAAGTAGGTAACGTTCGTTGGTATCTACGTGAGATTTCCTTCGTTTGCATAAAGGAAATCACCACCATAAAATTACATCCCAGAAGATAACGCGCGTATATATTAATTATACAACCAAATGTGTATAATCCGCCTAGTCTAAATTTAATGCAAAAGTAAACCTCGGAAGAAGTCATATTTTCGAACATAATACATCGCGAAAGTAAATTGCTTTACGAAGCATACGCGCCTGTCCGTCTTCCAGAAAGTACTGAAGGTAAAGGGAAGCAAGCATTAGACCGGTACAACCGTCATGCGTACCACCGTGAACTCGGGATATCGATTTTCACTAGTGACCTAGATTCGCGCAACCCTCGTTTTGAATAACCAGTAGTTTGTTTATAAATTCTTTTCTTTTATAGACAGGGCCGTATCCAGCATAAATAATTAATTAAACACAACGTTATTAATCATTTAAATATTACAGTCATCATTGAGTGTAACTAGGGAGTATTAAAATCTATTTGCAGGAACGACTGCGACAGCAATAAACCGTTGTATCGAGCGAGTGGAAGGAAGGAAGGAGGACATCCAAATTCGCCGTCCAAACTGAGTGGACGCCCCCGACGCCGCCGTCTCCATCAGAACGTCAAGTTGTTTTCTTATTGTTACGTTTATGTTAGTTGATTTAGCTTAAGTGTGAATATATTAGATTTGTAAATAATAGGATAATATATTTTTAAACCGTTTTATTTTAATTATTTTATGTGGACAGTGTAGAGCTAAAGATTAAATATACCGACGAACCCACCCCCTCTTTAGTTTAAATTTAAAGACCGATTGCAGTTTAGCCGCGGCAAATATAAAAATTGTAAGAAAGGACCTTACAACTTTATATGATAAAATAATTACAGCAATCGCGAATTTCAATCTATCTTTAGATAGACTTCGTGGCCAAGGATATGGCGGTGCAGCAAACATGAGTGGCATTTACAATGGCATTCAAGCCAAAATTTCAGAAAAAATTAAAAATGCACTTTACGTTCACTGCGCCGCCGCTCGTAATTTGAATTTAGTATTAATGACACTAAAAATCATCATCAAATTTCAGAATTAATGTTTTTTTTAAAAGTGATGGATATAATTATTTTTCAGTTGGACAAAAGGTTTGCAGGTGTTTGTACAATAAACGAAACATTCAAAATGTTAACTTCTGAAATAATTTTGAATAGCTCAGATGATGAACTCTTTGACATAGGTCAAAGGTTACATCAAATTTATGAAAATGATATTTCTGAAGAGATTTCTCGACAAGTTTTATCATTTCGACAATATTTTCGTGAGGAATTAGGTGCTATTAAATCGGTTGAAGAACTCCTAAAATTTATTATGATAAAAAAATGTTTCGCCTTGTAGCAGTTTTTCAGAAATTATAACAGCTTGCATATTGTTTTTAACGGTACCTGTTACAGTAGCCACAGCAGAAAGATCTTTCTCAAAATTAAAACTAATAAAAAATTATTTGCGAAACACGTCATAAGAAAGACTTACTAATTTGGCGATTATTTCTATAGAAAACGAAACAGCAGCAAATTTAGACGTATCCAGTCTTATCACTTCTTTTGCTGCGTTAAAAGCTAGGAAGAAGTTATAATAATTAATTTGTTATTAGTATTTAATAAGATCATTTATTTAAAAAATGTTTATTGAACGTTGGATTGTTTCTTAATCGTAAATTACTGGCCTGTCACAATGATGTTAATGTTAACGGTAGTGGTAATGTTAGTTAAAATGTTAAAGTACAGAAAATGCTGTCTGTTAGCAACTGTTCACAATGATGTTAATAGTAATGGTTATGTTAGGTGGACATGTTAACAGTACAGAATATTTCTGGATTTCCTAACATCACGACTAACATCTACCAATAGAAATGCGATCTCTTACGCATGCGATTTGTGTGACTTAAATTTTTGACGGATCATATACTTCAAATTTTAAATAACGGAAATTCGCCAATATTCGTCATTCGACCTGCTTAGCTGTCAAGTTCATTTCACTTCATTTCCTGTTTTAGTGTTTTGTTTAGTGCTTACTCTTTTTGTTAATTGTTTGTTACTATTTGTTGTTGTTAATTTCTTTAATTATCGTAAAATGACGATAGATGTGGCATTGTTATTGGAACTGATACAACAATATTCATTTATCTATGATAAATCGAAACGCGATTTTAAAGATACGACGAAGAAGAGCAATGCGTGGGAGGACATTGCTGATACTTTGGGTTGTGAAGGTATGTAATTCTAAAAATATTTAAATCATAACCTATAATTTCGTTGTCGATTACAGTAAGTAAAGCAAACCACCTGTATTTCAAATTAATTGATGTGTTTGTTAAATACAACCTATCGAAAGCTTCTAGCTAAATCTACAAAGACGTTATTTACTTATGAAGGTTTTATTGTAATAGCCAACACATTAATTTACAAATATTTTAAAAATTGATTATTTCTAGTTGTAGAAGTTACAACACGATGGCGAACTTTGCGAGAACGTTACACAAAAGAGATGCGGTTACATGATTTCCAAACCCAAAGTGGAAATGACCAAGAAGATACAGCCGATCTACAATGGGAATGGTACGAGGCATTGGGTTTCCTTTTTTCCCATGTGATACGAAGGAAAACGGTTGGAAGTCTAGTCACAACAAGAAAGGAAAGTTGGGGCAGTGAAGTGACTGAAGACGAGACTGTGGAATTGGCACCTTCAACATCAATTGCTTCGTCAATACTTGATGAAGATGGTGAAGTGCCAACACCAACCAATAATAGAAAACGTAGGCGAGAAAGTGGTTCAGGAGGAATTACGCCACGAAAAAATAAACGATTTGAAGAGGATATTGACCACGAGGTGCTGAAAACATTAAAAGAAATAGAGTCACATTGACAAGAGGACGAAGATGATAATTTTGGAAAGGTGGTGGCAGCTGAACTGCGTAAAATTGAAGACCCTCGAGTCAAACAAATACGAAAAGCGAGAATATATATGGTAGCTACTGGAATAGAGTTTTAAGGAGTGCGATATAAATTAGTACAATAAGTTTTTTTTATTTAAATAATAAATGTTTTAAAATTTTTTTGTTCTACCTCTATTTACATAACTAATTTGACCAGATAAAGCACCTGCAGGACTTATCACATACTGTGTCAATTTTTCCCTTAATTCTAGTGCTGCTTTCCCAGGGTTATTTACTCCATTTTTGTAATATCTTTCAAAACAATATTAGAAGTGCCTACTTCTCTTCTCCATTCTCCTTCTACAATGCCATCGTCAGTTTCTTTATCACATAACGATTGTGGGCAATACTTCTTTTTATTATCTGCCAAATTATTTTCTTTTTGTTTTATAAAATTGTGAAGACACACAGTTGCTTTTATAATGCTATCGACAGTTGTAGCACTTGAAGGGATCGTTCTTGGAAAAATCCGCCATCTTGAAACAAGAATCCTAAAAGCATTTTCGATTACCCTTGTGGCACGACTGAGTCGGTAATTAAAAATTGCTTTTCCTAAGGGCAGATTTGCTCCTTTATATGGCTTCATTAAGTGGTTACCAAGTGGAAAGGCATCGTCTCCAACAAAAAAATATGGGATCTTAATATTGCTTCTTGGTAGAGCTTGCTCCTTCGGCAATTCTAATTAAAAGTTAGCTAATGCTTTTCCAAAAGCAGAATTTGCTAGTACCCCGCATCACTTTGTGCACCAAATGCGCCTATATCCACATACATAAAATTGTAGTGTGCATCACACACAGCAAGCAAAACAATACTAAAATGCTTCTTATAATTAAAAAATGTGCTGCCAGAGTTTTGTGGATACTGAATAGCTACGTGTTCAATCTTTTTAAAGTCATCATGTTTGAATGGCTTTAAAACTACTTCATTCAGCACATTCCAAATTGCCTCAGTAACTTCTCTAATGACTGTTGAAGCAGATCGTCCAATTTTATAGCCTGATGCTATGCTAAAGATTGAATCCCCTTGTGACAGATATCTGAAATGTTTTATGTTATACTTTATTTGTATGCATTGTACTACCTTTACAAACCTTAATGTTAAAGCCAATCGTTGAGATGGACTCAGTGGTTCACGATTGCTGTATTTTTGTAATGTAGGAACTACCATTTCTAACAGCTCATCGAACTGTGCAGGAATCATACGTGTATAGAGAAAGAACTATTCGTGATCCATTATCTAAAAAATATTAAGTAGGTATTATAGGCCGAGTACAAAATTAGGGGTTTAACTTACCTTGTACTTTAAAAAACTTGTTACATATTCCCCCTGTGTTTTCCTATCTCTCAAGACAGGTCTTACGCCCCAACGTCGATTCCGTCTATTTTCCGAATTTGATTTTTTTTCTTTATTAGGAGCAGAATTTTCAACTTTTTCAGATAAAACAATTCCATTATTATAATATTATTAATGTAAATTCTTCTACACTTCAACAAAAATTGTAGGCGATTGTAGGTTAAAGTTGGTGAAACTGATTAAATGTAGCTCCTCCCATATTACACCGCGAATTTTAAATACAGTTAAGAATTTGGTTAACATGATTGTGACCACTATTAACACTATCATTACCATTAACATCTTAACATTAACATTAACATTAACATCAGTGTGACAGACGCTTTAATGTACAGTTGATGTTATGAATATGTGCATATTTTGTTGATAACGTAATAAAAGTTGCAAAGTAGAAAGTATAGTGTTGTTATTTGAAAATAAGCACTTACAATATATTTGGGGCCCGTTCTGAAAACTTGAACACGGGCCCGTTAACCTGTCAGAACGCCACAGTAAGTAGTAGAAATAAAATTAAATTGTGAAAAGTAAAACGAATGTCCGTTCAGTGAAGGTTAGAGTAACACTAAGCAATAAGAAAATACGTGGGAAAGAGGCCGTACAGCAACACAGTAACTTTCTGCTAGATTGGCCTATGTAAAAGCGTTACAAATCCTACACAATAGTTTACTGATTTATTAGGGGAGCCAATGTTATCTTTAATATGACTAAAACGGGATTTAAGATTATTTTTGAGGGAAAAAGATATATTTATGGGATTTAAACAAATTTAGAGGGTAACCCTATATAAAAGGGTGTGAAAAATACTTTTTAATATTGAAATTGTTCAGAAATAATTTTGTGACTATGGGCTAAGAAGCAGCTCTTAAAATCAAGTAAAATACAATTAACAAGATAACTGTTGATGATAAAGCACTCCCCGAAGGGAGGAACCCTGCGAAAGAAATTAACAATATCAAAGCAAACCAGTTTCTAATTATCCTCAAGTTCATGCACCCACACTAATTCACTCACTAACTCACCCACTCCCTCACCAACCTGAAGAAATATTTATTTGTTGAAGTATACATAACTATTCATTTCGATTTAAACAACCAAACAAAAACACAATTTAACCTGATAATTTTAACCGGGAAAGTACAAGAATATATCTCTAATGAAATTACAATCACTATAGTTATTGTAATTATGTACTGTATATGATATATACTAGTGAGAAATTAAAAAATTAAAATATTAAAATTAACAAAAACTGACTATAACAAGTACACTCAGTCAACAGAAGTTCAAAATGTTCAAATTCAGATTGACTGTGACCGTATATAAAAGCCCGTTTTCACGGTACACTTTGGATGATCATCCCGGATGAATCATCCAAAGTGATTACGAGGATGAAAGCGAGTATTGTTTACATGGGTCATCAAGATTGAATTAGTCAGTTCACTTTAAAATGGCGCCAAATGAAGTTGTACGAGCAGGAATTGCCATAATAAGTGAATATCTTATAAATTGGCTTAGACATGTACTTGACAAGAAGATTAGGAAAAAAAAAGCGTTGGTGGGTGAGACCGTGGATAGCACGACGTGATAAAATGGGGGCGTCAATGCGTTTGTTACGAGAATGGTCTGCTGAAGATCGAACTATGTTTCACAATCACCTCAGAATGTCCGAAACACAATTTGAAGAACTTCTTGCCAAAGTAACGCCGCTAATTGAAAAGCAAAACACAACCATGAGAGAAACTCTGTCTGCCAGACTAAAACTGCAAATTGTATTGAGATATCTCGCAGCTGGAGATTGTTTTGGAACACTCGAAGCTTTATATCGTGTACCTAGATGCTCCATATCACATTTTTTACCAGAGGTATTAGCCGCTATTTATGAGGTTCTGGAATACTGTATCAAGGTTAGTATCTAATTAAATTATTTTCCACATAAACTATTGAAAAATAAAATAATGCATTAATACTTTTAACAAAATAATTTTATTGAAAAAAAAGTATAACGTAAGTTTAATCGTAATTATTATGTATGGTCGAAAGAGCTTGAGATAAGACATCATATGCAGATCCTTCTGAATATTCTTCTTGGTCCTGCATGATAGGAGTTGCGGCAGAGGTTGTTATGTCACTATTGCTTGAGTACACGGTATACGGTGATGGAACAGCTGTAGATGTATTTGACAAAGCATGTTCTATCCTGAAGAGGTACATGCGTTCTTCGGTCATAACATTTTGTAGTTTCGTTTGGCATATCAAGGCACGATCTAGAGGCATTTTCTTAAGCTGAACTGCCAGACTTCTGCAGAAGTGATCAAATTCATTATCAGTCTCTATGTTTTGTGAAGCTATGGTACCTAACTTATCTATTGCTCTCTCCACAACGGAAATTCCAGGCAAATTAAGCCTTCGCGAAGAAGATGGAGTGTTTAAGTTTGCCTCAGGAATAGTTTTTCTGCTGCGTTTGCTTTGTTGTGATAGTTGCGTTTCATTATTAGAAACTATGCCATCATTTGTTACAGCAGGTATAGAATCACCTGTTGCTTCAGGTGTATCCTCGATATCCGGGTCATTCCCTTCTTCTGAATCATCCTCGGCATGATTTTGTGGCGATAGGGCCCTTTTGCGTTGAGGAACCTGAAACAGAGATCTATACTAGCATACTATAATATATAAGGCGAAGAAGGTGGAGTTCCTAGACATTCTTGTATATGGTTTTGTTTTTTACAGGTGCCTACAACCACTAATGAATGGGAAAAAGTAATTAAGGAATATTACATTCGTTGGAACTTCCCTAATTGCTGCTTTGGACGGCAAACATGTTGCCATTCGCTGTCCTGAGAAGTCGGGTTCATATTTCTTCAACTATAAAAATACCTTCAGCGTGATTCTTTTTGCAGTTGTAGATGCTGACTATAACTTTCTATATATTAACGTAGGCACAAATGGCAAAGCAAATGATGCATTAGTGTTTTCCAAATGTACATTCAACGAAGCTCTGGAGAACAATTCGCTCAATATATACGAGAATGGTATTTTTGTGGGCGACGACGATTTTCCTCTTAGGACATACCTTTTAAAACCCTATAGCAAGAGATCTTTAACTAGAAAGGACAGAATATTTAATTATCGGCTATCTCGAGCTCGTCGTCTATCAGAAAATGCATTTGGCATACTTGTGTCTCGTTTTAGAATATTCGAAAAGCCTATCCCTCTCAAAGTAGAAACAACTGAAATATTGGTGAAAAATGCTTGTGTTTTTCACAACTGGCTCAGAAAAACCTCTACAAACAACGTCCCATATGTAACTGAAGGATTGGTTGATGTTGAATTATGGGAAGAAGGCAGAATTGCTCCTGGAGTTGGGCGGCAAGGTGCACATGAAGGTCTCAGAGAAATAACACTTGCTACAAGTAACAACCACACGAAACTTGCTGCCACTATACGTGATGCTTATGTGAATCTGTTCTGTTCAACTGAAATTGTAGAATGGCAGTGCAGAATGATTTAAATGTTTTGTTGTCGTTTTATAATTTATTGTCTTGCACAATAAAGCAATTAATTTTTAAACTGCTTTGTTATTTATTTATAGGTACAGTGTGGGGAAACCAAGACGAAGTGGAGCATTCTAAATCTAAATTATAAAATAATAATAAGAAAATGATATACTTACTGCAGTTCCTGTGCTGCTCCGCGGTACACAAACTGCATGCAGGAATGTATCAGCTTGTTTGTACCAAAATAGTTTTGGGACATAAACGTCATCTGGCCCTGTACCACTTTTTACGGATTTATTTACTTTAGCCAGTTCCGATGAATATCGCGTACGGATTGTTTTTATTTTTAATGTAATATCCTCGACTGTCACATCCTGAATATTCAGCTCTTTTAAGATTTCCTTTAATGCGTATTCTCTATGGACTTTATTTTTATACGTCTCTGCTTTAGTATTCCAAAGACACTGCCGGTCTTTCATTAAACTCAAAATTAGTGGGGTGTGATCGTCTTTTCACTTAAACACCATTATAAAAACCACCACTGTAGCACACTGTTTACTTTAAATTTAATTATTTAGGTACGCAGAAAAAAGCACGTGCTCTTCTTGTTGCAATTTAGCAGTCACTGTGGATGAATCACTGCATAAACTGCATGTTTTCACGGTTCATTCAGGATGATTCATCGGCGATGAATCCTCCAAAGTGAACAAAAGTAGAACACGTTCAACTTTGTTCACTGTTCATCTTGGATGATCACTTTCGATGATTTTTTGTTTACACGGTTCATTTTTTATTCACTTTGGATGATTCATCCGGGATGATCATCCAAAGTGTACCGTGAAAACGGGGCTTAAAGCAGCAGCAATTGCGATAGGATATGTAGCAATGATACTGATTTCATTGCGAGTATTGAATTAACGCAGACTTCTGTTATGTAGTTACCTTCAACCAATAACAAAAATCACAATCCCGAAAATAACCGAACACTGGCCGATTTATTACGGATAATTTTTAAAAATTAAACAGTTTTAACGATTTATTATTGTCATTTGTATTTTCCATGTGATTAATCTTATTTATAATTAGTTTTATTACTATATCTCTCATAGTTGTTTATCTCTCGTTGTTATTGCTATTGTATTGTGCTAGTGCTTGTGCTATTTAGATATACTATTATACACTTTTGTAGTTATAAGAATTTTGAATTTAAAATGACTGAAGACCTTAATTATTGTGATCTCAATATTGGAATCGATCTTGAAGTAAGTCTAAACAATCAGAATGCTAAGATTTTATGCAAAGCAAGCAATTTGTTTTTCTATAATTTTATCTGTATTCACATATATTATTATAAATATCTAAATTTTAAATCTAAAACCATGTTTATGCTACCTACATACACTAACAGGTTTCTATAATATTATGACCCAATAATTGTACAGAAATATTTGCAATTATAGATAGATAATAAACTATATGATACGATAAAAAAAATAAATTACACTTAGGTACTTTTATTTTCAAATAAAAGACAATATATAAAGAATGATATTTTTATAGAATATGCTGCCACAAAAAACAAAGTACAAAATAATGAACTGTTTGAAGAGTAAGAGTGGAATGTGTGAAATTACTTTCAAAGCTGCACTTTTTTCTCCAGAAGATGTAAAATTGTGGGTGCGATCCTTAGAGGAACATACATCATGCACCTATTCAATTATAAGAACAGGGAACAGCACTGGAGAACGGATTGTGTTAAAACAGTTTTTAAATTGTCACCACAACACGAGATCGAAAAAGTTATACGATTCATCAGTCAAAAATCGTACCAAAAACACGAACTGTCCTTCCAGTTTAAAGGTTACCTTACAAAAAATTAACAAAAAGTTCCGAGGTAAATCTGAAAATGCTCCAGACCCAGAAATGCCATGCATAATTGTGTATAAGCCCTCCCATAACCACAATGTAATATCTGCAGATGCTCTCAGATTTAGACGAGTTTCGGAGACCACCAAACAAACATTAGTAGATTTATTTAAATTAGGTCATTCACCTGCTACTGCACTTGAGACCATAAAAATTGAGATACAGCTATCCACAGATGATTACGAGAAACATTTAGGTTTGTATATTATGTTTTCCATATTTAGCTATATCTTTGTTATGCATCAAAAATAATAATAATAGGCAATCGATTAGGGTATAATGACTAGAAGAAGGGCATACCTTAAACTTGTTCTGTATATCTACAGTTCTGTTCCCGAATTCGATTAAAACCATATAAATCATCTATTGGGAATACACAGATGAACATACTAGTTACTTTTAAATTATTCCCTCCCTCTAGTTGAAGAAGAATATTTCTTGTAATCAACAAAATAAATATGTTAATTTCTAATAATAGCCACATCATAAAACAATTTTATATATTCTTTCAGCTGATCGCAGTGTATGTCCTGACTACAATTACTGCTACTATCTTTTCATGAAAGAATTTAAAAATCAGTATGGTCCCATTGAATTCAATGAAGATGGAAAAAAAAAATTAATTGCAAGATTGAAGGAGTACAATAACACTGTAGGTGACAAATGTTCAAAAATGTATTTTAAAGATACCAGTTACGTCATAACGTAAGAAAAGATAATTATTCAAACAAGAATTTACAGTTTATATTATTTCTAGATTATGTCCTCCATTATTTAAAAGAATTCATAGAAATATTAGTTCGGCATCAGAGATTGTGTTTTTGGATTCTACTGGCACTGTAGATCACGATGGTAGTAAAGTTTTTATTATGTCTACCAAGAGTGAATGTGGTGGATTGCCTCTTGGTCTTATTATAACATCTTCTGAAAGTGTCGAACATATAACTCTGGGATTTGACATGTTAAAGAGTATGTTAAAGAATCAAATTTTTTGCGGTAAAGTAGAAGGTCCACAAGTTTTTATGACCGATGATAGTGAAGCAGAACGTACTGCTATAAAATCTACGTGGCCCAATTCTAGATGTCTGCTATGTGTATTTCACGTTTTGCAGTCCATTTATAGATGGTTAGTTAGTTCCAAAAATGGAGTACCTAAAGATACTGCAATGACATTTTTTAAGCAATTTAGAACAATTATGTATGCTCCAACAATAACAAAATGTGAAGAAGAATATGAAACAGCAGTAGAAGAGGCAAGAGACTATGCAAATTATGTTCAGTATTTAAATTCATACTGGCAAAGACGAGATATGTGGGCCATTAGTTTTAGAACATGGCTTCTTGTCAAAGGAAACCACACCAATAATATTTCAGAAGCTGCTATGCGTTTATTGAAAGACAAAATCTTTAATCGCGTAAAAGCTTTTAATATTATTCAATTAGTAGATTTTTTACTGACTAAATTTGTTGACTATTACAAAAGACGATTACTTGACATAGCACATAACAGGCAATTAAAAGATAAACTTTTACAAACAATTGTATTGCCTCCAACACATATAATTGAAAATATTCAAAAACTAGGAGACCATATGTATCTCGTTCCAAGTGAGCACGGTGCAAATCTACATTATGTAGTTTACACAGATGTTTTGATTTGCACTTGTTTTCATGGTAATACAGGAGCTATATGTAAACATGTAGATTGGGTTCATCTCTTATACCATTCAGATGCATACAAAAAAAAAATTGATAATCTGTCAATTAGAAGCAATTTATTCAGAATTGCCACAGGAAATATGGCATCACCAAATTGATTGTTACCATTAACCAAATTACAAACAGAACCATCAGCACTTGAAATAAATGGAGTCCGTGAAATAATTATTGAAGAGGAACCGGAACTACCTAATAAAGAAGTGCCGTTAACTAGTGAAGATAGTTCATCAACTGTACGCAAAGTTGTTGATGAAGGTGAACAATTAATAAATGAATTTTCCCAATATCTAGCTAAGTATGTAAAAGAATCACCATTTGAAACTGTGCCTGTGGTACGAAAAATGGTAGAAAAATTAAAAAAGGTCAAAACAGTAAATGGATTTGTTTCATCTTGTGCAACATTTGGATCAGGTACATTTCCCTTTCGTTTTCATGCTCACATATTGTTATAATTAAAATTGTTAGATTTTCACCGAAAAAATCTTGGCTCACGAATTCAAGTACAGCCAACAGCAATTGCAAGGCAAAAAACTAATGTAACAGGCAAAGCAAGTCATGTTGGTGGAAGACCACGTAGAACAACCAACGGTAGAATTAAAAAAAAAGACGCAGCACAAAATTTCTAAACGTATTGCAAATATTGCTGTAAAACAATCTTTAAAAGATAAAACAGTTATAAATGTAAACACATGAAATTTTTCTGATGCAATTAAAAATATATATATTTATCAACCATTAGTTTTATTGAATTGTTTAATTCGTTAAATGCAACAACATTGCAGTAACATCGGGAAAATCCCTTAAACTGTTTAAATCTTAGGTTAGGTTTAAACATTGAATTCTTTATTCAATGGGTTTACATTTTTAAAATACCGCCTTATATTTTCGATATTAAATCGGTAAGCGTTCGTATATTATCGGAATGATCTTTTTTGTTATTGGATAAAAGCTACTTCATAACAGAAGTCTGCGTTAATTTAATACTCCCGATTTCATTTTCATCAGCGAGACTTCAATCACCGAGATGGCATGCGCCGTATTAACCCGATGTTTCTTCTGTTGGCAATGCAGTACATTTATTCATTGCTTAGCACTTATATATATTCTAAGGCTTAGAATATATTTTATATTCTAAGATTAATTGTGATTTGTGACGAGACACTATTATTCCAATATTGTTCATGTCAAGGTAAAAGAGTACAAAAATGGAAATTAAATTTACGGTAACCTAGGTTCCGTAGATTTATATGTCATATAAAAAAATGTAAATCCTTTTTTTACTCTTTTATTTGGAATATTTTGCTTATTGCGCATGATCAAGTAAAGAATAGTTTGCCTGTATCGATTCGTTAACTGTGACAATAATTTTCAGTCACTTATAAATCGCTGGTTATATTTAGAATTCACTGTGATAAATACAGTGCCCTAAGTAATTTGATAAAGTGGTGCACCTAAGTTTTGTATAAAGTGTATTATTAAGAAACACGAATTCTCTGAAATGTGTCATGAGATTGATATGAAACTTATTAAAGTCGAACCAGAAGAGGAAGATGGAATAAATTCACTCGCAACCCGACATCTTATAGTAAATAGTGATCTAATACAAGGTAACATTGATTTCCGTTCAAGTAGTACAAAATTTAGCACTATTTTTACAGATAATGTGAATATTAAGAAAGAAGACATCTCTTCTGTAGTAAAAGTTGTTCGCTCAAGGGAACCATGTCATATAAAAGAAAACTGTGTCAAACACATCACAAACATACAGTGTGAAAGTAAATTTAATAGTTCAACGATGATGCAGGAAAATTTAAAACATGACGTTTTAAAAGACAGTGCAAATTTTAAATATAAGTGTAACCATTGCCATTTTATAACAAAGTGGAAAAAAAGTTTAAAACATCATGTTTTAAAACACATTTCAAGTTTTGAATACAATTGCAATCAGTGTGATTATGTAACAAATCAAAAAATTAATTTCAAAATTCATCTTAAAAAACACACTTCAAGTAATGAATTCAAATGTGACATATGTGATTATGCAACACACTACAAACGTTATTTAACACTTCATCTTCAAAAACATTCTTCAAGATATGAATTTAAATGCGACCAATGTGATTATGGAACAAATCAAAACCGTTATTTTAAAAGTCATCTTAAGAAACACTTCTCAAGTTATAAATTCAACTGTGACCAATGTGATTATGTAACAAATAACAAAATTACTTCGAAAATTCATCTTAAAAAACACTCTTCAAGTAATGCATTCAAATGTGACCTATGTGATTATGCAACACACTACAAAAGTTATTTAACAGTTCATCTTAAAAAACATTCTTCAAGTTATAAATTTAAATGTGACCAATGTGATTATGGAGCACATCAAAAAGGTAATTTTAAAATTCATCTTAAAAAACACTGTTCAAGTAATGAATTCAAATGTGACCTATGTGATTACACAACACACTACAAAAGTTATTTAACAGGTCATCTTAACAAACATTCTTCAAGTTATAAATTTAAATGTGCCCAATGTGATTATGGAACAAATCACAACGGTAATTTTAATATGCATCTTAAGAAACACTCCTCAAGTTACAAATTCAAATGCGACCAATGTGATTATGGAACAAATCACAACAGTAATTTTAAAATGCATCTTAAGAAACACTCCTCAACTTATGAATTTCAATGTGACCAATGTGGTTATGCAACACACCGCAAATGTAGTTAAAAAATCATCGTACAAGACATTCTGCAAGTTTTAAATACAAATGCCGTTAGTGTAATTATGCATACAATAAAATTGTAAAGCTAATTTAATATTTCTTCTTAAAAAACACTGTTCAAGGTATGAATTCAAATATGACCAATGTGATTATGGAACACATCACAAAAAATTTTGAACAATTCATCTTAAACATCGTTATTCAAGTTATGAACACAAATACAATAAACATGTTTATGCAACACCAAAGGACTAGTTCAAAAATCCATCTTAAAGGTATTCTTCAGGTTATGAATCTAAATGCAATCAATGTTATTTTGCAACATATCAAAAAGCTAATTTAAAAACCATGTCGAAAGACACTTCTAATTATGTATACTTACAAATGAGACCATGTGTAGAACTCATTAGAAAGTTAAGCTAAAAATTCATTTTAAAAACTAGGGCTATAAATACAAATGTGATCATTAGGAATGTTAATGTGAATAGATTCTGTATCTAAAGAAGGTGGTTTAGTTTATAAATTATTTCATTTTTCACAACAAATTTTTAACAATTCATCTTAAACATCGTTATTCACGTTATGAATACAAATACAAGAAATATGTTTATGCAACACATTAAAGAACTCGTTCAAAAATCCATCTTAAAGGTATTCTTCAGGTTATGAATCTAAATACAACCACTGTTCGTATAGAAAGACACGATTAAGTATATAATGAGACCAATGTGTACAACACATTAGAATGGTAACCTAAAATTCATTTTAAAAAATACTTTTCAATAATGTATTTATTAGTGATATCTATTATTTTTGTATAATTTTTTGTGAAATTTAAGTATCTTATCGTTCATGAAATTATGTGTAGATTAGTTATAGTTGTCGAGTTTACATTTAATTTATAATAATATTGTTCACAGTGCCTAAGTGTATACTGCTGTGTATGGAAAACCTTTAGTTGATATTTATCGATACATATGATCATGCATCAAACATTCAAATGAATTTAATATAAAGTAGATCATCGTAAATTAACAGTAGTTTTGTGTTATTATTTTATATTTTAATAATCATATTGATGCTGTTACCTGTAAAGCACTAAGACTACTTGGGTTACTGTTTAGATCTAGTAAATATTTTGTCCCACAGTCTTTGAATAATATATTTTTCTATTATAAGGTCTCACCTAGAATATTGCAGTTTTGTTTGGTCTCCTTACTATACTGCCTTTATTAACAAAATTGAGAATGTTCAGCGTAAATTTTTAAAAATATTAGCTCATAAAGATCACTGTTTAGTTGCGAGTTTTGAATATTAGTTAGATAAATACAACTTACAATGTTTAGAAGGTAAAAGACAATAGCGCTGTTATGCTTTGCTCATAAATTATTTTCTTTATCAATAATGCTAATTTGATTCAGACCTTTAATTTTATTGGGAGCCCAAGCCGTCGTGCAATACAAAGTAAAAATTTGTTCAGATTAGAACACCATTCAACTAATTATGGTAAACACAGTATTATTGGGCGAATTTCTAGGACGATTAATGCAGCTAATCATTGTGACATGTTCGATTTGCTTTGTAATTCTACTACTAGGTTTAAACATAGTTTAAGAGTGATTAATTTATCAATGTTATAACTTCGGATTATAATTAGGTAGATACATACTGTTCTAGCTAAATCAATTAGTGCAATTCACTGCTGATTAAGCCACTTATCGAGTGCCTATTAAACTGAATTAATAATACTTGTTATAGTTTAAATTTTTATTGCTACAAGTGCTATATTCTGTTAATATCGTCTGCTCTGTAGCAGCTTCAGTTAGACACTAAATTTTATATTATTCAGTACACAACAGGTTGAAATATTTACATAGTAAGAGGGAGGGTTAACCAATAACCAATTACCATAAGTTAAGTACTAACATAAACTGCCTCTCTGTGACAATTTAAAAAACAAATATAAGATAAGATACTAAGGATGTATTAAACAGATTAAATATAAACTGTCCTTAAATTTAATTATTAATTATCTGATAATGGCAATACACAAATTTTGTTTATAACACACTTTATTTCACTAGTAGCCGTTTTAACTATCACTACGCGCACTTCGTTGTCCTTACCTGGGTGGAGCTTTATTACTCGCCCCCATTTTCCACGTGCATGTGGGTAAGTTGTCGTCAACTATTGTTACCAGATCACCAACCTTGACGGGTGTCGTTGGTTTTTTCCATTTGTTTCGTGTTTGTAACCCATGCAAATACTCCTTCTGCCACCGTTTCCAGAAATGCTGAACCATTGATTGAAGTTGCTGGTATTGGTTTAAACGATTGTGTGGAATCTCCATTAAATTGTAATCTGGGATTGCCACCAAGCTTCTACCTATGAGAAAGTGTGCTGGGGTCAACGGATTAAGGTCGTTTGGATCGGAACTTAAAGGAGAAAGAGGTCTGGAGTTAAGGACGGCTTCAATTTGTGTTAATAATGTGGTATATTGTTCAAAAGTTAATATACTATCACCTAAAATTCGTTTTATATTGGTTTTAACCGCCTTTACACCTGCCTCCCAAACTCCTCCAAAATGAGGTGAATTTGATGGAATAAATTTCCATTGTATTTCTGTATTCGCTGTTTTTCTATAATATTCGAAGCATTATTTTTTAAAAACGTATTCAATTCTATTAATTGGCGATTAGCACCAGAAAAATTTTGTTCCATTGTCCGAAAAGATGGTAGACGGCTTCCCTCTGCGGGAAATAAAACGTTTTAACGCAGCAAGAAAACGTTCGGTTGTTAACTCGCTTACTAATTCTAAATGTAAAGCTTTTGTGCTTAGGCAAACGAAAAGGCATATATAGCATTTATAAATTTTATATCCTCGTGCACGTCGATCTCTGCTTTTAAATGGACCTGCATAATCTACGCCACTATGATAGAATGGTGGAGTAGGTGTAGTACGTACCTTTGGTAGATCGCCCATGTAAATATTGGAAAATTTTGGGTTCGATTTTAAACATCGATGGGTAATCCTTTTAGCTAAATTGCGTCCAGATAATGGCCAATAACGTTCTCGTAATGAATTTAGTAGTGTTTGTGATCCACCGTGTAACAATTTCACGTGCTCGTTTTCGGCAATTAAATTAGTTAATATGTGATGTTTAGGTAGTATTATTTGATGTTTTGCTGAATAATTTAAATTTGATAAACCGACCTCCCACTCTTAACAAACCGTCTACAAAGGGTTTTAAACATAGTAAAACTGAATTGGTTTTCAACGCCTTATTCTCTAGTAGTAATTTAATTTCAGACGGAAAGGATTGTGATTGTGCTAGCTTTATCAATTTTTTAAGAACTTATTCCTCTCTTTCTGTTGAATCAATGTGTAATGAAAATTTGTTTATAAAAAATTTCCTTGCATTATTATAAAACCTATAGCAGTATGCGATAACATTTACTAGTGTCCGTAAAGATGAAAATTTGAAAAAAATATTATATTCAATTGTGGTGGTGAAGGTAATTCGTTTTGCTTCTGTAACATTACTAAGCATTTTAAATGTATCGATTGGTAGCTCATTATTTGAACTCAAGAAATGTGGTCCCTTCCACCATAATCTAGAATCTTGTAGAAATTGTGGCATTAATCCACGTGAAATTAAGTCCGCGGGATTGTCTGCCGATTTAACGTGATGCCAATTACTAATATTTGTGTATGTTTGAATCTCACTCACCCTATTAGGGACGTATGTTTTCCATTTTGAAGGCGAAGTTTTGATCCATGATAAAGTTATCATAGAATCACACCAGAGATACTCTTTGTTAATGGTAATCGATAGAATAGAACGAATTTTATGAATTAATTGCGCTAAGAGGACAGCCGCATTTAATTCTAGTTTGGGTACAGTTATATTTTTAAGGGGTGCAACTCTTGATTTCAAAAAAATTGATATTGTGCCGTCTGTAATAGTACGTATATAAACGTTGGCACCATATGCTCGTTCGGAAGCATCTGAAAATCCGTGCAATTCAACAATATTTGGATTTTTGTTTGAAACGTAACGTAATTTGATATTTTTCAAATATTTAAGGTTATCCTTAAATTCAATCCAACGTGTATATAAATTCGTCGGTACGGACTCGTCCCAATTAATATTTAATTGCCATAATTCTTGAATAATTAATTTGGAAAGTATAATAATGGGCCCTAACAGTCCTAAAGGATCGAATAACTGGGCCGTAGTCGCCAATATAGTTCGTTTTGTAACCTGATTCTGAATCTTTAAATTTTGAAATTTATAGTATAAAACGTCTGAAATTGGTTCCCAACATATCCCTAATGTTTTTATTGTTTTATCACCTAACTGTACAAATTCATGTTCTATTGTTTCCTTGTCATCTTGGAATAATTGTTGGGGCGCGTTACTACACCATTTGCGTAAAATAAATCCAGCGGTACTCAGTATCTGTTTAATGTTACTTCTTATTAATCTTAATTCTTCTATACAATTACACCCTGTAATTAAGTCATCTATATAGAAGTCGTTTTTAATGATTTGCGCTTCATGATAGTAATAATTTTCAAAGTCTAACGCAAGCTGATAGAGACATCGTGTTGCTAAGTACGGCCCTGACTTCGTACCATAAGTAATTGTGTTTAATTGATATGCCTTTAAAGGTTCGTCTATGTTTTCTCTCCAAACTATGTTTTGCAAGTGCCTGTCATCTGTATGTATAAGTACTTGTCTAAACATCGATGATACATCTGCCGTTACGACGTACGCGTGTAAACGAAACCGAAGAATAATTGAGAATAAATCGCTTTGCATAATTTTTCCTGTTAGCATAATGTCATTTAATGAAATACTGCATCGGTTTTACAACTACCGTCAAACACAACTCTTAAATTTGTGGTTAAAGAATCTCTTAGTACTCCGTGGTGAGGTGGAAAATATGTAGCCGTTAAACTATCGCCGATTTCGTTCATGTGCATTAATTGCTTATATTCATTCATAAACTTTACATACTTTCCCTTTAATTCTAAATTAGTCTGTAATTTTTTTTTTAAAGAATAAAATCGTTTTATGACTATGTTTTTGGAATCACCTAAGCTCGTATAATTTGGCTTAAGTGGCATCCTAACAATAAATTTACCGTTTGTGTGACGCTGGGTCGTTTCCTTGAAAATATTCTCACAGTATTTTTCTTCTGCACTTAAATGACTTACCCCTTCAAAATTTTGAAACTTCGTCTTGTAATTTATTTAGTGACAGGTAAGCTAATGTTCTTTTTATTTGATCTTCGTTCCGACTTAAACTTCCAGAAATAACCCAACCAAATTTAGTTTTATGTAGGGTCGGTTTACCTGCACCGAGTTGGTGTTGTCCTATGCTTAATAATTCCCAAAAGTTACTTGCACCCATCAAAAAAAATCTATTTTACCTTGCGTATTATAAGTAGGATCTGCTAATATTAAATTGCTCGGGTCGGTTAAGTTGGCCCCCCCCAATAAAGATTACGATATGATATTACTATGTAATAATGCGCTCGATATGCGCTTAAATGCGCCACTGAAAATAACTTTTGCGCCGTTATAGTTTTTTAGATATTTTGAAAAACATTTGGGGGGGTGCAAGTTCACTCATCCCCCCCCATTAAGCATTTCACT
The DNA here is from genome assembly GCA_036346205.1 of Vesta saturnalis. Taxonomy (NCBI): domain Eukaryota; kingdom Metazoa; phylum Arthropoda; class Insecta; order Coleoptera; family Lampyridae; genus Vesta; species Vesta saturnalis. The sequence goes on along the minus strand of JARFJB010002108.1, from coordinate 2,718,890 downwards.
ATGTATTTTGATGCCAACTTATCCCTGTAGTTATGCGCTAAAATGCGCCACTTGATTAAAATTTTGCGCCACTCCCGTATGGCCATAACGAAACATAGAAGGTGGGTGGGGCTAAATTGATGTTTTTAAAAAATTGCACTTTCTTAAAAATTCTTAATGCTATACGTGCTCTTTAATTATGCGCTCAAATGCGCCACATGAAGTAAGTTTTGCGCCGTTACAGTTTTTGAGATATTTTGAAAAGTTCAAGTTCACTCAGCCCCCAACTCCCCCATTAAGCATTTCACTATGTATGACACATGACGATAATTCTTTGAGGTATTGAAGGTCGTGCTGGAGATCCGGGTTCAGGAATTTCTTCTCGATCTTTGTCTTTCTTTCCCCCGCTTGGAGGAGTTTCCATATTTTCATTGAGTGTACGTCCTTCTTGAATTTGTTAGAAATTTCGTCGCAGTGTGTCGCATTCCCCATGTGGGGTTCGTTTAAATTTAAAATGTACAATAACGTTAGTATCATAATTTCACTTCTTTTCCCCTCAGCCATCATTTACTTCATGTATTGTTAATTATCATTGCTTGAAAATGAAACTAGCGTTAGTTTCGAAACGTGTCGCTTAAAGCTTAAAATATTATTGCTTAAACATTACTCAGATTTTACCTCTGCTACTATTCACTTTTCGGTACGACAATGATACGGGGGTGGACTTTTATTGGGTAGTTACTACTCCATTACACACCTCACCAGGAAGTTACAGCGTAAAGCCTGTCCGGTAGAACTGAACGGGTATCGGATTAACAAGGAGGATTGTCAATATATGGTTCTATTGTGCTTGAAACCGCCTTAATGCTTTGCTGTCTCGTACTTATTGTACGTGACAAAGAAAGATGGATATATTATGAATAATGCCTCTATTTCTGCCGAACAAAAGCGTTTGCAACTTTCACACATAATGACAAGGCAATAAGAATCAGATGCAGGTAGAATAGAAATTCAATAGGTATAATAAAATGCCAGTGGTTCTCAACACTGCTTTAACATTACATTTAAAATTTATGGAAGAATGCAAGTTTTTATAATAAACATTTATAAAAGCCATTCATAATAATGAATATTCGATTAAGTATAGGTATTTCAATTTACATTTAGAAAGTTCATTGTATACCTAAGTATGGTAATGACGTTTTAGTGTACTCCAATTACAAAAGAATCCAAATAAATATGCAATACTGTAACAATAAGTAATTAATAATAGATTATTATACCATTTAGTAGGTACATATAGGTATAAATAAAACAACTGCAATATCTATATTATCATTATTCTTTGAGTAAGCGTTTATATAAACTAACCATTAATATAATGCCGAAAAAGTTGAGTAAAGAAATTCGCGAATTAGTTTTAAATACAGTCGATTATTTTAAAGAAAAGATTTACTAACTATAATAAAAATGTATTTGTTATTGTTGTTATAAGTATAAGTGAAAGGTGTCAATTGAAATTACTTATAGGTAATTAGTAATCGATTATTATTTTTATTATACAAAAGTTGCATTTCTTCACAAATTATATAATGTTAAAGCAGTGTTGAGAACCACTGGCATTTTATTATACCTATTGAATTTCTATTCTACCTGCATCTGATTCTTATTGCCTTGTCATTATGTGTGAAAGTTGCAAACGCTTTTGTTCGGCAGAAATAGAGGCATTATTCATAATATATCCATCTTTCTTTGTCACGTACAATAAGTACGAGACAGCAAAGCATTAAGGCGGTTTCAAGCACAATAGAACCATATATTGACAATCCTCCTTGTTAATCCGATACCCGTTCAGTTCTACCGGACAGGCTTTATCTAGTATTTTTTCCTATCTTTGCCAATATCTCGGATCATTTGACTCGGCTATATAGTTAGTATGTACTTTAACCTGATAGAATATCTGAAAGTGGAGTTGATGGAGATGTTGATACATTGATATTCGCGAAAATAATCGATATCCCAAAAATTTTTGAAGTAAAATGAAATCCAGTAGTGGTATCGGAAATTTTTAAGATACCAGTGATAGGTTCATTTACTTTAGGAAAAAAATGATTTATTAACATTTATTTTATCAAAATACAACTCAAGACGTATAAAGGAACATTACAATTCTTACTTCCTTTGTCGGTAAAATATTTTCTTTTTTGTTTCTTAAGTGATTGTATTCTTCCCACATATTATTATGTCGTTTGCAATATGCAACAAAATGACCTAAACCCAAACCTTCCATATGTCCAGTGTATCCAATTACTGCTCTTAATAAGTATGTGGCAGTACCAAATGTAAAGTGGTGTGGAACGTCATTTAATTTATATAACCTTTCCATTTGCATGGTATCAAGGGACACAGGCTGTATAAATAAATGAGGGCCGCATATTTAGTTCTAGTTTCATTTTCAAGCAATCATAATTAACAATACATGAAGTAAATGATGGCTGAGGGGAAAAGAGGTGAAATTATGATACTAACGTTATTATACATTTTAAATTTAAACGAACCCCACATGGGGAATGCGACACACTGCGACGAAATTTCTAACAAATTCAAAAAGGACGTACACTCAATGAAAATATGGAAACTCCTCCAAGCGGGGGAAAGAAAGACAAAGATCGAGAAGAAATTCCTGAACCCGGATCTCCAGCACGACCTTCAATACCTCAAAGAATTATCGTTATGTGTCATACATAGTGAAATGCTTAATGGGGGAGTTGGGGGCTGAGTGAACTTGAACTTTTCAAAATATCTCAAAAACTGTAACGGCGCAAAACTTACTTCACGTGGCGCATTTGAGCGCATAATTAAAGAGCACGTATAGCATTAAGAATTTTAAGAAAGTGCAATTTTTAAAACATCAATTTAGCCCCACCCACCTTCTATGTTTCGTTATGGCCATACGGGAGTGGCGCAAAATTTTAATCAAGTGGCGCATTTTAGCGCATAACTACAGGGATAAGTTGGTATCAAAATACATAGTGAAATGCTTAATGGGGGGGGATGAGTGAACTTGCACCCCCCCAAATGTTTTTCAAAATATCTAAAAAACTATAACGGCGCAAAAGTTATTTTCAGTGGCGCATTTGAGCGCATATCGAGCGCATTATTACATAGTAATATCATATCGTAATCTTTATTGGGGGGGGGGCAAACTAAAACGTTTGCATTAAAGTTTGAGGAAGGCAAGTTGTCCGTAATTTTTGGAATAACCAAACATGATAATCTAACTGAATAATGATTACAACGCGAATGAATTTCGATTTCAGTGCGTGCCATAATTTTTGTGGGAGTTTGACTGATTCCTATGATTGATACATCGGTTTCATGCCGTTTAAGATTTAATTTTTTACACAATTCTTCCGAAATGAAATTAGATTGTGATGCGGAATCTAATAGTGCTCTAGCTATAATTACGTTTCCACGTTTATCTTTAACGTTTACACATGCAGTAGGTAATAACACTTGCGTTGGAGCTTTAATTTTATTTAATGTACCGTAACTTGCTAAGGACGTAGATGGATGGGATGATTCATTAATCGCCTGTTCCTGCATTGAATTAACTGCACTACTGTTCCGATCAATTTTTTGTAATTCTAGCCCTGAATTGGAAATATGAAGTAATGTGTTGTGTTTTCGATTACATGATTTGCAAGTGTGCGCATTTTTACATTGAAATGAATTATGACCCTTTTTAAAACAATTTAAGCATAAATGTAATTCCTTTGTTCTTTCAATTCTTTTATTCACGGGGAGGTTCAAAAATTCCTCACATTGATACAAGTAGTGTTTTCCGTTACAAGATACACAATTTGCGGCTACTGTTGCGCTTGCACTGAATGGCTTGACATTATTATCTGTTTTGTGTTTTTGAAAATATTTAACATTGGCTGTTGACGGCTGATTAATTGAAAGAGATTCCAACACACCTTGTCTATCATTTAAGAATTTTATAAATTCTTCTATAGTGGGTATATCGTCTCGCGATTCGTATTTTTTATTGAGAAATGATTCCCATTCACGTATTGTATTGAAATCTAATTTAGGTAAAAAAATAGGAATTAAAAGAGCATCCCAGCTTTCAACCGGTTGGTTCATCGCCTTTAAACAGTTTAAATGTTTTTGAATTGTATCAATTAAATACCTTAAGCTCACGTGAGATCCTTTGGTTATATTACTAACATCCAACATTTCACGAATGTGATTGTATATAATTCGTCTTTTGTTATTGTACCTATCTTGCAGCAATTTCCATGCAATAGAATAATTTCTGTCAGATGTGTCAAGGGAGCTAATTAAATTCGCAGGTTCATTTTTTAAAGCAGATCTGAGATAACATAACCTTTGAACGTCCGTTAAATCGGAATTATTATGTATAATGGTAACAAAAGTGTCATGAAAGGTGCGCCAATTAATAAAACTGCCATCAAAGGATGGGATTGTTAGTTTAGGTAATTTAACGTTAGCTGAATGGTAACTCGTAATTTGGGAAACATTTGTAATTTCAGTTAGCGGTTTTTTAAGATTTAATAATTTCTGACGTTGAGATGATAATGAAAAGTAATTGTTTTCAAATTGTTCCCTTTCTTCTAAATTTTCCTCACAATCGGGTTCAACTTGATCTAATTGATTTTGAATGTCATCAAATTGATCATATATTAATTGAAATTTAATTAATCTTTGTTGCAAGTTAATGATATCCGTTTCCTTAATTGTATCAGGAGATAAAGCATTAAGAAATGTTTGAAATAAAGTTATTTTTGTCTTATAGTTACCGCGCTTGTAATGCAATTCTTAGATTTTTTCGGTATTATTTTAATCGTTCATTATTACTGTTGGTTGAAGCCTTAAAGGAATTAAAATTGGGTAAATAAGAAAAGGTACCTTATGTTTTGGTAAACTCGTCTGGTAGAGGAACGGATGCACCTTCCTTTTCTGTATTGTTGTAAGTTGTAACTCAATGACTTCTTGCGAATTTGTGTTCGATGAATGATTCGTAGTAATTTGACTGGTAATCACTGATGATTCGCGTTATTTTCACTAAACTTTTTATGTTTGATAACACGTTTTAACCGTGTATCCGGCTCGAAGGACCAATGTTCTAGCTAAATCAATTAGTGCAATTCACTGCTGATTAAGCCACTTATCGAGTGCCTATTAAACTGAATTAATAATACTTGTTATAGTTTAAATTTTTATTGCTACAAGTGCTATATTCTGTTAATATCGTCTGCTCTGTAGCAGCTTCAGTTAGACACTAAATTTTATATTATTCAGTACACAACAGGTTGAAATATTTACATAGTAAGAGGGAGGGTTAACCAATAACCAATTACCATAAGTTAAGTACTAAGACATACATAGAAATAATTTATACAAGTAAAATTGCTATGGTTAACTCCTATAATTGTTTTTTCCGAGGTAAAATTTAATTTTCGTTTTGTACTTTTTATTATTATATGCTTAGTTCATTAAACTGAATCACTCTTCTTTAATTCATATTAAAGAAAATAATTCATTATTTATGTTAAGTTTGGCGCACTATGTACGAAATCAGCTGTAGTTTCTGTTTATAGTATTGAAAAGGAATTTTCCCTAAATAAATAAAGATTATTATTATTACAAGCAGTGTGCTCTTAGAAAAACAGACCACGTTACAACTTTGATTTTAAAATGAGCACATTTGGTGTCACAATCATTTAAGGCATTGGATACATCTCATTTTTGAAACATTAGACATTTTGTTAGAGAATTCCAAAAAAATTGTGGCGAGATTTGTGTTTTCATTATTGTGTGTATACTGGGTGTTTCTAAATACACGGCAAAAACTTGGGAGTGCATACCTTAGGTGAAAATAAGATAAAAAGTTCCTATAAACACCATTCAGAAAACGCTTCTTCAGGAAGCTAGAGCCCTTTGAAGATGGGTTTCCAAAACTGGTTTTCGGTTTCTAGTTCCCGAATGACTATTGCAACCTAATTTGGGACATACATTTCTGTCAGTAAAACTAATTATTTGAGACCACTGAACAAAGCTAGTTTTAGCCAAGAGCGTGCGTACTAGTGGGTAAATTTTGGTCCCATTTTTCTAACACATTTTTTGCTATTTGGTAACAGATTATGGTCCACCCATACCTATTGCACAAAAAAGGTACCTACTCTTAGTAAGAGTCGCTAAATATCACCATTTCTTCAGAAATAGTCAAAAAACAAATTAAGGCAGGGTAAAGAAGCTGCCTTACGTGCAGCAGAAGTAAATCCAGGCTCCAGTACGCGAGAAATTGCAAATTGTTTGTACTCGTCAAATTTGACAGTATGGCGAGTACTGCACGAACAGTTGTAGCCGTACCACGTTCACCGGGTACAAGCAGTGTCACCGCTTACGGATTATCTTCTTCGGTTAGAATTTTCCCAATAGTTTATTCAAAAATGTAGCGAAAATCGTCAGTTCAATAATTTAGTGTTGTTTACAGATGAGGCTGGTTTTAAAAGAGACAAAAATTCCGATCATTTAGATTACTACCTATGGGGTTATCTAAAAACGATCGTTTATGAAAGACCGGTAGAAAATATGCACTATTAAGACCGAATTATGGGCTGTGAGTTTTGCTCAGTAGTCTCAAATAAGTTTTTGAAAGCCACCTTCACCGGGCTCTAGCTCCCTGAAGAAGCATTTTGGGACCCGTGTATACCGGAACTTTTTTTGTTACTCTCATGTTAGGTACGCGCTTGTAAGCTGCCTGCTTAATTTAATTTTCCTCAGTCTAGCTCAATCGGTTTTTTATACTATAAAAAGGGGAGTTGTTCGTTTGTTGGGGTTGATGATTAATTACCAGGTTCGTACACACTGAACAATATACTCGTAAGGGTTTTATACATATATTATTCCTATTGGGTATAAAGCTAAATATACATACTTAAGATTAACTTATTTAACATACTAAACCATAAATCAAAATACTTTAGATAAAATGAACGCAAGTAAATTGATATTACAAGTGTTCTTCAACCTCTAGCATCCTTCCGGCGGTCGGGGTCCTCCCCCCCTCTCTACGTTTGCTGTGAAAATATGGTTAGCGAGGTCTTTAAATACTCTAAAAGAACTGATCTTAATTTATATCAATCAATTTAAATCAATACTTTTAAAGGGACTGTTTTATACTCTATTCTTTATAAAAGAATACGAGTTTCATGCGGTATAAATGCAACTTTTTCGATCCTATATTTACGAAAGTAAATTTAAAACAAATTAATTAATTTTTTCAACGGCTTTCGTAACTAGCTATCTATTTACAGTAAGATATTAATCACGGTGGATTGGTGGTGTTTACGAGTTATAAAACTCTTTTAAATTAAATACGAATGGTCTCGTTTTGAGTACATGGGGTGCGGACTCGCTTGCATGCCTTTACCTTGGGCGGCATTAATAATAAAAAAAGGTGTTTAAACCTTCAGCGACGTTTTAGTTTAAAGATTGGTTATCAGGTACAGTATAAACTATACGTTTTACAGGTACGGTATTATGGAAGGAGGATTCCTTCGATAATTCTAGGTTATCGCGACGACGTGCGAACAGGATCGGATATAGGTTCAGGACTTCGTTAGAAAAGTATAATGGGCATCTCGCGATGGGCGAGCGGATATTAAAGGTGGTTACAGGACTTCTACTAAGAAGTACTCTTTGAAAAAACTAATTTTAAACGGTTTATTACGTTTAGCGAGATTGAAATTCTTCTTGCACGTCGGTTTTATAATGTGCCGGTGGGGCGTGTTTGTGTACGGTGTGTGTATAGAGTATCAATTAAAAGATTCTGGGCTTATTATCGTTGCGTTGTTTAATTGATATCCCGGGGATTGACCTATACCTTTCTATCCAATTGCGTAAGTACAAGACTACGTCCGTAATATTCCCCGGCGTCGCGTCGTTTACTGGCGCAAGTGTAATGTTATATAATTAACTTACATGCAGGTGATCACAGATTTAAGCAGCAGTAAACCCTGGTGTATTGAAATAATTTCAGGTGGGCTGAGTCGAGTTGACTCAACATAATGCGGGTGAACTGAACGGAATGGAGTAGAAAGACTATGATCAGGTTTTCTTGTTTGTTAGTATGCTCATGCTTATGGTTAGTAATCACTTATTTATAGCTTATATATATATATATATATATATATATATATATATATATATATATATCACTGCTCACTCTGCCGAACGGTAGATCAAGCAGTGACGATATCGTTGCGGTATCCGGAACTCCCGAGACGTCGTCGGGAGTTCCTCTAGGAAGGTGGTGGCAGCGCCTGTTGTATCGCGGCTCAAACATCGTGAAAACGTCGTTGTCTTTTTTGAATCAGTCTAACTAGTTTTTATTTATAAGTTGACTTTTCAGATCGAGATCTCAACCTCGAATTTTTTTTTTGTTAGTATGCTTATGCTTAGGGTTAGTATTTACTTATTTATAGCTTATGATATATATATATATATATATATATATATATATATATATATATATCTTAGTCGTAGACTGTTCAGGAGCCCTTCTCTTCATCCCTGGTCAATCCATGTGTGTTGGTATTGCGATGTTTTGTGTTATTGTATAGTTTACAATCATGAGATGTGGTTATTTTTGGTGTAAAAAAAAGAAAAAAGATTTATGTTTATTTGAGTATTTAATAATGTGTTAATTGGTTTCAGTAAGTGTGTTGTTTAGTGGGGTGTAGCGTGCTTAATGTGGTTAAATCCGATTCGTTGTCCGGTTTGTTGCTAGGTCGTCATCGAATAGACGGGGTGATTCGAAGGGCATATGGGATGTTATCTAGGGATTCTTCTATCTCCTTGGGGAGGTCTTCGAAAGAGTTGTGTAAGGATCGCGGGGATGCTTGAATTTTAATTTAGGTTTTCTTCGTGGAAAACGGTAGTTGTAGGGAGTGTTAAGGATCTCTTTGGTAGGGATAGTGTCGCCCAAGTTTCTTTTATGTGCAAAGTTTTTCTGTAGTGTTTGAATTCTGTGTGATCGTTGGTATGTTTGCGAGTTGTGTTGTGAGGTCGCTAGGGTACCTTAAAGGTAACCTGTGTATGCGTCTGTAGTGTTTTGGGGTGGCAACCTCTGATTCTACTCCGGAAGGCGCCCAGTAGGTCGTGGTTGCTTATCCTGTTAAGTGTTCTTTGTACATCGGGGGGCCAATTGAGGGTTCCAGTTAAGACGATTCCTAGGTAGGTGACTTCTTGTTGGAGTGGCAGTCTTTCTTAGTTTAGGGCGAGGGAAACGTTTCTGGAGGCAAGCTTTGGGAACTTATCTCCGGTGTAATTAGGATGTCGGAAGAGGGTTGTCTGAGTTTTGGTGGGATTGACGGAGACTCCACCGGTTCGCCCAGTTCGAGAAGTTCCGAAGGATTTTTGATATGAGGCGGGAAGCCGTTTCGCTATTCCGATTAACCGTCCAGAAGGCGGTACGCCTGCTGTAGGTTGGAAAAGATCTGAGAAGGTTTTCCCTACTTTGACCCGAACTGACCGATTGGTCAGGTACGAGAGTAGGAATTTGGAGAAGTGGTCGGGAATGTTGAGGTTACGGATCTTGTGCAGGAGACCGGCGTGCCAGACCCTGTGGAATGCTTGCTCAATGTCCAGAAACACAGTTTGCATTGTTTGAATGCTCTGGTGGTCTCTGTAAGCAGCTTCAACTAGGAATAGTGACACGTTCGATTAGGACGGAAGCCGAATTGACTGTTGGGAAGGTCGTTAAATTCGAGGTGGTCCCTGAGTCGCCTGGCTAGAATCTGCTCAAAGCATTTTCCGAGGCAACTCAGGAGGGAGATTGGTCTATAGGAAGAGGGTGAGGTTAAGTCGGCGTGGGGTTTTGGTATCATGACGGTGGAGGCCGATTTCCAGTCCGTTGGGAAGTGGGATAGGATTAAACATTGGTTGTAGATGTTGGAGAGTAATCGGAGGGCTGGATCGGGTAAATGACGGACGATTTTTCGATTTAGGCCGTCATGACCTGGGACAGAATTTTTCTCTTTTTGAAATATGTGTGGATCTGGTCGGGCATGATGGGGGCATAAAAAGGATTCTCGTTATCGAGTTGAATTTCAGGAAAGTTAAGGTTCCGGAATTCTTCAAGGCGACCCTCGGGGGATTGTAAAATGGATTGGAGGTGATGACCAAAGAAATCGGCCTTTCCTTGGTAGGAGGAGATTAGGTTGCCATGTAGGTCGGTTGGGTGGGATTTAGTATTGACTTTCTTTCTGGTCAGCCTATCGAACTGTTGCCAGAAGAGTTTACCATTTCTGTAATCTAGCTGGGAGGTGGCTTTAGTCCAGGAGTCTTCGGCGTGCTTGTTGGCTTCTCGCCTGGCTTAAGGCGTTAAGGCGATTGTACTCGATCTTGAGAGCCGGGTCCCTGGATCGCAAAAATTGACGATAGATTCGTCTTTTCTCTTTGATCCAGTTCACAATGTGTTGTGGGAGCGGTTTGCGGAAAGTGTCGATGTTTTTTTGTGGTAGAGATATAGACAGCTTCCGTAATTACGGAAGTTAGGTCTCTAATGGCTCTCTCGAGATCTTGGGTCGTTTGATCAGGTCGTGGTGCTCACGTTTTATTTAGAATCCGCGGAGACGGCTTCTGGTACTGATTGTAATGCCGGGATTGGTGGATAGACTGGAGAGGACTCTGGCGTAGCAAACTCTCAACGTTTTTGAAAAAGCGTCGAAGGGGATATAAATTCATTATTTGATGGTTTATATGAATTTAATTAAAATTGCTAAATAAGGATTAATTAATAAAAATATGTCGTAAAGCAGACTGGCTCTTTACCCGCTCCCAAATTATTGCCGTGTGTTTGGTCAGTATTATAGAAAGATCTTTCATTTGTAGAAATGCTACATTACCAAATTGTCTAGTGTAAAAAATTGTGTAAGAATCAAATAGTACTAAATCTAATTCGACAGTAAGATTGGTATCCGAATAAGTCTTAATAGCTATGTACCGTTTTTCTTAATTTGTACAAAAATATATCATTTTTGGGATACCCACTCTTTTTTATTGATTTTTTATATTTTCTCCGACAATCTTTTTAATACAACCTAAAGTGAATTCCAAAGATTCATTTAAACCAACCACTTACTTTTCATGACACACAATCTTGTGTGTGTGTGCTTAAAATATTTTTCTTGTGATTTATCAAGGTATAATCTTCCACAAGTTGAATAGTTTCAGTCAATGTCAGAATTGGTATCTACATATATGCACATAGGAATCTGTGATACATTCATATATTTACAGTATTCAGGTACACCGTTCTTAACAGTTTTGGTTTATATTAAGCTCATTCCACACTACAGGCTAAATTATCGTCCGATAGTTTAGTCTGGTTGGGTTACATCCATGCACACCTGCCAAACTAAACTTTTTGGGTTGCTGTTGGTGCGCAGACTGGCTGACCATCGAGCGACGACGTTTCGACAAAATCATATTTGTCTACTGCTCATTCGGATTGAACTGACGTCTACTGTTGTATCTGCTTATTTATTGGGATTACTTTCTCCGCCTTCATTATCTTTCTTTTTTTAATGTTTCACTATTGTGTTTTTAGGTTTTATTGCTGCTAGTTGTTCCTTCACTCTGGTTAACGCCAATCTCCATGTACTCGATAGTCTTTGGGCGTCATCTCTTGTATTCAGATTTTTAGTGTTTTTCTATTTCTATAGCTTCTTATATTAATACAAACCATCTCATAAAACAAACGTTTAAAAAGAATACCTTCTTGTTTTAACACTTGATATCATAATTCATATTATGAAATTCATTAATGACATGTTCTGCTAAAGCATAAGAAAGTATTCTCCTTTTTGTATCAGTTCTATGAGAAATTATTCTTCCCGATAAACTTTGCACTTGTCGCAATTGTAACAAGGGATCTAATAAACTACATGTACGAAAAAGATTGTCAGAGAAAAATATATCAATAAAAAAAAGTCGATTGCATAACCTTCTATACCTACATATGTAGGTTGGAAGGTAAAAAGAATGGGTATACCAAAAATGATATATTTTTGTACAAATTAAGAAAAACGGTACATAGCTATTAAGACTTAATCGGCGTTCGTCGGAAACGCCCTTACTTAAACACTTTTTACAAACACACAGTATACACATTCTTTTCATCACGGAAACAAAACTCACACCCAGATGCACACTTAACTGCAACACATTTCACACCTATGTAAACAATATTCAACACCGAACCGCCCTGTTAATTAAAAATTGCTTCCCATCCACTCCTTTTCAACTTCCTGTGCACCTACAGCATCTCGAATGCGTTGCTGCGACGGTGCACTTTCCCAGTCCTATAGTATTTATTTCCTACTACAACCCGCCTGACCACAACACCCTATCCGATGACCTCTTAATCTACGCTTCTAGCCTACCTAATGCCCGCCACATCCAATTCGGTGACACCGCAACTAATGGCAACGATAACAGGCTATGCTCCGCTCTGTTGGTGTTGCCGCTGTTGCGAATCTCCAACATGTTTCGAACATTTAGTTGCCTTAATAGTAGATCATACAGTTTCCGAACCCATAGCTCACTATTCCGATCGTGGGTGCTTTCTAGGCACCACGATCACATCAGATCATATACCCCTAATGGTCAAAACTTCATTTTGTCCAGTTCCCCCTACACCTCCTCAATACAGTCCTTAAAGATTTTTCAAAAGCAGACTGGAATGTGTTCTCCTAACACATCTCCAACAACCTTCCTCTACCCAATCTTTAAACGACCCAAGATCTCGAGAGAGCCATTAGAGACCTAACATCCGTAATTACGGAAGCGGTCGATATCTCTGTACCACTAAAAAACATGGACACTTTCCGAAAACAGCTCCCACAGCACATTGTGAACTGGATCAAAGAGAAAAGACGAATCTATCGTCAATTCTTGCGATCCAGGGACCCTGCTCTCAAGACCGAATGCAATCGCCTTAACGCCTTAATCAGACGAGAAGCCAACAAACACGTCGAAGACTACTGGGTTACAGAAATGATAAACTCTTCTGGCAACAGTTCGACAGACTGACCAGAAGGAAAGTCAACCCTAAATCTCACCTAACCGACCTACATGGCAACCTAATCTCCTTCTACCAAGGAAAGACCGATTTCTTTGGTCGCACCTCCAATCCATTTTCCAATCCCCCGATGATCCCCAATTCGATTACCGGTTCAAGGCACTCCTCGAGGGTCGCCTTGAAGAATTCCGCAACCTTAACATTCCTGAAATCCAACTCGATAACGAGAATCCCCCATCACGCCCGACCAGGTTCACACATATTTCAAAAAAGGGAAAAACTCTGCCCCAGGCCATGACGGCCTAAATCGAAAAATCCAGCCCTCCGATTACTCTCCAACATCTACAACCAATGCTATCCCACTTCCCGACGGACTAGAAATCGGCCTCCACTGTCATGATACCCAAACCCCACGCCGACCTAACCTCGCCCTCCTATACACCAATCACTCTCCTGAGTTGCCTCGGAAAATGCTTTGAGCAAATTAGCCAGGCGACTCAGGGACCACCTCGAGTTTAATCACCTCCTTCCCAACAGGCAATTCGGCTTCCGTCCCAACCGAACGTGTCACGATCCCTTGTTGAAGCTGCTTACAGAGACCACCAGAGCATTCAAACAATGCAAACTGTTTCTAGACATTAAGCAAGCATTCGACAGGGTCTGGCACGCCGGTCTTCTGCACAAGATCCGTAACCTCAACATTCCCGACCCCTTCTCCAAACTCCTACTCTCGTACCTGACCAATCGGTCAGTTCGGGTCAAAGTAGGGAAAACCTTCCCAGATTTTTTCCAACCTACAGTAGGCGCAGAAGAATTTAACAATATACATGTAATCTGAACATAAAATTAGAAAAGTTGGGTTAACTACCTAAAATTTAAATATGAAAATGGAAATTCTGTTAAAATTAAGTAAACTGGTTTGAAATAAGTGTATTCTGATATAGTTTTTATGTAGATTCTGAATATGTAATTAGTTTAGTTGTAAAATATAAAATTTGTTAGATATAAGTAAATTTAGATTTTAAGTTGTCAAAATGTAAAGCTTCGAAGCAAAATAGGTCTTGTGAGGTGTATTTTTATGCAGAAAGTTGCCCTGATTCCAAATCTGTATTCAAAAAGCAAATCCGACTTGATTTAAAAAAGATATGGCATAATTTGTGTTTTGTCTTTTGTGTGTAATGTAAAAAAAATTGAAAATTTGGTATCCAAGAGAAATGTATATAAGGAATTGCTCCTGATTTCTCGCTCTCTTGCTTTTCTTGTTTTGTGCTCTTGCCTCTCTTGCTTTTGAAACATTTTGTGACTAACAAGTCATAGTGTTAATAGTGTAATAGTGTAAGTTACAAGTTTCGTTTACATTTTCGGTTTTGAAACGCGATCAACGTAGAGTCGAGATTTCAGAAACAACTGTTTTAACCTATAACTAAATTAAGTTACCGATTATAAGTGTCGATAATATTATAATTGTTTCAATTTAAAAACGTGTTCAAACATCGGGTGATGTGCATTTTTTTGTGTTGATAAAATCATTCAATTATTTTGGATTTGGTGTGTTTTTTTTTTCTTGAAAGTGATGCAGAGTATTAAATAAACTTAATTCCATAACGGCAACTAAAATAAAAGTGCAAGTAATTAAAAATTTATATGAAAATAAAATATAATTTTAAATCCGAAAAATTTAGTAAATATTTAAACCAACATTTAAATATACAATTTAAAATAAAGTGCTTATCTAAAAATATATGAGCATATTACGTTACATCATTTTACCACGAGGAAGAGTTATTCAGCAGTAAATTGGATTTGGATGAATTATGGAAAATTAAGCAGCACCATTGTGAACAGCAAGGCAGTATTATCGATTACTTGGAAAGAAGTCTACGTTCAATATTTTAATATGAAACAAGCCTAATGAGAACATTCTTTGGAAATTGCAGCAACACACGTGAGTGAAATTTTAATATCATAACCCATTATTGCATTGATTATTCTTTTGATATCCTGTATTTATGTTTTTATTGATTATGTATAAATGTTTGTGCGACAACATGTTATCAATATCAATAAGTAAATGAACCGGTGTAATTATCAACATTATAATCTTATTTTGAACAAAAACATAATTGTACTCACATTTTAGATCATTTGTTGAAATTTTTGACAGGCTGCATTTAATTAAGTCAGTGAGGACGCAACGCATGCGTTATTGTGCAGATTCCAATAAAGTCTGTTTCACACAGAAACCACTAATTATAAATTACAATTTATTTGACTTAAACATTTCCATGTGTGAAATAAAATTTTCTATGATTTTACGTTTACATTATAATGCAATTATAATAATTTAGAAGGTTAAAAGTTATTATTGATTTTATTTGCCAACTATAAGTTTTAAAAGCAATTGAACTCTATCCCCGAAGAGATACTGAGTTAGTCCGGAGCATATTTATATATAAATTTATAAATCATTTGAACCCTATCCCCCGATAAACATATGATAATACAAAATATTTTCACGTATTAATACACAATATATATATATATATATATATATATATATATATATATATATATATATATATATATATATATATATATATATATATAGGATCACGGGTTACATGTTGCCATCTTTAAGTAATTAGCTGTATGGTCAAAGGATATGTTGATATCCAATGTGATCTAAATAGATGAATAATCATATCATTAGAAATTGCTTTTAGGTACTCATCAATCTATATCACTTTAAATTTGATCTAATCATTCGGAAGATGCGGGATGATTTAAAAAAAATTATTTATTAGAGAATATTATTTTTTTATTAATTTACTATTTGTAAAAAAAGTACAATAATATCCATTTAACGTACAATACAAAAAAACTCCGTTTCAAAACGCTACATACTTTAAATGTGCTCCAGCCGCATCGAAATGTTTTAAAAATTGAGATTATTTAAACGAGACTTCATTAAAACAAAAATGTTTGAGGGTGATCCAACCAGAACTATCAAGTCCTTAAACAACACAGTCTAGACGTGATCGGGACAATACACGATAGCATGCTGAGTAAGATCATGTTTTTATGTTCGACTTCAATATTCCAGCAATTGCAATAGAGAAAATTTGAAGAACGTAGTGTAAGAAATTGATAAGCAGAGTAAAAGATAAATTCTTACATTTTGTGTCTTTGTAGTGACAACATAGTTGAAAAATGCGCCGTAAACGGTCAGAGGAAGAAATTAATTCTCTAAAATCTCTTCTTTTTCGTATAAGAAGATATGTATTAACAATAAAATTATAGGAAAACATGAGAATGTTTACTAGGATGTACCTAAACATTTAACCATCAGTATGTCACTAATGCTATATAGAGTAATAATTCTTAATTAAGGCAGTGCCTTAATTAAGAATTATTACTCTATATAGACCACTTGTCCATAATTACAGAAAATAAGTTAATGGCAACAGATAATAATATGTTGGAGGTTGATGACGACCTCAATCAGGACGAAACAGATGGCGCCAATGATTCAGTTCAAACTGCAAATAAGTCTTCCCAAATTCTGCAGTATCACATATTCCTATCTCAAGAGGAATTCAGTTGCATGCAACCCGAAACCAAGGTGTATGAACGACAGGATGAACATAGGCGATATAAAAGGAAAGGGAATATGTAATACTAAAACCAGGAAGTTGGAGTCATGTTATGTATAATCATTTTTTATGAAATTACTAAACTCGAGTGCTTAATTATATTTAAAAGAGCAAAAATATTTAAAACTGCAAATGTGTATTGTAAACTGTTAGCGTCTTGTAAAGAAAGTAAATCCGTATTAACTGGAATTTATCAAGATAAAATTTATATTTAAGGAAATTTTAATAGTCACCACACTTCAACTAGTAAGCTGGAGATGTTCGAGGCCAGACTGTCAATGCAATGGTAAAAGAAAATATAAGCGATAGTTTATATAGAAGAGTAGAGGCCCCTAAAGCTAAATTTGATAAAAGGAACCTAGAAATCTACCGAAAGTGAATAACTCTTAGAGTCGCTAAATATAATTTTTTACAGAAAAGATTTTTACATTCAGATCCTGTATATCCACTATTGACTGCAACGGGATTGCAAAAATGCAATGGAATTGTTCGTAGTATTGGTTTAAGTCCATTGTATGTTCATTATTGGAGCAATATTTAAATTGCAGTGTATAGAAAATATTGTAGCAGTACTTACTCTATTGTAGTAATAGATGCCACGGGTTGTTGTTCGTAAACTGACTAGGCCGTGTGGTACGGAATCTAAGCACATATTTTTGTACGACGTAGAAGTTCGCGATAATGACATAAAAAATCAATATACCGTATGTAGTCAGAAAATAATACAGCATTGTGCATTTATTCATGGTTAACGATGTGGATTAATAGTGGAGCACCGCTCCCAAATGAATATTCCGATATTGCATTGGCATTATTGTAAATATGTGTTAATGCATTTACTACCTTTAAAACTTTAAATGAGTACCTAAAACGTTCCAGGCGCGTTCTTACACGAACTAATCACAACATCAAACATTGTTACATTCGCTGCGACGGCGCCCACCTTATAAAGTCCTTCACTGGATGCAGAACACAGGTGAAAAGTATGTTATTCCTGTCTAGAGAAAAGATAGTACATTCAGACCTTAATGTTGAACGGCTCTTCTAGAGAAATAAGTGTAAATATATTTACATTACGTTGGTATCTTTTTCTTTTATAATTAAACTTTGGTATATTTCGATACTTTCTCCTTAGTGTACATAATTACGAACGCCCTTTACATATGTTATGGTCTATGTTTTGTGCGCAAATGCGAACAGAACCCACTTAATTCATTTCCGTTTATTCTGCGTTTTAATACATATAGTATCTTAAGTTTCGCTCCCTTGTATAAGGTATGTAAGGATATTAATTACATTTTTGTATATATTATATTTAATAGGTGTAATGTGTGTTTGAACGCCCTGTATATATATATATATATATACGTTTTTCCTTTTCGTTTCTTTTTCTATTTACTCAATTCTTGCTTTCACGCTAACGAAATTTATTGTTTTTATATGTCTTCATAAAGTAAAAATTAAATTCATATATCGTTTGCTTTATATTGTAATTTCGGATTAGAATTTGTCGTATTTAGTTCAAAATGAATTTCTTCGTTAGAATTAATTTACATTAGGATTGAAATTACATAAATTTTCTCGAAGTTTAATATTAAAAACGCCGTTTGTTATTGAGAGATAAAATTCCAAGTTGGTTTTCATATTAAGTTTCTGGTGACAAGATTCTTTTGCAGTACAGTTTATCGATTCACTTTCAATTAACATAATCATTATAGGAGCAAGCTGGTTTACAATATGAATTCATTAAAATTAAGTGCATATATACTGTGGAGTAGATAAGCATTGCTTACTTGGAAAAGCTTCCCTTGCAGTTTGTGTTAAGGCGATAATATGACGCAATCTTTCTTGATCATTTACGGGAAGGGGTTTATTGTTTCTACCGCGTTTTATAATTTGAATGTATGAGTAGTATGATTGGTTGTCATTTTTAAAATCAAATATGGCGTAACTGCAGAATTTTTGAACGGATGTGCTCAGTCTTGGAATGTTGCCGTAAGGGCCAAGGCTGGTTTGCGCTTTGGCGCGTACACAAAGGCTGGTGTGTGGAGGTAGTGAAATATTTACGCATATCTGGAGGTTAAGTGAAGTTATCGTGGAGTTTGTCTCGTTACCCTTGATTGGGAGATTATGTTGTCTTCTCGCCTCCTGGGGTATCTATCGTATCGGTGTCGTATAGCGACATATTCTCGTCCCTGGAATTTTGGTTCAGTGCCGAATGCTGCTGGCCCTAACTCCTTCGGAGTTCTTTTGCGCCTGGTATGCGGTTCAAAAGTAAATAGTTCAAGTAAAGTAGATGGTTCTATTGTTAGTTGACGTTGACGGCTTCATATACAGTCTGCGCGGCCAAAGAATTCCTTAACGTTGGATGCGCATTCGTCCAACTTCCAGTCTCTTAAGCGTGGCATGTCAGTGGCGTCGCCACCAAAAGCTCGTTCCGTTTATTATCATGTATTACACTAACTAATTATTTGTTTCTGTTATTAATTTACATACGTACTTGTTAATTTAACTTTATTACAATTATTGCAACAAAACGACAGTGAACCATTTTGTGTCCTATGTGAATTTTAAAGCTCATAATACTCAAATTTATTAGATAAATATGTATAAACAACAAATACTTTCACAATACATAGTAAAATAAATAAGTAGTTTTGCGACGCATGTAATGCTAATGGCCTTTTGCTTAAATTCTCATTAAAGAAATCCTAATAGTTGACATTCCTTAGTATCATTAAGAAACAGATTAGTAAATATTCAAAATGTTTTTATTAGTTAGTTCGTTTTCAACTGTGATTTAAAAGCGAGAGTAGAAATATGAGTTCTACATTGGGAAAAAGTGGCCAAATGATAAGTGGTCAAACGCGTGAGGTGATATATAATGTGTACAGTTATTTGAAAAACTTACACCCCACATATACCTTGAAACAATTAAAAGAAACGGTGTCTGAAGCAACAAAAGTGCCTATTAGATCAGTGGCAAATATTATTAAAGAGGGTGAAGGTCCAACACGAGGGAAAACCAAGATGTTCAACTCCAGGCAAGAAACGCCCACGTCCGTCTCCTGTGACCGACTTTGAAGATTTCGAAAAGAGCCTTTTTCGCAATATAGTATATAATTTTCACAAGACCGAGGGTGCACGGTGACAATTCCTGCTCTACGTGAGAAACTCCACAATGACTTAGGTTGGCACGGTGGTGCTACATCTTTACGTGTTATATTAAAAGACCAGGGATTTCAATGGCATCGAACTGAGAATAATAGAAAACTTTTAATAGAGCAGAACGATATAAGGGCTCTAAGAATTACTTACTTACAAAAATTCAATTCTACCGAGAATTAAATCGTCCAATTATCTACATGGACGAAACATACGTTCATAGTGTACACACACAATCAACGTCGTGGAGTGATGGCACAACTAACGGACTGCTGTCTGCAATTTCCAAAGGACCAAGAGTGATTGCGGTACATGCAGGAGGTGAAATGGGTTTTTACCAGGTTGTAGTCTGATATTTAAATCAGGAACTAGCAGCAGAGCCAGAGACTATCACGACGAGACGAATGGTAGCAACTACGAAAAATGGTTACGTGAAAACTTTTACCAAACTTGCTTCCACAATCGGTTTTGGTTATTGATAATGCGTCGTACCATAATGTTCAGGTAGATCGTGCTCCAACAAGTAATTCGAAAAAGGCAGATATGGTGAAATGGTTAATAGAGAAAAGATACCGTTCACTCCTTTGATGTACAGACCACAACTTTATGAAATAATTAAGCTACACAAAAAGGAACATATAACGTACAAGTTTGACTGTATATTAAGTAATGAAGGACATACGGTACTGCGACTACCTCCCTATCACCCGGACTTAAACCCGATTGAGTTGATTTGGGCTCAAGTGAAAATAATGTTGCAAAGAGAAATACCACCTTTAACTTCAACCACGTTAGAAGATTGTTGGAAGAAGAATTAGCGGCTGTTACTCAAGAAAACTGGCAAAAGTGCTGTAAGAAGGTAATCGACCAGGAAAAAAAATATTTAGAGAACGAAATACTGATTGACGTATAAGTCGAAAAACTGGTAATAAATTTGGAGGACGATTCAGAAACTGAAAGTGGCTGGTCTAGTGATGAATGATTGTGTGACTTATTTGTTAGTAGTATTTAATATTATTATAATAGGTAATTATCGCCGTTTGAGTAACTTTTCCCCAAAGTGTATGGAAATATAAAATTGATTACCTCACAATTTTATAAATCCTGAATAATACTCTTAAAATACAGCCTATTTTGTTTCGATAATTAAAATCGAACTTATACTTTATATATATATATATATATATATATATATATATATATATATATATACTTGTAATTCAAATAAATAAAATATTTAAAATTTCTTGTGGTTTGGCGACGAATAATTGAAAACGCGACACCGACGCCACTGGTAATGCTTTCAGTCGCTATTGTGTTAACGAGTGCGGCCGAACGCAAGAACATCCATGCGCGACACGAGACATTCTTTGGCCGCGCGGACTGTAAATGGCTAAGCGCATAACAAACAATTATCGCAGTAAATAAAGAAAGCTTTTAGTTTAAGTGTAACCATAATATTCTTCAAAAAATTTGTAAATATCGTTATTAAGAAGAAGCCGCTTAAATAAATATACCGAATTTTAAGTTTCAATGAGTAAAATTAATCAAGTAACGCTTTGTAAATAGTTGTGCACTTACGTTGAATCAAATGAAGAATTAGTTAACGCAGATTTGATTGATATAATTGTCTAAGTTCGAGTAAATATGAATAAGATTTGTCGTTTGTGAAATTTTACATGGAAAGCATACCGTAATAGCCCACTGTCGAATTATTTAAGATACCTGGTGGACCTGATGTCCGACCGATTGTCGTAGTTCAGAGGAGGAAGAACAGTCTTTTACTGTTGGTGTTATGTAAGGTAACGTTTATTTTTTTATTTTTGCTGACAATAATAAAGTATTTTTTTTTGTGTTTATGTGGAAGGATGCAAATGCTTACTTGTGTCATCTTTATCGTATATAGGCCCTTCAGGCAATTTTGGAAACAGGCGTATTCATCCTCACGATTTATTGTTTTTATCCTGATTTTTTTTTGCGCAAATGTGTACCGAAAGTCTATATTACCTGTATTATTTCTGTTGTATTTAATGAAAGGTATTTGTTTATAATGCATGGTAATTGACCTTAAAGGGCCTTACAAGCGCCGTGTGAAATTATTCTAGATTTCTTGTTTTGGAATTTGCGAAATTTAATGTTTTTTAGGTAACTATCACAATTTGAGATGTAAATGTCATACTATAAGACCATTGTTATTGTTTATAACTGTTTTATTGATATATATTAATCTATTCTGACCCGTCCTCTGTGCTACAATTTTGACGTAAAGTAATAAGCTAAAAGAATAGAAATTAATTAAAGGTAAATTTTTGAGGAATGAGATTCATTATGGTTTGACGTTAGCATGTAGATAACGTAGAATGAGTTTGCTGACCGAGCAGCTGTTTGTATTTTTTTTGTGCATACGAGGGTATCTTGAAAAGTTGCGAGATATCTTTGAAGTATTTTTATAGGTATCGACTTATCGATTGGAGACATTCTAGTGCCTGATTTGCCGAACAGGTAAGCGAATATAATTGTTTGTTATGTCAGCTAGGTAACTTTTATATTTAAAGCTTAAGATGTTATTGAAGTTTAGGTAAACCTGGCGTTAATATTTTTGTAGTAGACCTTGTAGAAGCAGTAGATTTTTGAGTGAACGTTTTGGTTTCCTGTTAGACCAATATAACATCAGTTCATGATGTTTTCTCGCTATTTTTTTAACAGGTGGCGCGTTTTTGACTTTATCTATAGATTTTGACGATTTTGGAGTTACTACGAGTGCCTTTTACGATCTTTAAGTAAGAACCCCGCCCACACAACCGAGCTGTGCCGTGCAACAAATTGCCTTTACGGGCTGGATAGTCTAGTGAGTATTTAGCCTGTAACATAGGGAACAAATAAACAAACAACAACTAGGGAACAAAGATACGCCGCTACATTAAGTAAACCGCTTGTGTTAAGAAGCTCTTATGGCAATGAATGTCGTATCGGTTCTTGAAATCTTAAAGCTTTACGAGAAATACCGTTTTAGTTATTTTATTCTGAAATTAATCAGACTGTCCCAATTTTTGTTGTATTTTAATTATTAAACCTACAAAATTGAGTGGCGTCCAACAAGAAAAACCAAACAGATGCATTACTGATTATATCTATGGACACGCCTCCCTCACACCTGAAACAAAAAAATGAGTTCTCAACCTATAGTAAGTTTCGTAAGTACCTTTCTGAGTTAGACCGTGGAGCAATTTACCTTTTAATATACCAATCACTCACACCAAATTTTTTATTTGTTATACTTTAATGGCGGGATCAAAAGTGTTTTTCCCACGTCTTCAAAAATGAGTTACATGTGACACACACACTCTTACTTGCTCTACAGACCGCTGTAAAGATTTTCACATACCCATTGTGTCCAAGTATTTATTGTAGCTTAAAACGTAGCCTTTTACTACAAGATGCCACTATAGTGTATTTTAAAGCAGATGCCTACATTTTTTACCGAATTCGACGAAAGATCACTGGTGACTCACATGATACATATATGAACCATTTTATCATCTGTTTTACGACAGCACGTTTTATTTTGTGGTTTTCTGTTTATTTTTCAATTGTGTGTAAAGAATGGACAATAAAGAAGAAGAAAGTCTTTTGAGGTGGTACCACGAAATAGAAAGCGAAAGTAGGTTTCACTGCATGATTGTAGTAGATATGAGGTCATACATATTTTTATTATTATTAGAGGCGAGTGAGAATAACAATAGTGTTGGAGAGTCAGATATGGATAATGATCAAAATTTAAGCGGAAAATGTACACCAGAAGATCCATTTTGTGCTTCAGAATCAGAGTACGAACCGTCGATATCTGAATCCGAGTTCTCGAAAGACGAAACAAATCTTGGCATTCTGTAACAGGGTATTCTCTAAAATCATTTCTATTCACAGGTAATCCAATCGTAGATATTCCAAAAGGTCTCGCCCCAATTGAAATTTGTCGAAAGATTATCACTGACGATATACTGGATCTTGTTATTCTTGAAACTAATAGAAATGCTAAAAGACATAACCGAGAATGGAGAAATGTGGATTCTGAAGAAATACTAAATTTTTTCTCTATAATTATGTACATGGAGTTGGTAAAATATCCGAAAATATCTGACTACTCGTCGAAAAAATTTTTGTATCCACACTGCTTTCTACGACATATGTCTAGAAATAGATTTCAATCTCTACTAAGATATATCCATTTCGCGTATAATCTACAAGCAAATAAGGACGACCGTCTATACAAAATCAAACCATTCGTAGATGCACTATCTGTACAGTAATTTAAAAACTCCTTCCGAGGTAGTTTCAATAGATGAATCAATGGTGCCATTCCGTGGCAGATTATTATTTCGGCAATATATACGATTTAAGGCATCAAAATATGGCATAAAGTTATTTAAACTCTGCGACGTTCTAGGATACACTTATGATTCCGAAATATACAAGAGAAAAAGTGATAATCAAAATATTGGTAGAAAAAGTAACTTCACGGTAATGAATTTACTAAATAACTACCTTGATCAACGTCGCATCTTAGTAACAGACAACTTTTACAATAATATAGAATTAACAAGAACACTTCTGAACAGAAATACTCATGTAGTTGGTACATTGAGATAGAATACGAAGGATGTTCCAAAACAAATACTTAACATGAAAATGAAACATGGAAACATAAAAGGCAAGGAGTGTGACGGAATAATAGTGGGAAATTGAAAAGCCAAACGACCTGTCCATTTTACTACGACACGTCATACTTTGGAAATGAAAGACACACTAAAAATAGTCGTAAAGGTGAACCTATCATCAAACCTGAATCAATAATCTTTTACAACAAACATAAGGCAGGTATAGACCCCTTAGACCAAATGTCGTCCTTATTCACGGTCTTGCGCAGGACCATTCGCTGGTACCACAAAGTTGCGTTCTAGTACTTGTTCGGTACAGCAGTCATAAATGCTTTGATATTGTATCAGACAACAAATAATAAAAAAATTCAAATTTCGGAATTCCGGGAGCAACTTGTCACTAATACAATACTTATCTTCTTTGTCAAAGTTGAAAAATTATGTTTTAATTTTTCAACTTTGTCAAAATTGTTTACAACATCTTTAACAATTTTTAACAGATATTACTACTGACGAAGATAACTGTAAGTGTTATCGAAACGTTTAGATTGTATAATTTAAAATCCACCATTTAAAAAACCCAAAAAAGATAAGTATTTTATTATGTGTGATAATGCTGAAAGTTTAAATTTTCATAAATCATACAAATCCTCCATAATTTTTATATTCACTACAAAAATTTTAAGAACTACTTAAACTTTAATTTAAAAACAAATTTTTCTATCTTTCTCTGTTCCTTGTCATTGCATCCGCTTTATTCTTATTCAATATCACCACTAGAACTACTGTAATGCAGTGGTAGTAAACAAGTTGAAATTCTCTGGTTTTCTTTGTAGAAGAATAAATGTAATACAAAGACATATTAAAATTATCCGTGAGATTTATCTTAGGTATAAATTAATCTGGAAGTTACTTGACAGCTAATTTAGCTGAAAGAATCTTTATGGTGTGTTGCAAAATCACATTAGTCACATTCGAATTCATAACTTAAAGAGTGCTTTTTAAGATGAGTTTTAAACCTATCTTTACAGTGTTTTTTAAGATGAATATTAAAATTACCTTTGCGGTTTGTTGCAAAATCACATTGGTCACATTTGAATTCATAACTTGAAGTGTGTTTTTTAAGGTGAATTGTTAAATTATCTTTGTAATTTGTTGCATACTCACATTGGTCACATTTGAATTCATAAATTGAAAAATGCTTTTTAAGATGGATTTGCAACATAGCTTTGTGATGTGTTCCATAATCACATTGGTCGCATTTGAATTCGTAACTTGAAGAGTGTTTTTTAAGATGAATTTTAAAATCACCTTTGCGGTTTGTTGCATAATCACATTGGTTGCATTTGAATTCATAGCTTGAAGAGTGTTTTTTAAGATGAACTTTAAAACTACATTTGTGATTTGTTGCATAGTCACATTGGCCACATTTGAATTCATAACCTGAAGAGTGTTTTTTGAGATGAATTTTAAAATTACCTTTGCGGGTAGTTTCGTAATCACATTGGTCACATTTGAATTCATAACTTGAAGAGTGCTTTTTAAGATGAGCTTTAAAACTATCTTTGCGGTGTGTTGCATAATCACATTGGTTGCATTTGAATTCACAACTTAAAGAGTGTTTTTTAAGATGGATTTTAAAATTACCTTTACGGTTTGTTGCATAATCACATTGGTCACATTTGAATTCATAACTTGAAGAGTGGTTTTTAAGATGAATTTTAAAATTATCTATGCGGTTTGTTGCATAATCACATTGCTCACATTTGAATTCATAACTTGATGAGTGATTTTTAAGATGAGCTTCAAACCTATCTTTACGGTGTGTTGCATAATCACATTGGTTGCATTTGAATTCATAACTTGAAGAGTGTTGTTTAAGGTGAATTTTAAAATGACCTTTGTGGTTTGTTGCATAATCACATTGGTCACATTTGAATTCATATTTTGAAGAATGCTTTTTAAGATGGATTTGCAACATTGTTTTGTAATGTGTTGCATAGTCACATTGGTCGCATTTGAATTCATAAGTTGAAGAGTGTTTTTTAAGATGAATTTTAAAAGTATCTTTTCGATGTGTTGAATAATTACATTGGTCGCATTTGAATTCAAAACTTGAAGTGTGTTTTGAAAGATGATATTTTAAGCTGTTTTTCCACTTTGTTATAAAATCGCAATGGTTACATTTATATTTAAAATTTGAATTGTATTTTAAAACGTCATGTTTTGAATTTTCTTGCATCATTGTTGAACTATTAAATTGTATACTTTCACAGTTTGTGATGTTTTTAACACTGTTTTCCTTTATGTGGTCTGTTTCACTTGAGATGTCTTCTTTTTTAATATTCAGATTATCTGTAAAAATAGTGTTAAATTGAGCACGTACTACTTGAACAGTATTTAATGTTACCTTGTATTAGATCACTATTTACTATAAGATGTTGGGTTTGAAGTAAGTGTATTCCTTCTTCCACTTTGGGTTCGACTTTAATAACTTTCATATCAACCTGATCAGACATTTTGAAGAATTCTTGTTTCTTAATGATACATATTTACAAAATGTATGAGCAATACATTATCCCATTATTGACACAAGTTTTGCCAACAGAAGTACGCCTGTTTAATATGGTGCATCCCATACCGGCCATGATGCTATAACCACAGACCATTAAGCGTGTAATGGATCTGTGGCTTTAACCACAGTATAAAACCACGCTTTAACCACAGTATCTGTGCTTTAATTGTTAAAAATATGCTCACTTGGTGAACGTATTTTAGACTCTGCCGTCTGCCGCGCAGACGTCACTGTATAACCCAACACGCAAATTTCGCCCTAAAAGGCATAGAAGTTATTTTAACCCTTCACTGCATGATTTTTTTCTTCACGAAATTAATTTACATAACCTTAATTGCATTATCTAAGACAGGAAAAATGTTTAAAAATATATCTTTATTTTTTTGTTTTATTTACAAAAAGTTACTGTTGTAAATTTACAACATCATGCAGATAATGAAAAAATTAGAAATGAAAGTTTTAAAACAATTTTTTTCGTGTATAGCACAATGTCACACCGCATTTCTCGCACATAGTTGGTGCATACCCATTGCAGTTTGGAAATTTGCACCGTCCTTGTTTATCTGCCCAAATAGGCCAATGTCCAGAAGCATCTGTCCTCACTTCTTTCACTGGAACTGATTGTGTAGGTCCGCGTTTCTTTTTTCTTGGTTCTAAATTTTGCTTGAGTCAAACAATTTGTTCTGAAGACCCTTTGCTTGATGAACTCTTTTATATAAGATCCAACTATTGGCTACTGTTACATCAAGCAAATGATAAAATACTCTGAAGTACCACTTTTTACTTCGTTGGATTATTTTAGGCGACCAAGATTACTGCCCAAAGATCTACACCACCCATGTGGCGGTTGTACTCTTTGATTATAAAAGGGCAGTCAATGACAATTTTTTCTTTTGTTTTCTATCATAATTCATATGGACTTTCTAAATCTAAAATTTTTCGCGGAAATTTAGACTCGCCTAAAAATTCAAAGGGTGTTCAAAATAAGGTTCTTTTTCTTCCAACTAACATCTAAAAATTACCTACATTACTGATTTTATGATCATAGATAAGCGGTTTTGTTACCTGAGTACGTATATTTAGAATCCCATTTGTTTCAGCAGCTTCTCCTTCTACTTCTTCTTCTATTTCCTTATTTTCGTTAACAACCTGCCCCTAGCCACCCGATCAATTATATTGTCTACCGAATTACCACACACATTGTCAAATTCCTCGACTTTATTTTCAATTTCATCATTATCAGTAATTTCATTATCCGAATTTTCAGAGTCCCGAAGTTCAAAATTTAGATCGACAACACTATCATCGTCATCAAAATCACATCCATCTTCACTATCAGACCACATAGACCAATTATTGACAATGTCTTCCAAATCTTTATCAGAAAAAGGTTGTTTTTTTCTTATTTTTCCAACTCATCTACAACGTGGTTGTATATTATATGCATGATGTTGTAAAAAAACCACAAACAAATATTTTGAAAATAAAACCGCATGCATTATTATATCTTATGAAAACCTTGGCAAAATAATCAACTTACCTTATATTTGTAACGTATTATTTTTAATTTTTCCGAAAAACCTCAATTTGACAATTTTTTGCACTTACAACTTGTTGCACAAATGACAACGATCTAGGTTATGTTGCGGCACATGAATTTCTACATTATTTTGACAAAAAGTTGATTTTCATGCCTTCTATGGACCACTAGCAGTACTACATACATATGGTCTATGTTGTAAATGTACAACATTATGCTAAAGCAGAAAATAGTAAGTTTACATGATTTAAAAACGGAATGTTGTAAATTTACAACACTATGCAGTGAAGGGTTAAAATGCAATGATTAGATATTTATAATTTAGTAAATAAAAATTCAGCTAGATGTTTTATAAATTGAATAATTTATTTTGGAATTAAATTTAAAAAAATATAATAAATTAATTTTTTAGTATAGAAGACAAAATATTTAATTTAAAAACATGTTTAAATTAATAAAACTGTATTATCAGTTAGATATTTTATTATAATTCAAAAAATTAGGATAGGAAAGTACACTTTATTATTAATTATAGTACAGAGTAAATAAAAAAATTTATAAAATGCGGAAATAATACAAAAAACAACGATAAAAATGTTCAAGTTGTAATTTTCAGGAACTTTCTTTCCCTAAAATTAGATTCTTCTTTAAATTTATTATTCAAAATTCGAATTCTGAAATACATTTTACATCTGAAAAATGGCGATTTTGCTTCCTTACTTACATTTACATGTTCAGAAAACTTTAGCAGATTTTTTAAGAAATCACCACAAATTATTAAACTATCTCCATTAATTTTTACAAAAATGGATTCCATTTCTTTACATTTCTTAAGAAAATCTTCAGTAGGTTTCATTAAACCACCTTCAGAAAGATGGTTTACCCATGAGAATGAAACGTCATTGTTATTTGGAATGTATCCAAGATTTTCTTTCTTTAACTTAAAAGCTATGAATCCGGCTATGTTTTCCAAGCCATCTTGTTGTAATTCTGATAACTCGTTAACGATAACATCCTCAACATAAACACTTACAGGTATTTCCAAATTGCTGAACATATTACGGGTAACAACTTCAGCATTGTCGTTTTCTACATTACTATCTAAAATGTGCATGCTTGATGTAATTGCAATATTTGGAACTGGAATATCATCAGGCATCACATTTGAGGATTCTAATATAATTTCATCATTTCTACCTATAATACAATTGGTTGGCCTGGTTCAGATGGTATGTTAGCAAATATTTTATATTAAAGTCCGTTTTCAGATCATTAAACAGTAATTTCACTGATGAAATGCTAATCAAAATTCCCTTTTCAAAAAGGCAATAATGCTTTAGAATTTGGTTTTCTTAAATTTTATATGGTTTTTGTCATCTTATGTAAAATATCATTTTGCTCGTTTCAATTCACACCATAAGCTTTTGTTCGATTTCGTGAATTAGTTACAGCAACCTTACTGTTAAAAATGTCACACCAGTCATTTGTACTTTTAAGTAAATCTGAGCAGTCTATCCAATTATTCTCTGTTTTATATAAGCCTAAAGTTCCCAACCTTGAAACGGCTTTAGATATAGTATGCGAGAATAAATTTGTTGCTAATTTTACTTTTTGACGTTGTGCGCCTTTAACAGTTAAAAAGCTTTCATTGATTTTATGGGAAATATTAAAGTCGAAATTTTGTGTGTTTTGTAAAAGTTGTACTATTGGTTTCAAAGTGATTATTATACCTTTATGTATCAAACTTGTATCAAGGAAATGGTTGCGTAGAAGTTTTATCATGTGAGGTGTATTTGCAAAAACATAAGTATTCTTTTTATTTACTGGATTTTCAAACCATGTTTTCTGTATAGAAGTTTGTAAATCTGACCAAAGTCCTCTGTTGCTGCCCTCCAAGTCACTGTTTATAGCATTTACTGGGTAACCCACATTTTCAACTTTTCTTATAATTTCAAGTAATAACTGTTTAGTCATCCTACAGTCATAATTATAAAATATCGGTTGCTTCCAATTACCACATATACCTCTTGCCATTACCACCTGCACATAACTTGATGGGCCTAAAGTTGTATCAGTCTTCTTGTCATAATCAAACAATTGTTGAATTTTAATTTCGTCAAACAGGACACAAGCACTCTCCATTTCAGAAAGGGAAAACTTCCTCATGAGGACTATGTTTAGGACACCTACAAATTAAAATTATTTGTATGATTAAAAGTGCTATAATCAATTTGTGTAGATAATCATTATTAAAATAAATACCAAGCAATTTATAGAAAATATTCACACACACATTGTATGGTATTTTCACAAAAACAATCAGTTTTTCTAATTTAAATTGATTAATTCATAAAATAAGTAACAATGTCGACTTACCTGGATTCACATTAAACTTCGAGGACCACCTTCGTAACGTTGAAACTCCTTGAAATGTGGACCTCCTGCATGTAATGATATTGCAGAAGCAACATCCGCTAATGACCATTGAATTTGCTTGCCCGACTTAAGTTTTCGAAGTTGGTTTTTAGTGAAAATTTTTTGTACGGATTGCAATTCTTGCTTTTGCTCTTCAACAATGCCTTGAAGGCGCGCACATTCATCTTCAAGAATTTTTATCTTTACTGAATCATTTTCTGATCTGTAAAATATATTTGTTTACAAAGTAAATTCTGTGAAGTAAATGGTAAATACCTTTCAGTTTGAGCAGCAACACTTATACATTTTTCTTGCTGTATTTCGAAGGTAATTTCTTCCCTTGTTGCAGGTAAATCTTGTTCATTTTCATTAGATTGTTACTCTTTCGGTATAAAAAACCACAATAAAAATAAAAACGCGTCATTATTCAAATACCGTTTTGCTTACGCACGTATTTTTTTTTTAATAATTGTCGTCTTCCACTCTTTCCTTCTGTTTCTCGTGAGGCTTCTTAATTAACTTTACTGAAGGTATCGCTTAAGGCTTTAGCTTCCATTTATTAAATGCCAAATTTAATAACTTTTCTTTAAAACAATAATCATCGTCTGTGAAGTGGTCCGAACATTTTCTGGAAGTTTCAATATTAAATTTATGCTGTTGATAACATTTATGCACTTTTTATTAGGAAACGAAAAATATCGAATACCCGGTTTATAATTCTTGCTATTTGATTTATTATTAGAACAACCCATGACACCGCAATATACCATTGCAACACTTTAAATTGCTGCACGAACTTAAATAAAGCCAAATAAAATACACTAACACGCTTGTAAACTTGAGTAAACAACAAGGTTGCTACACTCAAGTGATGTACAAAACCACCAGAATAAAACAAAATACCCGAATTTTAAAACAAATCACATAGGTATAAATATGACGAATAAATTTAAAATTAAAAAAAGGAAATTTCAAATTTCAAGTTTGGGTGATAGACAGATGTCGTTAAGATGGCGTACAATGTACGCGTGAGCATATCTCTTACAGTTATAGTGCCATGCATACCGGCGATGAACACCAGGAGATCGACCCAGAACCCATTTCAACTATTGAAATCGATTTCTATTCCGCCATGACACCACGAATTAAACATAAAGTTTGCGGGCTTTGCGGCTAATTCTCGATAAGTGCGGACCAATAGGAAATAGCTTTGAATGAATAGCGTTCAAATGGTTTAGATAATAGTTTCGTCAAACTGCTAAAGTACGGCACGACTAGTGGTATTGTTGCTCGCCTGTCACGCAGATGAGGCATGTTCGATTCCCGGCTCATGCAATTTTTTTTGCGGGTACAGTAGTTTTGTTTATCTAATCTAATTCTGTTAGGTTACAGTAGTGTTTTTTTTCTTTTATACCGCAGATCATAGATTATTATACCTAACTACGAAGTTCGCAAAACAAGGAAACGCGTGATTGATCCGTATATATTGAGATTTAGTCGCAAGTTGCAATATCACGTGCATATATCAAAGATGAAGTTAAAGATGATCGGGAAATGACATACATAATTCATTCTTTATACCACGTGATTCTTACATACTGGTGACAGTTAAGGTGCCCACACACATTCCGGAAATCCTTAGAGGAAAAACTGCACAGGCCTGGCCTTGAGGATTTACTCCACGGCCTGAATACACCTAGCTTCACACGCGCGCAGAAAATCCTTCAGTTCAGTTCAGTTTCCTGTAGGTAATAATATAGCAAATATGGTGTCGTAAAAGTGGAACAGATATTATTAAACAATATTAATTTAATGAATCTTGAAAATTTGACACAAGGGAAGCTGTCGATTCTGCCGGTAGCAACGAATCGAACGAATATTGACCATAGTAATGAAGTTACTGGAATGCGAAGTGGAAGCACATCGATGAGAAAATGTCGTGCTTGGAGTTGGGATTGATATTGGGCAAATGGTTGCTTAATTTGCGAAGGTGCTGGTTGATAAATCAGTGTATGAGACAAAGTTAACTTGCCCATTTCAGTTTCAAACAACGTTTCGTGTATAATTTTTTCAGCTATTAGCATCTGTTCTTTTGGGAGACGGCGCAACTTCATAGCGATCTTTTTTACAACATCGAAGCGGAGTAGGTAAGATTGGACAGTTCTGGAACACACCGCAATTGCAAGGTCCCCACATTCTCAAGGTCCCACATGCCCAAGGTTAAACAATATCTAGGTCAATCGTGTGTGCTACTCCCCCAAGGTCGCACATTTCCAAGATGTCCAAATATGTAGGTCATTCATACCTTACACTTTTGCAAAGTTACACATTCGCAAGGCTATTTGCGCGCCCTACCTACTCAGATAGCTGTCTCACTTTTTCAAGGCTTGCTCATGTCATTTCTTACAATTGTCTGATACCACACTTAGAACAAAATAAAAAAAGATAATGATATGTTAATATATTTATTTGTTGTATGTACAAATGTAATCAGTTTATTATTCAGATATATGATTTCTCTAGGAATAAAACATTTTGATTTAGTACAAGTGCAAAAGGTGCTTCCACTTCTGTATCATTACACCTACGTGGACGTGGTGCAAGTAACTGAACCTACGTGCAGGGTGGTGCCCATCGGAGATGCTCCTGTAGCGAAGTGTCAGATGGCTGCATTGGTTTATTCGAACGCCACACATGAAGCATCCAACCGTATCGTCAGAAGATGCTCCTCGAGGGGACTAGCAGTTGTTTAGAAGCTGTACATGGTGGTATACCATCACAGCGACATTGATATAGTTGAGCATATACACCGTGTAGTGTGTATCTGTCTGTCTGTTTGTCTGTCTGTCTGTCTGTTTGTCTGTCTGTTTGTCTGTCTGTTGGTCTGTCTGTCTGTCTGTCAGTATAGTAGTCGACGCGCTCAGTCAGTTAGTGTTGGTCTATCTGGTATGTGGCCGCACTACTGAGGTTGACGTTTTTCTGGAAGAAGTATAGCTAGGGTTATAACACTATGACAGTCAACAAGGTATAGTGTTACAAGTCTAGTGTGGGCTCAGTCGAGCAGCTCTTCTAGAAAGCTCTCCGTAATCACGACATTATAATTCCGGATGAATGGTACTATGGTTGTCAGCTGTAACCAAAGAAAAAAGTAGTAGTAGTAGAAGAATACACATCGTGAACGTGAGACGGTCCCACGTAATGATGTGATGCGCGTAGAGGAGCCAGTACCACCCAGCCATAATGAGAAACGCAGAATTGCGTTGAGCGGCATTGTCTCCCGACGCCATCGTATACATGACGTTGTACAGTGGAGGAAGCATAGTGCGGCCAATCGTCAGAGGGATATATGTAGCCCAAAACCAGTCATCGTTACGTTCTTCGTCGTCATTGTCGTCCATGTCGTCGTCAGCGTTTTCGTTATTACTGTGGTCCTGGGTCTGCAGAGCGGCGTCTGGAGCCATGCCAATGTCATTGTCCTCGTCTTGTATCTGTTTCTGTGCACTGAGTTGTTCTAGTACGTCTGACAGTTCTTGAGCGCTGTGTTCTAGTTGGTGCATGTTGTTAGTGAGAGTGTTCATAAAGTTGTCTTCATCACTACTCTTTTCAACGATGATTTCGTTACAGAAGTCGGTACGTGTTTCGCGAAGTAGTTACTGTTGGCGTAACGCGTCATTGTCATAGTCGTCTGAATCATAACTGTAGGCAGGATCCATGTCTATGTCGGAGTCGTAATCACCAGTGTTGAGGTAATCGTTCCCATCACAGGAGGAACATACTCCCTTAACACTAGATGATATGCTTATGAAGTCATCACTATCATTGTTATGGTCGTCTAGGTCCTCCTCAATGACAGTGATGACTTCGGCATTGGTTAAGTCTAGTACCAGTGTCTCCGCATCAAGATTGTTGGTTTGTAGAGACCAGGACTACGGTCGTCAGTTCATAAATTTCGTTGTCGCTGGATTGGGCGTCCACGTCAATAGGAGAGGCAGTAGAGGGTGGGATATACATCACCTCAGCTGAAGAGGGTGATAAAACCTGAG
Source organism: Vesta saturnalis (assembly GCA_036346205.1). NCBI lineage: Eukaryota > Metazoa > Arthropoda > Insecta > Coleoptera > Lampyridae > Vesta > Vesta saturnalis. The sequence continues at coordinate 2,683,748 of JARFJB010002108.1, read as the reverse complement.
GTGTGGGTGTTGAAGGGAGGTCAACTGCAATTGGAGAGGAAATCTGAGGTGTGGGGTTGACGGGAGGTCAGGAAGAGGAGTAGAAGAGGCAATCGATGAATTCGAAGGAAACAAACGTTTCCCAGGTGATGAAGAACAATGGGGGTAGCAAAACCTGAGAAGAATGAAATAAGACGTTAGAAATGTATCAATAATGAAAACAAAAGTTAAAAACAGATACCTTGTTGGTTCTTACCTGGGAGATGATGGGGAACTTGCTCTTGAAGTCATTGTAAGTGCAGTATTGTCAACTATAGACTCAGTTTACGAATAATTTCTACTGTTTTGGTTTCGCAAAAATATAGGTGTTTCCGCCACTAAAACAACGTTTTTCATGCATTTTAGAGGACATTTTTCAAGGTGTTTATTATTGAATTGTTTTTGTGGACGAGAAAATCAAACACATTCTACAAGAATCTGTAGAAAAACCAAAGATAACAGAAAAAAAGAAAGCGGTGTGTGGGATGCTACGAAAAAGCGTATGCAACGTACCTAAATTCCAAGATGGCAGCAACACATACAAAATTGGTTACTACTTTTGCGCGGATGACCCTGAGAAGCCTTCTTACTGTTTAGACTGTTTTCAGAAAAAACAGTGTTTTTTTTATATAATTAATTCTTATAAAGGTTTATGTTGATTTATTTTTTACTGCTAGCATAATTTTTTGAGTTGGATATTTCTGTTAGAGTTTGGAGATTCATAATATGTTAATACTATTACGGTATAATAAATATAAATAAAAGAATATACACTATGTTTCATTTATAATGACCAACAATGGTATAAAAATAGAAAAAGTTGTGACTTCACGTATTTGCTAGGTCTCAGTTTTATTTAATAATCTAGTTTATTTCGTCAGACATTTTACGAACATATGTGTATCACCGGTGACGCCCAGTTGAACTCGATATTATTTAGTTTATTTCTGTACCATACCCAAAACCTGATTCCTTTGTTAATTCACCAAGCTTTTCTACAATAATTTAAAAACTACGTGTTTGTTATCACCGGTGATACATAAAGTGCAAAAGTGAACTATGAGAAATTATCACCGGTGATGCACACGGTGCCCTGGGCCCGAATGTTAAAATCGGGCTTGGAAGTTAACGTGTTAAACCGTCAAAAGTTGGCAATAGGTATATTAGTCCAGACGTCGTATATTTTTTGTCCTAATAATTTCATATGAAAACTTTGTTTGTGTATATCAACGCTGTCATGTCTCGAGTGATAATGAAAAAGCCATTGGTGTAAATCAAATTTCAAGTTGTATATGACATAATTTGTTTAATATACATGACGATAATGAAAAATTCACCATGTTCATATTGTGGTTAAAATATCCCTTTTTCGCCTTGTATAAGAACGTAACAAATATTTTATACTTATATTAAAAATGACTCATAATTACAAATATTCAAGATCAAATTAAAAAATTTCCATACCTACCAAAAAAAAACAGATACCTACCTAATCCATCCATATTTTGAAGGACTATGACAAAGCAAATTGCCTGGAATACCGTTCGTTGGAGAATTGGAAAGGTCTTGGAGTATCTTCTAAACGGAAACGAAGCTCCTATTTGGAGAGCAATACCGAATATTTATGCATGGATTGGAGTGACACCACGAAAGTTATACCCATCGGAGTATTAAAATACTCACTAGAGCAGCCAGCTCGTAAAGGTAATTTGAGCCACCGCATAGCTCAGTGGTGTGGGCGGGGTTTTTACTTAATGTTGCAATAGGGCACTCGCCAGAACTCCAAAAACATCAAAATCGGATAAAATTTGTCAAAAAGGCGCCACCTATTAAATACACTTATAGCGGGAAAAACGTCATGAACAGATCTTATAATGGTGTAACAGGAAACCAGAACGTTCACTCAGAAATAGCCTACTCTACTACTAAAAATTATATTCCAAAATATTTACGCTAAGTTCACCTAAACTTTAACAAAATCCTAAGCTCCATATAAAAGCCGCAAAATGCGACAATAAAACCCAAAACTCATTAAATATTTCGATAAATTCAGCGCTAAAATTATTGGCTCAAATACCCAAAAATAATTGCTCAAAACGCTAATCAATTATACTATCTCTAACGAGAAATACGTTCAACAAAACTAAACAGAGACGATCAAAAATTTATAAAAATCTATAAACCCCTAAAATTTATTAAACGTCGATATCAGGATGTAATACCTAAATTGGAGAAAAATACAGCCCATTTTCAAACACATAACAAACTGCTTACCTTTTGGCAAATCAGACACCAGCAAAGATGTCTACAATCGGTATGTTGGTTCCTGTAAAAAAAATAACACCAAAAATATTTTCGAAAAACCCTCATATGCAAAAACAAATAGTTGTTCGGTCAACGACCGACTCACTGCATAATTTTACGTTACTTTATAATTTAAAACTACTTTCAAAATGACGTTACTTAACAAAAAAAACTTGTATTACTTCAATAACACTAATCACAATCTAAATGGACAGTAATTGGATGTTGGCGCTGTAAAATTATTTAACTCGATACTTCTTGTAAAATAATTCAATTACTACAAAGAAATGACACTGCAAAGTTGCGCAAATTAACATATACCACAAACAAATAGATTACTCATAACCTGTGAATGTACGGAAAATTAGCGTACACTTTAAAAAAACTCAAGTTATAAACATTACACGTCTATATTCAAAATAACCAGAATCATGGGAAAATAAACAGCGAAATATCAAGACACATGAAATGTAAATTATTAGTTATAATTTTTATTACCTGAAAAAATAACGTAACTTTTAAATAAAATTTCTGTAGTCTAATTTGGAATAATTCAAGCAGGATTCTAACAACCCCAAATTTATTCTATGTATATATATATATATATATATATATATATATATATATATATATATATATATATATATATATACAGGGTGTCCCATTAAGAATGGGACACAGAACAACCGCAGATTCCTCAATTTAAAATAAAACGATTAAGCGAAACAATCTTAGATAAAATGTTACTCCGTTTCCGAAATACGGGGTGTTGAAGTTGAAAAATGAAAACTATTAATGACCATATTTTTTTAATACACTGTACAATTTAGTTAAATCGGCACGCTTGTACAATATCATAAAATACACCTAACAACAGAAAAATCAGTTCAGTACGCTTTACCAGTGGCGTACGGCAGGAGTAAGTAATACTTGCACCCCTACTAAATATTACACCGCTGTCCAAATACTAATTTTGCCTGTAATTTTAATTTTTCTGATATTTTCTAAGTAAATAATCTACAGTTGTTAGTTTGTTGTAAAGCCATTGGTTTTCGAGATATTCGCAGTTAAAGACAGAAAGGCATGTACTTTTTATTTGTATTATTATTACTCATTTGCATTTTTATAATTTTGTCTTAAAACTAAACAAAGTGGAAACAACATTTATGAATTAATTATTTTAGATAGTTTACTTTTATTTTATTAAGTAGGTTTATTCTAATTTCTAAGTTCCTAATAGGTGCGTTGCGATCGTGAGAATATTTATTTCGTTATAATTGTAAATCTGGGCAGTAGGCGTTGATTTATGCTGTCATTGTCAGTTAAAAATTTTCAAAGTAACTATCCGTTTCGATAAGTGATTAATGTTATTAATAACTGTAATATTATTGTAAAATGCCACGTCATAATGAATTTTCCAATTTAGAAATGAGGGACATGGTTTGTATTTATACCCAGAATAATTTTAATGGCAGAGTCGCTAAGAGGCGATATTCAGAATTGTATCCAAATAGACAGCAACCAGGAAACAAAATTTTCAAATGTTTGTATGACAGGTTGGGCGAAAAGGGCATTTCGACCAAAACTTGAAACAGGGCGACCTAGATTGATTACAGTAGATGAGGAGGATGAAATTTTGACTCAAGTAACTATCGATCCGCAGCTTGGTACTCGTAGAATATCTACAGCAACAGGGTAAGCCGCTCTACTGTTCATAGGATTTTGAAAAGAGAACCATTATATCCTTATCACTTTACGCCAGTACAACATTTACTCGTACGCGATCATCCTGTGAGATTGCAGTTCTGAAGAAATTTGCTTAACAAGCATACTAATGATCCCATGTTTTAAATAAAATTTTATTTACCGACGCAGCAACTTTTACTCGCAGAGGGGTTTATAATTGGCGAAACAGTCATTTCTGGGCTACTGTAAATCCACACCTGCCACTTCCAAACAGAATTTTCTATTAATGTTTGGGTGGCTATTATTGGAAATTACATAATTGGTCCGTACGAGCTTCCTCACAGATTAAATTGGATAGAATACCTCAATTTTCTTCAAAACCATATGGAGGATATGTTAGACGATATTCCTTTAAATTTACGTCATAACTTCTGGTTTATGATGGATGGTGCGCCAGCCCATTTCACGTTGCCTGTTCGGAATTACTTAAATTTAAGTTTTCCATATAGTTGGATTGGACGTGGAAGCGAATTTGCTTGGCCACCACGCAGTCCTGAATTTAATCCTTTTATTATTGGGGCTACATCAAAACCCTTGTTTATGGTGAACCAATAAATACCCGTCAGGAACTTTGGAACAAAATTCAGAATGCTGCTGCTGACATTCGACAAAATCAAGCAAATCAGTTGTTTAAAGTGAGACAGTCTTTAGTTGCACGTCTAAGGAAGTGTGTACAAGTTAATGGTGGACACGTTGAAAATTTGTTACAGTAAAATGTCATTACATTAGTTTCCGTTTTGTTTCGTTTTGAGACAAAAAATAATTAATTTTGCTACCTTCCCTTTACTTCTCAATTTCTTGACGATTGCCCATGATAGATAGGAACATATAAAAATTAGGTGGATATACCTCTCCATATGGATATATAATTTTTCTCGTGACCGCTCGATGGGAGATAAAATAATTATTTTTGCTACGTTCCCCACTACTTCTCAAACTTTTCACAATTGTCCATGATATGGGACATCATAAAGAGGAACATATAAAAAATTAAGGTAGATATAACTATGCTTTTCGAAATACAATTTTTCTCATATCCGCTCGATAAATAATTAATTTTACTACGTTACCCACTAGTTCTCAAACTTCTCGGTTTTACCATGATAAAGTACGCGATAGAGAGGTACATATAAAAATATTAGGATGGATATGCCTCTGCTTATCGAAATATAATTTTTCTCCTGGAGGATTGATGGGTAATGAAATAATTAACTTTGTTACGTTCCCTCTACTTCCAAATCTTTTGGCGATTGTATATGATAGGACACGTGATAGATAGGAACATATAAAAAAATTAGGGTGGATATACCTCTCCTTATCGAAATATAATTTTTTCTCATGGCCGCTCGATGGCAGATAAAATAATTAATTTTGCTACGTTCCCTCTACTTCTCAAATTTTTGACAATTGTCCATGGTAGCACACGTTATAGAGAGGAACATATAAAGAAATTAGGGTGGATATACCTCTCCTTATGGAAATATAATTTTTTCTTGTGGCCGCTCGATGGGAGATAAAGTAACTATTTTTGCTACGTTCCCCACTACTTCTAAAACTTTTGGCGATTATGTATGGTAGGACACGTGGTAGAGAGGAAAAAATTAGGGTGGATATACTTCTCCTTACGGAAATATAATTTTTTTTTGAGGCCGCTCGATGGGAGATAAAATGATTATTTTTGCTACGTTCCCCACTACTTCTCCTACTTTTGGCAATTGTGCAAGATAGATCACGTGGTAGAGAAAAACGTTTAAAATAAAAATGATGGATACACATCTTCTTATCGATATATAATTTTTTCTTGCTTCTGATTTATGGAAGTTGAGGGAATAATTAATTTTTATTAGTCCCTGATCACAGGAATTTTTTTACAATAATGTAAAACAGCCTTCATTTTTGTAGCTTTTTGGTTTGAATTAAACGTCTATAATCCTTAATGAAATTTTATGTCAATATTTGTTTGGTCTGCTGCAAAAAAAGCGATTCAAAAGCAAACCTAACGAATCCGAACCCCAAGGTAACTTCACACACGTATCAAATTTAAGGCACTGATAAATACGGTGCCCTAGATAATTTCATAAACTGGTACACGTAAGTTTTGTATAAAGTGTATCATTAAGAAACACGAATTCTTCGAAATGTCTTATAACATTGATATGAAACTTGTTAAAATCGAACCAGACGAGGAAGAAGGAATAAATTCACTTGTAACTCAACACCTTACAGTCAATAGTGATCTAATGCAAGGTAAAATTAATTACCATTCAAGTAGTACAAAATATAACACTATTTTTACAGATACTGTAAATATTAAGAAAGAAGACATCTCTTCTGTAGCAAAAGTTGTTCCCTCAAGTGAAGCATATCATATAAATGAAAACAATGTCAAACACATCACAAACACTGTGGCGAAACTAGGGTGCAAGGTGTGTCAGGCACACCCCAGGCAAGCCGTGACACACCCCAGAAAAACGGAGCACTTCCTCATTTTTCATTCTTATCTTAAATTCCATCTAACAACTTAATTCATTAAATCTTAAACCATTGCGATAAACAAACGAGTAGTAATAGTGACATAGTGATAAGTACAATTATTAATTATTATTTATTATGTAAGGACATTAGAATATTCGTCATTCGAGCATAAGTTGTATCGGTGAAATAATATTTGTTTACCTAAGCGGCGCGGCGGCGGTAGACAGCTGACTGTGACTGTGCTGCTCTTGGAATTGTTTTGGTTCATGATACTGATATGCGTTGAGTGTTGATGCAAACAATAGCGTGTATAGTTCCTCTTTCACGATGTATTAAACCCAGCAAACATAAAGACGCCACAAAGATTAGTAGATTAGATTAGTTTACATACAGTTTACATTAACATTCTAAAAGATAACTGTTTATAAAGGAAGAGAGACTTGAAACTTAAAAATAGTGTAACATACCGGAAATGGTGACTCATTATTCCGAACAGTCTAGATGTATGAATCATAATTACGATGCCTCGGCAGACGCAGACAGCAGCTTACGTAAATTATTAGTCATCGAACTTCTAGAAGATTCGAGAAGGGTTGCTTGCTTCATCGGTACCTATATAAGCAACGCTGCAACGCACGATGAATTCATGGGGTTAGTACTTGTTATAGTTATGTTTAATGTTTTATGTAATATTATTATTATTATTATTATGAGCCAAGTGCCAATATAACCTGTGTTCAGTGTTCCATGTTCTGAGTCTTCTGTGCTGACAGCACAGTGCTGTGTGAAATAAAACATCAAAGCAAACAAATAGCCACTGCCAATGCCAACTGCCACAAACAACTAAGGACTAAGGTAATTTTACTTATTTGTATGCTTGTTTCAGAGTATTATAAGATGTTAAAATTTTGATGGGTGAAAAAAAGGAAAGATTGCATCACAAGTTTCAGCTAATAATAATAACAATAGTTTAAAGTTAAAACTGCGAAGGGATTTTGATTTGTACTTTCTTTCACGCCTTTTACTTGTTTCCCCATCAGTGTCCGAGCAGTTAGCTTCGGTGTTTATAAATTTGTTTTTATTTGAATTTTCGTTGCAGATTGCAGATTGTGGGCGGTTTGTTCATATTCAAAGACATACGATCGTTTTTCAAATCTGCCACAAATCAACCGACAAAGATGAGACTGAGACAAGGCAAACGTCTACTCCAGTATGTGACTCAACAACAAATATTGAGATAACTTGTGATTTAACACAATCTTCAACCTCAAATATAGAAAATGTTGGTGGAGGCATACTAGAAGATGTAAATAAAGCCGCTGAAGAAGGGCAAGGTAGCAAAACATCCGATGTTTTACATCTGCAGAAACAAATCAAAGAGGACGAAATGATCCAGAAGATCAAGATCTGGGAACTCTTGATAGTGGTCCTTCGCAGCCAAGGGGCCCAAGGGTTGTTTTTCCAAAAGTTCATTTGGAGATAGACGGAGATCGTTTTCGTCTCAATTCTTTGATACTTATCAGTGGCTTGAATATAGTGTGAAGTTAGATAAAGCGTTCTGCTTTGTCTGCAGACATTTTCGGCATTCTGCAAATATTCGAGATCAAAATGAAAAGTTTTCGATTAATGGGTTCAGTAATTGAAGGAAACTAAGTGAGTCGCTGAAAAACATGACACCTCTTTGGCTCACAGTGACTGTATGCAAAGGTTTGTAGGCTACAAACATTCCTTAAAGGGCGGAGATGTTCATAAGAAGCTAACCATACAACATGAAAAATGATAATACAGAACCGAGATTATATGATAAAATTAATCGACATGATTTTATACTTGACACGTGAAGGGCTGCCACTCGAGGACACCGAGAAGACGCAACGTCTACTAACCGAGGAAATTTTCTGGAGTTGGGTGAACTTATGGCAAAACATGACACGAATTTTTCGATGCATCTAGACCTAGACAGACATATCAGTTATTGCAGTTCCAAAATACAAAATGAAATAATAAGCATCGCATCTCAACTTGTTATTGAACAGATTGTAGAAGAAGTGCGGCAATGTGGTTTTTTCGATAATGGTTGATGAAGCTAGGTGCTACAAACAAGAACAATTGTCCGTGGCAATCAGATATACCGTAGGCTTGGAAATTGAGGAACGTTTTCTTGGTTCCGTAGATTGTTCTTCTAGAGATGCCGAGAGTTTAAAACTACTTATTAAAAAGTATCTAAGTAAATGCAATTTGTTGAATAACGCCATATTAATTGGCCAATCTTATGATGGAGCCAGTGTTATGTCTGGGAAACACCAAGGACTGCAAGCCAAAATAAGGGAGGATCATCCACAAGCCATTTACTTTCATTGCTTGACACACAGGATGAACTTGGTAATTGTCGACAGTTGTGCTAAGGTGTTTACTGCAGCTGCATTTTCAATACTCTGGAGGCAATATACGTCCACTTTTCTCAACCCGGTCGTCACTCTCATCTCATAAACGCCCGTGATGCTCTAGGTATAAAGTCGGGGGCGAAATGGGAAGTCTTAGCAGTACCAGGTCGATATGAAAATTGCAAATCCTTTTGAAAAATTTCCAAGCAATTCGAAATGCTCTGGATGAGGAAATTGAACAAGGGCGAGACAAAAATTCTGTAGAAAAACTTGGAATACAGGCATCAATGGTAAAGCCACAATTTATCGTTTGTTTCTTCGTCTTCCATTCAGTGTTAATGGTCGCAAATGTACTGAGTAAATATTTTCAGAGAAAAGATGCCACACTAGGTCAGGCTAGTGATATCATAGATAGCACTATAAGTAGCTTTGAAGAGAAGAGGAACAAATTTGAGGACCTGTGAAGTGAAACAGAAAAATTCTCAGGAGAATAAGACATTTGTTTGGAGCCTTTAAGGATTTCAAAAAAGGAAGCAACCACAAAGGCTTAATGAATATCTGTCTGACTCAACCCTGGGTAAATCATCTCTGATCGACATACCTGCAGGAACTACAGCTCCCGAATACTGTAAAGTCAACATTTACTACCAAGTCATGGACAACGTGATTGGCAATATGAAAAACGATTTGAAAATCTTCCCTTGCAAGATCGATTGATTCCTTTATGAAGCTAGATTTGGATCAAGCATTTGAGTTCGTCGCCAGTTATCAGAGGGCCTTCAATATCGAAATCTCAACACTTCAAGCTGAAGTTTTAGTGATACGAAATTTATTCAAAAATAAAAATCTTGAAATCACGTTGGAAAATCTAAAAGTTCAAGTGAAGGGGATCTGACTCCAAATCTTTACAAATTGCTATAGGCATTCCAATCAGTTCAGCTGGTTGCGAAAGAAGTTTCTCCGTTATGAAGCGGATAAAAACATGGCTGAGAACCACAATGGTACAAGATAGATTTTCAAATTTATCACTTCTCTGTATCGAAAATGCTTTAGTTAAGCAGAAATTGTCGGCTGAACAAGTTCTCTCTGTTTTATAAAAACAGATAGAAAACTAAAATTAGTTTGAAGTTTTTTATTCATACTTATATGTTATATTTCCTAAATAAAATGTGAAAACAAGAAAGTCTTTTACTTAAAGTAGGTATATGACAAACCATGATGATGAAAACCAAAACTGTTTAAAATTGAGAGTGAAAACAAGATTGACGTAGTTTTCATGCGCATGCTGTCAGGTTGCGTTGACGCACCCTGTATGTAGGATGTTATAATGACGTGTATTACGTGTTCTGAGCACGAGTGTATTGAGTTTGAATGAAAAAAAAATTTTTTTGTGTGTGCATAAAGTATGTGGGTGTATGATACGCCACTGGAAATTTACGAGAAATATAATTCTGTATGTAGATACGTGTATTTGAATGTTAGAGAGACTTTAGTGTTGGAATAATTAGATTTTGATGAATGTAAATGTGAAAAGAAATTTGTCTATGGGACGATAATGCTTTCCACTGGACGGCTTCTGTTTTGCTGATGATAAAGAAAGGAATGTTTGAAGATAAAATGAGTAATCTTGGTTAGAAAATGTGAAGAATAAGTGTAGAATGTTTTAGAAAATATGTAGAGAAAGATTGGGTATGTTTAAGTATTAATTTCGAAGGGTTTTGTAATGTTGTGCAATTGTTTTGAGAATATGTGTATGTATATGGAATTTGAGACATTAGACGGTACTGATTTTTGCAAATGTTGCGGAACGAGATCGAGCGCAGGTTAGAGATAAGTGTTAAAAGTTGCGTAATGGTCCAGAGTGGCCACTGAATGAATGTGGTGACGAAAAATGATTTCTTCACGAAGTAATTGTAAAATTTGTAAGTGAAAACAAATATGGCGATGTATTGTAATTACACGCGTGCTTGTATAGAGGGAAGCAGTTATCAGAACGATGACATTTTGAGTGAATATTATTGGAGAATATAACGCGGAAGGAAGACATGTTTAAAGATGGATGACTGAAGTTATAAATAGGAAAGTCAGAGATTGAGTAGTTAGTTAGAGGTAGGCAGTTAAGCTTTTGGCTTGTGATGAGAGCTCGGTGAGACGCACGCGAGTTAGTGTAGGATAGACTATGATGATGTTGGAGTATGTTTGTGAATTTTAATGAGGCAGTAATTGTTTAATTAACTGCGTTACCCGAACCGGGGATAAATTGAAAAGACGTTCATAAACAAAACAATAATTAAAATTGAAGTTGAAGATAAAAATTAGTTTGTTTATTTTCAAGAAAATAATAGTGCGTAAGCAGATTTGAATAAAGATAACAGTTGTTATGTTAAAGTATTAAGTGCAGCGCGTGTCCTTGTAACGAGATTCGGCTAAAAGTATTTATGAGACCACCTGTTAAGTAAACGAAGCGTTCGTTGTATATTAAACCAATGTTTAAATAACGTTATATGACATTAAAAATTTATTTATATAAGGGATTAAATTGGTGTAAAGGGTTGCTAGAAATTTTAATAGGCAACCAAAGGTTTACCGTTATTACGTGTTTGTGGAAGTAATAACCTTGCATTGTGAACTAATCGCGAGTGCACAGAGGAACAAGTTTTGTTGAGCATTTGTAATGTGCTTCAGGCAATTTTAAGGAATTACCAATGGACTACATATAATTGGTGTACGGAAGAAAGAAGAAAGAAAAGCCAAGGATTTATGGACAAATTTGTTAAGTAAGAAATTAGATTAAGGAATTTTATGAACGCATTTAAGCCCGATTATCTTTTTGTTAGTTTATTTGCTTATAGTTGTTTAAATTATTAAATAGTTTAGAAAGGAAAAGATAATCGTTCTTGAGTCGTATTGTATGGTTTGTTTTAGTAGTAAGATTGCAAAGTGGTACTTGGTGGTCTAACTTTCAACCACGCTGATGTAATTTATGTAAATATTTGTGTTTTTTAATTATTTCATGCAGGACAATATATACTTATCGTTAAATTTTTACTTTGTTGTTTATTTAAACAGGTATGAAACACAGATGTAACATTTACCTAATTGGTGATCTTGTTTTGACAATTTTAAAAGTAAGCTTTGCAGATTTTAATTTTTCAGATTTAAGAAACAACCTGAAAGTTTATATTAGCCAGGTTGGTTACAAAATTTTTATGTCAGTTTCATTAGAGCAATGCACTATTAACAGATCAGCTGTTGTCTTAAAAATTTCATTAAGTATAACAAAAGTTTTGAGAAATTATACAGTTTACAAATGTCAACTACGATTCAAAAGTAAAGTAAATTTAAAAGATATCGTTCATGTTAAGAATTTTAAAAAGTAATTACCGTTCATTGAATGAATTTGTGAGTGATAAATTTTATTTTGGAAGTTTTGGTATACGAGGTGTATTCAAAAAGTTTTTAATAACCTGGGTAGTACTAAATTTATTTGAGTTGAATTGTTTTGGACGAGTGTTTGTTTTAGAACCTTCGTATATGAGTTTACCGAGTAAGCACAATCCTACTTTCCACAATCAAGTAGGGTTAATTAACATCCAGCTTAAGACAATTATATTAACAAAGTTTCGATTGTGGTGGCGCCTAGAGACATATTTTCCCGAATTGAGATATTTGAGTATAAGTGTAAGGTGTTTGAGCTTATTAAACATTCATTTTACTTATTATTTCGACCACGCCCATCTCCCTGTTAGCTGGCTTGGCAACCCGCTTACATTAGTAAGCCTACACGACGCCTAGTGCGGTTTGGACGTGTAACAATGCATCTATAAAAAGTGGTGTGTACGCCCCAACAAAATTTTTATACGCACCCTCCCAAAGAGCCCGTGGGCCTGGCCACCCCAGAAAAATTTTGTAGTTTCGCCACTGTCCAAAAGTAATTTAAACAAAAGATCAGGCATTATGTTCTCACCTCTGAATCTTAATTTCACTTAGTTTTTCCAATCTCCACAAATGTTTCGATCCAATATCAGTTAATAACCAAAAAAATTATTTCTGTTATTATTAGTCAATTTTTTTTGTCATTATTATGTTACTGTTTGGCGTTAATTTAAAATATTCACTTTTACATTTACAAATTCTTCTGTGTGTTAAGTCAATTTTAAGAATACTTCGCGATGGTAAGTTGTAATTAATAACTACCAATGTTCATTCTTTGTTCTAGTTATCTTGAAAAAGCAATAAATATATATATATATATATATATATATATATATATATATATATAATAATAATAATAATAAAGTTGAAAAAGAAATCGCGTTTTCTTCAATATCTTTCGACTGTTTCGAAATAATTTCATGAAATTTCGTATACGATGGTTTTTGAAATGAAATATTCAAATTTGTGGTCCATTTAGTTGTGGTCTCTAAAGGCGCCAGCGGCAACCATTTCGACCCCTTTAAATCGTTGCAATTTTTCTGTGCTACACTGTATACCATTTGGACTAGAAAATCTATTCTCCTATCTTTTCTGCTAAAAAGGTATATTTTAGTGATGTCGCTAGGAGCAACCGTTTCTGAGAAAAACACATTTAAATCTCACAATGTTTATTTATTTAAAACTTGTAAGGAGCACTAAAATATCCAATATTAAAAAATCAAGAAAAGAAATTAATATTAAAGTAAACATGTTCTTTTGATAACAACTGTTCAAACAACTGTCCCCAAAAACCCCGTATACGAAATTTCATGAAATTATTTCGAAACAGTCAAAAATATTGAAGAAATCGCGATTTCTTTTTCAACTTTGACACCTGTATCTCGAAACGAAGCATTTCCGGACTCATGTACATATGAACTTTTTGCTTATAATGATGAGTTCTAGTGCTCCTTTAATTTTGGCGGATTAGATAAGATTCACCTGTATATATATATATATATATATATATATATATATATATATATATATATATATATATATATATATATATACAGCGTGTTCAGCGAGGAATGGGACAGCGCAATATCTCGAGAGCGGATGAAGATTTTTAAATTATGAAAATATTTTTGTAAATATCTTCCAAGGGCGCACATTTGTTGGCACAAAGATTTGAATCAACGCCCATCACCGCCAGGTGGCGCTATCTCACTTCAATTTTTAAATGCAATGCCCTATTTTTATTTCATTTTGGATTTATGACATATTTGTGATGACTTTTATTAAGACTCCTACCAACAAATGCTTCAAAAATTGGAGTGGAACATAAACCTCGATAGAATCAGCAATTATTTTAGATGGGCTAAAAAGTTCCTTAAATAAACACGGCGTTAAGTATTCTAAAATTATTAGGGATGGTGATAGCAGTATGACTAGAAACATTCATGTCACCAAACGATACGGCCAACTTTTTTTATCGAGAAGATCGAATGTAAAAATCATTTACTGCGAACTTCTGCACCAGAATTAGAGATTTAGGAAAAACTCCAAAAATTAAATATTCTGTGCAAAATAATATTTTGCGAGTCCGCACAGCAATAGTAAGTGCCGCTAAATACAGGATGTCTGAAAATTCATCTAATTATATAAGAATACAAAATTTAAAGGCAGACATTTTAAATGGTCTTAAACATATTATGGGATCTCACGATATGTGTGTCAATTCAGTAGGACAATATGTGTTGTTGTAAAGGAGCTAAGTATGGAGAAGAAGACTTATATCAGCTATTTGTAGAAAGCAGGCATTAATGACGAATTTGAAAGAATAGTCCATAGAATTGCGAACCATGCGGCCAGTTTATTAATCAATTCCCACACAAACGCAGCAGAAAGCTTTAACAGCCAGGGTAATATAACGATAGGGGGCAAAAGAGTACATTTTAGTCTCAAAGGGAGTAACGAGTACAGATGTGATGCTGCTACTTTAAATTATAATAAGAAACCATTTGTATTATATGTCCAAAGACAATTAAACAGAAGTGCTGTGGATTATTACAAGAACAAGTATTTTCAACATTTTGAAACAGTTGCACCTGGTAAAAAATTCGTAAACGACAAGAGAGAAGTTTCGTTGGAGGATGCTGACTATGGAACATGTGATGTAGAAGATAAATGTGGTCAAGTGTACAAAAATTTGAAAACAAAGTTTTTGTCTGAACTATATGCGGTAGATATTGCAGATGAATACAAGAGAGGACAATCTTCAAACCCGCAATGGTTTCGAGACAAATTTATTCGTCTTACTGCCAGCAATTTTGATAAAATATTCGTTATGAGACCGATGACAAAGCTATTTTATATGCAAACAAAATTGCTGTTAAATAATTGGAGTATGGTGTTTTAAATGAATAAAAAGCAATAAAAGAATTTTGTTTCAAATTTAATAAAACCATGTGGTTTGTTTATTGACCAAAGTTATACATTTTTAAGCTGCTTCGCCAGATGGACTAGTATTAGGTGAAAATGCTATAATGGAAGTAAAATGTACATACGCTGCTCGTGATAATGAAATTCCTGAAGGAATTCATAAAAAATAATTACCTATCTATATGTCGACGTAAATGATGAAATAAAATTAAAGAAGGATCATGATTGTATGTACCAAATACAAGGGCAGTAGTGAATGACTCGGAGGTCGTTGTGCTATTTTGTTATATACACTTCTAAAGACATTGTATGTGTAGATGTACCACAAGATAGTAGTTTTTGGGAAAATTAGTAAAATTTTACTTTTCTGTACTTTTGCCAGAAATTATAGATTCTCGCATTAGTCGTAATCTTTCACTTCGAAATATTTTAGCTAAAGAGCGTTAAAGTACCTTGTACTGATAATTCGCTACTAACTCGAGGATCGTAATTAAAATGTGGTTTAATGAGGCGGTGATGTATTTGTGAATGCAATTAAAATACTATTGCTTATTTATTATTGTGTGAAGTGTGTCCAGCCCTGCATTTTTTTGCAGTGTGAAAAATGTGGCATTAATTTAATAATATAATTCATTTGATATGAACAAGTATACAGATACATTACTTTTCTAATAAAAAAATGACATTCATTTCTAAGTGATTATCGCGTATACTAGATTAAAATAACTTCTTTGGAATAATTGATTCTCGAAACATTTATTGTAATTGGTACAAACATTTATTTATCTATGACAATAAGTACGAATTATAAGATAGGATTTACTAATGTAGATATCTTTTTAGTGTAGGTATGGATGGGTTGATTTTTATTAATTGAAGCGTGTGTGGTTATCAAATTGCTTTATTGTTATAAAAACTAACAAAAAATGGAGTATCTATCATCTTATTAATATTACTCAATATTTAAATAATGCGTTAAAACTCCACTAATTAGGCTCACTATCGAGCAGGAGGCAGAAAAGAAGAATTAAAACGAAGCTTACATTAAAAAAATCACAATGTAGGTAGAAATACGCTTAAAAATTAATTAGCATAATTATTAAGCAGATAGAATTACTGAATTATATAACTGTACGTACTGCACATTAATTTTGTACCAGTAATGCATATTAAATTAAAAATGTTCTTCTAAAATGCATTTAAACATTTTCACTCTCTTTATTTACATACTGATCTTCGGTAATCAGATTATAAAGGTTTGAGTGGTTTACAAGACCCTCCTGTGATGAGAAACATGTCAGTAATTTTTAAATACTTTAGGTATAGTGTGTTGCTTATTAAAAATCACAATTTTAGTTTCACTGGATAGGATCCTTAATAATATAACAAAACTCAATAAAGTATAATTTAATTCAGGAATTTTGAATAGAGTCTCAGTTCTTTAGCTGTAAAATTTCTATTTGCTTGCAGAGCATGTTGCCACTCTAAAATAGTGGTTATGGTAGGTGTAGCAATATATACCCTACGAAATTCTTCATATTTTCTTAATTATTCGTTTAATTTAGAGTACATTTTTGACTGAATGAAACACAGGAACTTAGAATAATGATCACAAAGAATAATATTTACATTATGCACAGGTTCAAATAATTTCCAATTAATACTAAAAATTAATGTAACAAATAGCATTTTTTAATTTAATTGTACGTAGTAGGTACATAAGCTATTACATATGTGTAATACTTAAACTACTAGGTGATATAATTATAAATGTATAAACAATGGTATAGGGCATTTGAATTTTAAATCTTGTTTTCGTTTTGCTGCATAATCACATTGGCCACAATGTTAAAAGTTGTTTGTTATATGTAGCATAATCACATTGGCTGCATTTAAATTCATAACTTAAAGAGTGTTTTTTAAGATGAACATTAAAATTATCTTTGTGATTTGTTGCATAATTAAATCGGTCGCATTTGAATTCATAACTAAGAGTGTTTTTTAAGATGAATATTAAAAGTATATTTGCGATGTGTTGCATAATCACATTGGCCGCATTTGAATTCATAGCTTGAAGAGTGTTTTTGAAGATGCATTGTTAAAAGTCGTTTGTAATATGCAGCATAATCACATTGGCCGCATTTAAATTCATAATTTGAAGAGTGTTTTTTAAGATGAACAGTTAAATAGCTTTTGCGGTAGGTAGCATAATCACATAGGTCACATTTGAATTCGTAACTTGAGTGTTTTTTAAGATGAATCTTAAAAGTATCTTTGCGATATGTGGCATAATCACATTGACCGCATTTGAATTCATAACTTGAAGAATGTTTTTTAAAATGCATTATTAAAACTCGTTTGTAATGTGTAGCATAATCACATTGGCCACATTTGAATTCATAATTTGAAGAGTGTTTTTTAAGATGCAATGTTAAAAGTCGTTTGAAATATGTAGCATAATCACATTGGCTGCATTTGAATTCATAACGTGAAGAGTGTTTTTTAAGATGAACTGTTAAATCACTTTTATGGTGGGTTGCATAATCACATAGGTCACATTTGAATTCGTAACTTGAAGAGTGTTTTTTAACATGAATTTTTAAATTATCTTTGCGATGTGTTGCATAATCACATTGGCCGCATTTGAATTCATAACTTGAAGAATGTTTTTTAAGATGCATTATTAAAAGTTGTTTGTAATGTGTAGCATAATCACATTGGTTGCATTTGAATTCATAACTTGGAGAGTGTCTTTTAAAATGAGTATTAAAATTATCTTTGCGATTTGTTGCATAATTACATCGGTCGCATTTGAATTCGTAACTTAAAGAGTGGTTTTTAAGATGAATATTAAAAGTATCTTTGCGATGTGTTACATAATCACATTGGTTGCATTTGAATTCATAACTTAAAGAGTGTTTTTTAAGATGAGTATTAAAATTATATTTGCGATTTGTTGCATAATTACATCGGTCGCATTTGAATTTGTGACTTAAAGAGTGGTTTTTAAGATGAATATTAAAAGTATCTTTGTGATGTGTAACATAATCACATTGGCTGCATTTGTATTCATAGCTGGAAGTGTGTTTCAAAAGATGTCTTTTCAAACCCAATTTCCTTTTTGCTACATAATTGCATTGATCACATTTATATTTAAAATTTGAACTGTATTTTAAAACGTCCTGTTTTAAATTTTTATGGACTGTTGTTGAACTATTAAATTGATTATGTTCACACTGTACGTTTGTGATGTGTTTGACAATGTTTTCCTTTATATGATCTGATTCCCTCGAGCTCACATCTTTTATTAGAGAAGAGGTGTCTTCTTTCTTGACATTCACATCATCTGTAAAAATAGTGTTAAACTTAGTACTACTTAAACTGTAATCAATTTTACCTTTTATTTGATCACTATTTACCATAAGATGTTGGGTTAGAAGTAAATCTATTTCTTCTTCCTCTTTAGGTTCGACTTTAATAAGATTCATATCAACCTCGACAACCTCGTAAGACATTTTAAGGAATTTGTGTTACTTCAGTAGTTCCAATGACGTCCACAGAAGGTGATCCTCGGTCTATCTTGAAAACACGTACCAAAACATTTGTTGTAACATGAAAATAAAAATAATTCACGTGTGAAGATAGCGACGGTAATTTAAGCGATGGTGTGACGTCATTCACCAGTATGCGTATAACGAAACCTGCTATTGAGAATTACATTGATGGTTTTTTTATTAATAATTTCAACGCTATTGGAGATAAAGCAATTGTAATAATAACAACCATACAATGCACATAGCACAGGGCCTCTTGTAGTCAAGTATAAACCATTTTAATAAAGTAACATGAAAGTTATAGCTATGGAAAAACCCTACTTACAACCCGAGTGGGGCAGCCATACATCCCTCGTTTTTAGGAAAACTATCGATGTCTCTGTAATCAATTAAATTGTAAGACTTTCTCAAAAGTATGAAGTATCTTAATCTGAAATTTCGATCGATTTCGGGAATAAATAACACAGTTAGAAACCTACGAGGATTGAAGACGCGCTTATTGCGGGCGGGCAGCCACAAGCACCTCTCGAGTTTAGGAAAACTATCGGTGTCTGCAATCAATTTAATTATAAGACTTTCCCAAAAGTATGAACTATCTTAATCTGAAATTTCGATCGATTTCGTTAATAAGTAACACAGAAACACAGCATTATGCTGTGACAGAAACCTAGCAACGATTGAATACGCGCTCATTTCGCGCGGACAGTCTCTCGTTTTTAGGAAAACTATCGGTGTCTCTGCAATCAAATAAATTATTACATATTCGTAAAAGTATAAAGTTAATTCCAACAAAAATTAATATAACCTATGTGAAGATAGCGACGATTCTTTTTAAGACTGTGACATCACACTCAGCCAGTATGCGTATAACGAAAACGTTCATAAAATATACAGAGATACAATGTGGTAGTGACAGCAAGTATTTTATTAGTTAATTAATAAGCCATCCATATTTCAGAATCAATTTATTAATAAGAAAAACAGTGATGATGTATGTCGTTTTTACTTACGTATTTAAACAATATACTTTTGAAGACATCGACGAATGTTTCACCTGCGTTCTAATCCAAACATGTATAATTTACATAAAAACTGGTGATGGCCCAAAAATTTCTTATCAACGATGTGATGTATGATAAGATAGAGTATCTGGGTGTACAATTTCATTAAATCAAATAGACGGTGGGGATGCGGAGGGCATATGGGATGTTGTCTAGGGAATCTTCTATCTCGTCGAGGAGGTCGTCAAGGAGTTGTGTAAGGATCGCGGGGGGATGTTTGAATTTTAATTTAGGTTTTCTTCGTGGGAATTGGGGAAAACGGTAATTGTAAGGTGTGGAAAGGATCTCTTTGGTAGGAATAGTGCTGCCGAAGATTCTTTCATGTGCAAAGTTTTTCTGTAGTGTTTGGATTCTGTGTGTGATGGTTGGTATGTTTGCGAGTTGTGTTAAGAGGTCGCTAGGGTACCTGAGGGGTAACCTGTATATGCGCCCGAGTATTAGGCGTTCACAGGAAGCAATAGAGGAAAGGTGATTGGGGTTTATGTTGGTATATATGGGAGCTCGGAAATCCATAACTGGGCGAATATATGTTTTGTAAGTGTGTTGTAGTGTTTTGGGGTGGTAACCTCACATTCTATCCCGGAGGGCTCCCAGTAGGTTTCTTATCCTGTTAAGTGTTATTTGTACATCGGGGATCCAATTGAGGGTTCTAGTAAAGAGAATTCCTAGGTAGGTGACTTCCTGTTGGAGTGAGAGTCTTTCTTGGTTTAGGGTGAGTGAAACGTTTCTGGAACTTATCTTTGGTGTAATTGGGACGTCGGAAGAGGATTGTTTGGGTTTTGGTAGGATTGACGGAGACTCTCCACCGGTTCTCCCAGTTGGAGAAGTTCTGAAGGGTTTTGGATATGAGGCGGGAGGCCGTTTCGCTGTTCCGATTAACGGTCCAGAAGGCGATGTCATCTGCAAACTGCGCAACGACTACTCCGGGTTGTGTGACTTCGGGAATTTCGGATGCGAACATAATATAGAGGATCGGGGCTAAGGCAGAACTTTGCGGTACGTCTGCTGTAGGTTGGAAAGGATCCGAGAAGGTTGTCCCTACTTTGACTCGAACTAACCGATTGGTCAGGTACGATAGTAGGAGTTTGGAGAAGGACCGGGAATGTAGAGACCGGCGTGCTAGACCCTGTCAAATGCTTGCTTAATGTCCAGAAGCACAGCCAGATTGCATTGCTTGTGATTGAATGCTCTGGTGGTCTCTGCAAGCAGCTTCAACAAGGTCGTTGAATTCTAGGTGGTCCTTGAGTCGCTTGGCTCGAATCTGCTTAAAGCATTTTCTGAGGCAACTCAGGAGGGATATTGCTCTATAGGAAGATGGTGAGGTTAGGTCGGCGTGGGGTTTACCCCATTTGGGTATCATGACGGCGGAGGCCGACTTCCAGTCCGTCGGAAAGTGGGATAGGATTAGGCATTGGCAGTAGATGTTTGAGAATAGTCGGAGGGCGGGGTCGGGTAAATGACGGAGGATTTTTCGATTTAGGTCGTCATGATCTGGTGCAGAATTTTTCCCTTTTTTGAAATATTTGTGGACCTGGTCGGGCATGATGGGGTATTCTCGTTATCGAGTTGGATTTCAGGAAAGTTAAGGTTGCGGAATTCTTCAAGGCGACCCTCGAGGAGTGCCTTGAACGGGTTATCGAATAGGGGATCATCGGGGGATTGGAGGTGATGACCAAAGGAATCGGCCTTTCCTTGGTCGGAGGAGATTAGGTTGCCCTATAGGTCGGTTAGGTGGGATTTAAGGTTGACCTTCCCTCTGGTCAGTCTATCGAACTGTTGCCAGAAGAGTTTACAATTTCTATAATCTGCTGGGAGATAGCTTTTGTCCAGGAGTCTTCGGCGTGTTTGTTGGCTTCTCGCCTGATTAAGGAGTTAAGGCGATTGTATTCGGTCTTGAGAGCCGGGTCCCTGGATCGCAAGAATTGACGATAGATTCGTCTTTTCCCTTTGATCCAGTTCACAATGTGTTGTGGGAACGGTTTGCGGGAAGTGTCGATGTTTTTTAGTGGTACAGAGATATCGACCGCTTCCGTAATTACGGAAGTTAGGTCTCCAGTGGCTCTCTCGAGATCTTGGCTCGTTTTAAGTTTAGGTGTAGGAAGGTTGTTGGAGATGTGTTCGGAGAACACATTCCAGTCTGCCTTTGAAAGGAGGAGGTGTAGGGAGAGATGGACAAAATGAAGTTTTGACCAGTAGGGGTATATGATCTGATGTGATCGTGGTGTCTAGAAAGCACTCACGATTGAAATAGTGAGCTATGGGTTCGGAAACTATGATTTGATCTACTATTAAGGCCCTGAAGTGTTCGAAATATGTTGGTTGGGTGTTGGCGATTCGCAAGAGCAGCAACTGCAACAGAGCGGAGGATAGCCTGTTACCGTTGCCATTAGTTGCGGTGTCACCGAATTGGATGTGGTGGGCATTGAAATCATCTAGAATAACTGCATTAGGGAGGCTAGCGGCGTAGATTAAAAGGTCATCGGATAGGGTGTTGTGTCCGGGCGAGTCGTAATAAGAAATAAATACTATAGGAGTGGAAAAGTGCATCGTCGTAGCAACGCATTCAAGATGATGTAGGTGCGCAGGAAGTTGAAAAAGAGTGTACCGGATACGCAGATGGATAGGGATTCGGTGTAAGGAGAAGGTTTAAGGTGGGCTGTGCCTTCCGAGTCGGACTCTTAGTAAGACAGGATAGGTTCGAGGGAAGCCATCTTCGACGGAGAACTGGGAGGTTCCCGCCGCTTCCGGCACTTTAAGGAGAAGGTGGGGTGAGCTTTCCCGCAGTTGTTACACCTTGGGTTACCCGAGGATTTACAGGAGGATCTGTGGCTTTCGCCACAGTGAGGACATCGGATAGAGCGGGTGGGACACTCCTCCGCAGTCTGCCCCACCTGCGTGCAGGTGGAGCAATACTTCGGGTGAGGTTGAGGGATAAGTCAGGGTTCGCAATTGTAGTGTCGGCCGAATATGACGACACCCCGTGCGTGGAGGTACTCCAGCGTGGTTTGGGAAGTGGTTATGATTCGGATAAGGGATGTGGGGGTGTTGGTTTTGGAAGTGATGCAGACTTTCTCACGTGTGGAAGATCGATCGCACCGAGGATCTCGGGTTCTAGGATATTCCTATCTACGTGATAAATCATGCAGGAAAAGGAGGGCGCTCTAGGAGTGGTGATATAAGGACGGGGGGATAGTTGGGTAAGGGTTACGGTGGGATCACCGAAATGGTGCCGCAGCCTAAGCTGTGTACCATCCGGCAAGGGAGAGGAGCTCTCTAGGAGACAGGTGTGGTTATGGTTAAACGTTAAGTTTAACCAGGGAAGGCTAAGAGATTTAATGGAGTTGTAAAGGGATTTCTGGGTGGTTATGGACTTCAGGGTATTGCGGATGCAATACCTCGAGGATTGACAGCGGGTGGATTTAGGATTGGGGGAAGCGGGTGTCGGAGTCACGGCAGGTGCAGGTGGCTGGGAGGGTGTGGGTAAGGTGGCGGGTTTGTGTGCTTGTGCTGGTTTGTGTGCGTGTGCGGGTGTGTGTGTGTGTGTTTGTGTGGTTTTGTGGAGGCGGTGGAGCGTGTTGAAATGTAGGACTGTGTGGCTGAGGTAGAAATGCGTCGGAACGTGAACGTGAGGATGGTGGTGGCGAGGAGAGGAGGTGGACGGGTGGCGTCGAGGGTTGAGGATACAACCGTTACGGTAGCACGGTGGTGACCGTGCTTAATCATCGCGGTTGTTGTTAGTGGTGGTTTAGGAAATTAAATTAAAGAAGAAAAGATAATTATTTTAAGGGAAGGCCGGGTGTCCGCCGAGGTACAGCTTCACACCCAGAGTACATAAGGCTTGGAAATCAGAGACCCAAGTAGAAAAAGGAGGAAAACAAGCGTTAAAATAAAACAAATAAATTAAAACTAAAACAATATTTTTATTAAACTGATACCTATTGCTTTACCCGACGTCGATCCTGTAGTTGGCGGTGGCGGTGTCCTGGATGCTTCTATATGTTGTTCTTCGCTCCTGTTGTATTTCGGCGGCTCCTGCTAAGCTGTGGCTCCTCTACTGATGACCGCTTCTTCGTATTACCTGTATGCAACCAGTGACAAATCTAACTCCAAAGCGGTGGAGATCACGATGCCGGAAGCATGAACCTAAAAACGCTAAGTTATTTTTTGGAAATTAAGAGATTGTAATAAAAATTACAGACTCTTACGCGAGAAGGGGCTTACGTTCGATACCGAGGTTCGGACTGCCCTGATAATTAAAAAAGTTATACGCATTTTTATAGTTAGCGACGGTTTTATGTGAATTATCAAAACACAGTTTTTTTTTAATCTTCGTAAAAACTAGTGGTGCCTTAAGTGTTTATTATGAGCTTTGTGATGTGTAATAAGGTAGAGCATCTGTGTATATAATTTTTATAAAATTGGATTGACAATTAAAAAGTTATACGTCGACCGCTGATGATGATAGCGTAGCTATTGAATCGCGTTCGGTGTTTTTTAATTTTCTGTGATATATGGGGGTACTAATTGTTACAGATCCTACCACAGTTTCAGTGTTCCAGATTTTTCAAGGCATTTTAAGTCCTAATTTAGTACTTACTTAATTGTAAGAACATCCTTTTTGTCATATGTGTATCTAATAATGAAACAATAGAAGGATAAAAAATTCGGGCTGAATAAAGAAATATTTGACCTTGAAAACTATGCAAACTAAATTGAAAAAAATATTTATTACTATAAGCAGGATGTGATTTGCTATTAGTTTTACTCGGAATATTTTTCAATTTATTTCAGCAATGAGAAAGCTTTACTTCAGAAGTTTAGCCACTAGATTACCGACGTTTCCACATAACTTCCATATTTATTATGTCAGTAAAATACGCTTAATTCTGAACGTTGAAAATCTTATTATTACTAAGAAACGAGATACTTGCATTTTAATAGAAGTTAATTAAATACTTTACTAGCCGTACCCGTCGCGCGTTGCTGCGATCTCGATATTTAAATTTTGTAATACACGTGTCTCATAATTTTAATTGACGAGTATGTGCATCAATTTTCGAGTCAATCGACCCTTAGAATAAAAAGTTTTGCAAAAAAATTGAAACCCTCATTTCACGCTCTTAGGGGTGGAATTTCGAAAAACCATTTCTTAGTGGATACGTACACTTCACAAAGAACACACCCTCTCGATTTCAAGTCTCTAGGACTAGCGGTTTAGGCTGTTCGTTGATATATCCGTCAGTCAGTCAGGACTTTGAATTTTATACATACAGATGTGTTATTTGTGTTTAAAAAAGTACAAATAAAACTGTGTTTCTTATTTTCTAACGATGGTAGTAGACAATGGAAAAACGTTGGACGGATTACTTGGTTGTCGTTTGTTCCTATGAGTACTACAAGAACTTGGGCAACCCCCCGTGCCTTGCACCTTGCCCTGGTTTTTCACAGTTTGGAAGCTGTTTGTCCCTCAACAGCTAAATCTGAATGCATTTTTTCATTTGAATTCAGACAACGTTTATGCTTTAAAATTCTGGATTGATAACTCCTAAGATAGGAGTCTCTCAAAAATTGAACCATACTTAAATTTTTAATGATAAGCATTGTTAAATTAGGATCTAAATATTGAAAGAATTGATAGGAAACAAAAATCAATAAGTATGAATTGGTGTGATTTTTACTTATGTAGTAATTTACGTACCTATGTACTAATTATTTTCCTCACCGGTTCGCTAATTACAGGTTCTGCTCTACAGAACTTTCTTTACTGATAACAGGTAAAATTCATTTTTCTTTGATTACTATAACTTACTGCTCGTTTCTCTGTATTTATTGAGTTTGTTAATTTTTGGTATATCACTTGCCGATATTAAAAAGTTGGAGTTCCTTGAAAAGTTGCGGATGTTGAAGATATAGGTGTTGGCTACGGTTAAGGGTGTTCGTTTTGGGAAGCCAGTCTACACATTTTTGGTTCCGATTTGCTTAATCGACGTAGGAAGTTATATCAGCAATGAGTGGGAAACTATTGTAATGTACGAGGCATGTTAGGTGACTGATAGAAAGGATGGAGGAAATCTGTGAGGAAACGAGGAGGAAAGTGAACGGTGAGATGAACGAGGAATTCGTCACAAGTAAGGGTCTGAGATAGGGATGCCCATTGAGCCCAAGCCTGTTCTTGGTATATACGGGGGATCTGAAAGAAACATTAAGAGGGTAGTAGGTAGGAGGGTTGGTGGTAAGGAAAGTGAAGGTGTGGTCGCTGGGGTACGCAGACGATACAGTGTGGGTGGCTAAGGAGAAAAAAGAAATGAAGGAGATGATGAAGACGTTGAAAAGATACATGAAAAGGAAGGAACTAGAGGAAAACATATGGAAAACAAAGATAATGGTATTTTGAAAGGGAGGCTGGAACCAAAGATGTTTCATTAAGTTCTTTAGGAGCCGCATGGAAAACGACAAATTTAATATTCAAGTAGAAAATGGCATTATAAAAATCACTTGTTATACGTTATTGGTATTAATAAAATTCCTCTTTCGTTGTTTTAATTTGAATGACAGTACAAAATTTAATTATAATCCACCGGAGATGTTAATTATGATAATTAAAATAAAAATAAGTGTTCTATAATCGAAGGAGGAGGAGGAAGTCCAGAGAGCTAGATCCTGCACATGTGTTACAGGTTAGCATTAGGACCCTTATTAAAAACAATTTCAAATTCTCCACCAATCAGAATGCAGAGACTTAGCTTCGCCAATCAGATTACAAGGTCAAGAAAAACAAAATGGTCTACAAGATAATTACCAAAAACAGTTGCCACCCCTAGCCTTCAGCCCTACCCCAACCTCAAGACCAACTCCAAGTCCAACCCCAAAAAACCAACTCCAAGACCAAATCCAAGGTCAATCTTAAGGCCTAAAATATGCCGCTCACGTGCGCGTTAATTTGCCTACCCTCCAGGTGCTGAACTGCCAAAAAGGCTCTTAACACAACCAAATTAGAGTGAAAATTCCATTAAGGGGTTGAAAATGACCACTGAAAAGAATCCATAGGTGTGAACCGCCAAAAAGGCTCTTAATACTGCTAAAAGGTCCTAATTAGGGTGGAGGGATGGTGCTCTGTTACTACTTTTGTACGTCTTTAATTGACGAGAAAATTACTGATTTCTCAGAGACGTTAGAATCATAGATGAATAATGAAGATTTGATATTGTTTTATCAAAATTGAGTTTTGAATGCTAACTTGGCCGACTTTACAAAACGTTGTTATCCATAAATTCTATATTTATTTTCAAAACGTTAGCTAATTAGGAAAAACATTGTTTACACTTCTTTTTTCCTGTTGCGGAACGACCTTGGGGTAATTAGATTGTGTGTATATAAAAAACGAATTTGTATCAATATCCCGTTTCTTCAATACAAACCTGGTGAGCTTTCACTTTATTTATTTTATTCGCTCGTACAGTTTTTAATATTGTGTTATATTTACAGGTATGGATTTAGCTAACCTAAACGCAACAACATGTTTTAAACCTTGCAAAAATATTAAGGACTTGGAGATTGGTGGTGAATACAAAATACTCAATCTTGGACTCGTATCAACGAAATATGGTGAAAGGGTTAGTGTGAAACTGGCCGAGTTTAAATGCATACTACTTGTGCGTTTCTACAAATTTTTTAAGACCGAGGACTAGCTCATAAACCAATTTAATAAGCAGATGAAGATTAAACACGTTTCATTAAGTTCTTTAAGATCAGCAGGAAAAACAACAAATTTAATATTCAAGTAGAAAATGGTAATATAAAATTACATTGTTGTATGTTATTGGTTTTAATAAAATTCTTGCTTGAAATTAATTTTGATAGCGATTGACTTGAACGACAGCAAAATTTAATTATGACTCATAATTAAAACAAAACGATTGCGATACATTGTGACTAATAATTAATGCCAAATATATTGTGCGTAACAGAGCTTTGAGACCCAGATGCATACCTCATACTTTAAAGTATGGTGTTACACTCCTTACTTTAAATTTCCCGCCAAAAACATTACGGGTCACTGTATGTACTTTTAAAAATATACCGCGAGATGGCGCCACAATCAAATTCAAATTTTTCGTCAAGGTGCGAAAGCCTGAGAGTAAATTGCTAAGCCCTACAAGTTAGCATTAGGCCTCTTATTAGAATGCAAATTTATATTTCCCGCCACAGCCAAACAAAATGCAGAGACTTAAATACAAATTCAAATTTTCCGAAAATGGGGCCTCGACAAGGGGCAAAGCCCCGAGACCAAGTTGCGAAGCCCTACACCTGTCTTACAACTTAGCATTAGGTCCTCTTATTAGAATACAAATTCAAATTTCATGTCAATGGGGCTACAACTATATAGGAAAGCCCTCCGAACAAGTTCCGCTCACGACAAGGGGGCGAAGACCCGAGAACGGGTTGCGAAGCCTTACACATGTCTTACAAGTTAGCATTAGGCCCCCTTATTAGATTCAAATTTCACGCCACAACCAATCAGAAGGCAGAGAATGAATCCTCCGATCAGAGCACAGCTGCTGAGTAGTGGGGCTAAGGGCCAATCAGAAGCCAGAGGGGTGGGCCTTATGCGAGCCAATCAGGTGTTATGATGGGTTTGGTCTAACCTTAGCCCCGCCTACGTACAACCAATCAGGTAAAACATCCGAAAAGAAGCCGATTCTACCATGCCCCACTAAATCCCCCATAACTTTTAATTAACCCCACCCTACCGCCCACCACTTTTAATTGATTATGATGTCACATCCTAAGCTGTCCCCATTCTGTCGTGTGAGTACAATAGTCAAGTATATTGTATCTTCCTTGTTTTCAACAACATACAATTCAAAATTATGGGTTTTCAATAAATTATATTTGTCAGTCTCAGCCTACCACTAATAAAAATCAATAAAAAATGACGCATTTCTTTGACTATTGTACTCACACGACATAGGTCAAATTTTGACCACTATTGTGTCAGATTTTCTGTTGCACAGCCAACCAAATCGAATTATGTGGCATATTGTACTAAATAGTACCAAATTGCAGCGGATATTGAACTAGTCCTTCCAGTGACAATTTTTAACAAATGAAGATCTTCAGTTTATTATATTTTTCAGGTATTACATAGAAAACTGATTAATTGTAAGATTAGTTAAATTAAAGATACCTATCTACTTCAGAATTTGAAAATTTGTGATATTTTTTTAATAATAATTAAAGTTTATTTTCCACAAACCCAATTTTACATGTACACAAAATCAACAGAACAAAGTATACAGTGAGGACATAAAGTCTATCGCCTCCCCCCCCTTCATATAACTTTTGAACCGTTCGGTATATTGCGATGGAATTTGGAATGGTATTATATGACACAATTGTCAATTTTTGAAAATGACAACTTCATTTGTCAAAATGACCGCTTGGCATAGTTTCGATTACTTTTTTTAATAGAATAATGGGTCATGTGATACTTTATTTTGAAGGTCTTTTTTGCTTAATTCAAACTTCGAGTTTGAAAACATTTGATTCAATCATTTTCAAATGGCGCCCAATTTTAAATTTGATTTTATTTAAGTAGTTTCTGGTGGTAAGTATTTTCTACCTTAATTATGCAACAATTCAGTGGTTTACTAATATTTGTCATTTTGATACGTGTCTGTCAAGTGATTTAAACATTTAGGAAAATTTAATTTAATTCAATTCAATTCAATTCATTTCAATGCAATTCAATGCAATGCAGTGCAATTCAATTCAATTCAACTCAGCTCAACTCAACTGAACTCAACTCAATTCAATTCAATTTAATTTAATTTAAATGACGCGTGCGTTGCAAGTGTTAGGTACCGTAATAGATGCTCTAACATCTGGAAGGCCCAAAATTTCCGAAAAGGTTAAATGGCAGTTAATCCCAGCAAAATAGTAATCAAGTTAGGAAAAAATTCTCTAGTAGGATGTTTTATTGTCAAGAGGTACAAGGTGCGCATTTTCAACAACTTTTATAATGACATTTTTTTTCTGCTTTTCATTCTCAATTCTTAATTTTTAATTAGTTTAAATTAAATAACTAAAAATAGATAATATTATTATTAATAATAATAGTCTTGCTGAAACATTATTGATCGCCATTTGAAAATGAATGAATCAAATGTTTCCACAATCGAAGATTGAATTAAACAAAAATATTAGATAACAAGGGATTGAAGTGACTCATTCAATCCCGCGAATAGAGTTTGTTGGTCGAGGGCTTTAGCCGAGACCAACAACTATTCAAGGGATTAAGGAACTTCAATATATGAATTATTTTAAAATCCCAGATGTTTCAATGCCATAACAAGATTAAATTATTTTTTAATTCCTAGAGATTAAAAGTAACACTTCAGTCCCCGAAATGGGGGAACCAAACAGTACTTTTAATCCACGAAGTTTAAAATAAAGTATCACATGACCCACTATTCTATTAAAAAAATCGAAACTATGCCAAGCTGTCATTTTGGTAAATGAAGTTGTCATTTTCAACTTAAAAAATAGACAATTGTCTCATATAGTACCGTTCGAAATTTCATCGCAATATACCGAACGGTTCAAAAGTTAGAGGGGGGCGACGGACATGTCATCACTGTATATAAAAACCGTTTTTGACATGGAAAACTAAACTTAATTAAATTTGAAAGTGCAGTTGGAAAAAGAGATGTTGCTGCAGTTCTGTAAAAAGCCTGTCCCTTTAGAAAAACCTTCAACTGTTGAAGAATTTTCTTCCGTATAATTGTTACTGTTAACTTCAGCATCCATTGGCATAGCCTTCGTCCTCAACTTTTCCACTATTGTGTGGTTCGCTATCTAACTGTAAGTAGGATTTTATTGAATGAATGTTATTGTGCCCTGTGATTTCCATCAACTGTTGTTTCTCAACCCCCAGCTTTTGCCATTGTTGAAACAGAGTTAGACATTATAGAATGGTTAGATATCTTTCTTTTTTGATATCTAATGCTACCTGTTCTGTCGCATGTTTTGTCCACTTTCATATTTCGTGAATTCCTACGGGCGATTTTGTGTCTGGAACATCCTGTCTCTCTTCACGTTGTCACCCCTTTTCGAAATTAACTTGTGGTAAAGCCTAAATGGAATAAAATTAACCATGCAAAACTAAAAATCATGGAATAGATGAGACGTACCTTAGAGGACACACATCAGCATTATTATTGTTCTATATAAGCCATTTGCTGTCGTTCAACTTTTTTGCGCCACCTTGTGCTGTCTTAGAAAATATACGATTTGTGGGAACTCCTTGATTATCAGTTTCTTCTTTAAAAAAATAAGTCATACAGTTGACCCCTTCTCCTCCCCGCCATGCTAATTCAAACGAAGCTATAAAAAAAACCCGGGTGTATTTTCATCGCAAATTCCAAGGATATTTGTATATTAAAGTCACTGGTTCTTTTCTCGGGAATTGCTTTCAATTTCTTCCTCGCAGCACCGTTAGCTTGTCTTGCATTTTTGAAGACAGCGTCAGTAAACGGGTTAATATCAATTTTCCACGAGGTGAAATACTTCTCCTGAACCATTTTGGCTGTGGTGTTCCACATATGCTTTACAACACTTTCTTTATAGACAGTTCCATCCAGTTTCTTCATAAGCCCAGCTTTTTAAAATGGCGTTTAATTCTACCTGGGAAGTATTTTTGCCCAATTTGTAATGCTTCCCTTCCAAACATGTGAGGCGTTGTCGCCAAACCGACTGTCTGGACTTTCGGGTATAGTTCTTCCGATCTCTTTATCTATTTTCAAATCGCACTTATATCCAAATCTTTTGGGCACATTTTCCATTATTCGTCTGCTACTATTTTGCAAAATAAAAAGATTTGTTTACTATGTGTTTCCATGTAAATGCACGTAATATAAACATCATGGGTAACTAAATCTTGAGGTATTTTGTTAAATAAATCCCGAATTTTTGTGTAAAATGAATGTGTTCGTACAATAGTCCTCCAAATACGATGCATACTCAAAGTTCTGTAGAACATTTTTGTGGTGTTTATCACTCATACTTGATACACTTGGAAATATTTAGGCAAGTGCGTCAAGCATTCCTGGCACCACCACATTGTCGACATAACTTTGAGTACTTATCTTATTATATGAAGATTTTAATGACAATCCAACTCAAAATTTAGCAACCAATCGAAACAGTCTATTTTTTTGAATTTGAGCCAATTAAGATCTTATTACGCTGGTAATCTTTCCACACTAAGGAACGAATTCTTACAACGATAATACAGGTGATAATAAAGAAAAACCGTTCAATTTTACTGCATTTTCTTTCGATCGTCTTGCTAAATCCAACTCGTGGAAGGAATCTTTTGATAATGTTTGTGTCAGAATCACTAGTAGTTGTCTTTACAAAATCGTCACTCGTGCTAAAGCGCTCGTGGCGATTTTCGTCACAACAACTAATCGTGATCTGACTGACAAAAATCACCGGCAAGATTCCTACCACTTGTTGCATTATCTACGTCAATCCAACTCAAAATTTAGCAACCAATCGAAACGGTCTATTTTTGAATTTGAGCCAATTAGGATCTGATTACACAGGCGATCTTTCCATACTAAGGAGCAAGTTGTTACAGCGATAATACAGGTGAGAATAAATGTAAAAAAATTCAACAATAAATTGTATTAATAATAATTATTATTTATAACACAATTACATTTAAATACAATTAAAAGAAACCTTCAATTTTCCTGTATTTTCTTTGGATTGTTTTGCTGAATTTAACTCGTGGTAGGAATCTTTTGGTAATTTTTGTCAGTCAGAGCATTCCTACCACTCGTTGTATTATATACGAAAATTTCACACCAATACTTTTTAACCAATCACAATGGGCTTTTTTTGGCAGGTCACTACGGCAGCTCATGTATTTTGTAGGAAATTTTTCTCTCTACGGTAGGTAACCAAGAGCGAATTATAGTGAAAATTTTTTGACATAATGACAATAATTTTTTTGACAATTTCTTTATTTAAACGTGTTTATTCGCAATCATATTGTAATCTGTCATTGACAACAGCTGGGAAGAACTAGATTATTACTGAAACTAGCTTGAAATAATGATTACATAAGTACCATGAAAATTATTACATATCTGTGGTGAGGGTTGCATAACTATCATGAACCTCATAAACGTTACAATTAATTAAATTGTAACTGACGTATAACATATTTAAAAAGTAATTAACTAAAAAGAAGCATTTAGAATCTATTTTTGGATTTTCATAGTTAAAATTTGTTGAAATTTGACAATTTATGTATTTATTTTCACGCCCAGCTTTCTTTGCTTTATATTTGTTACATCAGGACATTTATTATTCAGAATGTTTAGTAAATTGTTATTTTTAACATTGGATGATTGCGAATAAAATAGTATACAAACCTTGCAGAAAGGCTTCACTACTGCCTCGTGTTTTAACCAACGCTCGGCTGTAATGAAGATCTTCCTTGCACTGTTTTTAATATACTATTACATTTCTCAAAATAATTTTTGATATGTATGTCCCATTTACATAATTAAGGTGTTGTTTTAATTCTTCTACCACCTCCTTTCTTCTTAAACGCGGAAACCTGGACTTGGAATCAAACATTTTTCAATTAAATATCTGTATATATATATATATATATATATATATATATATATATATATATATATATATATAGAAGTTCATTTATTACACAAATTGTATGTAAATTAAAATTTAAAATTACATACAGAAAATAATTCCTCGAGTGGGATTCGACCCACGATCTGTTTTTTGCTAGAGAACTGCGTTACCAACTACGCTACCGAGGGAGTGAATCTCACTCGATTTAAACTTAACTATGCACTTTTTTTATATTAGTACTGATGTACACTAACTTTATTTATTAATGATCACAGTCAACTCGGTAGCGTAGTTCTCTAGCAAAGAACAGATCGTGGGTTCGAAACCCACTCGAGGAATTCTTTTTCTGTATGTATTTTTTTTTAATTTTAATTTACGTACTATATATATATATATATATATATATATATATATATATATATATATATATATATATATATGCACCCACACACATACGTAATATTTAGACACCATTTTAAACAACTCGAAACAAATTTTTTTCTTCAAATGGTTGGTGTCTTGCTAAAGGAAAAGAATTAGGCATTGTCAAAAATCAAAAAATGTAATTTTAAAATTATTTTAAACCCAATTTGGTGTAAAATTTTCTTACCGAATATCACGCAAGATTAAATTAAATCCGGAAATTTTTTGTCGCTCATGAATATCTTTAGAAAATTATTCCTCGTCTTCGACTCGGGATAATTGTCCTGAGCTCAAAAAAATTTCCTATTGAGGTATTAAACCAGTGAAAGCCGAAACAGAAATCCAATGAAATGGGTTAATTTATCGTCATGTGATTAAAATAGGCAAATAACATTAAGATTACTCTGAAAACACTTCATGGGAAATTATCAGTTTTGGTCAATCAGTCGCTAGGCAAATTTAATTACATAGTGTCACGTTTAATAATAAATTTGCATATGTATGAATCAAGTGTTAATGACAAACATACTGTAAATAGGAATCTAATTGCAAAAAATTTTCCTACGAATAGCCCTCGAACAGTGATAAGTACGAAATAATTCTTCCTCAAGCATGTTGCTATTAGTGAACATAAGAACATATTTTCGGAAATTGTCCAAATTATTTCGTATTTATCCCTGTCTTTGGGATATTTTCCAGTGACAATGTCAGCGTTTTTAATGTAGTGTTATGTGGAAAAAGAGTGCAGCGCGAGGGACGAGGTTGGAAGATATAGACCGGGTTATGGTGGATCGAAAAGAGAATGGGTATGTCTTATGTTATCAAAATTAAATTAGATATACGTGATTTATATATATATATATATATATATATATATATATATATATATATATATATATATGTATTAAATAGTTTTGAATTGAGTGATTTCTTACAATTTTAACAAATCAGAAGTGGGATTGAATTCAAGTGCCTTTGTTTGGCGTGATATCGGCGCTTTGTTTTTTAGGCGGGCATCCCTGTGCAAGTAGCATTTTGTGTGAGCGAAAAGTAAAGGCGGAATAAACTTTATTCAAAGGCGAGTTGGCAGGTATTTACAAAAAAGGCGAAATGTACTGTAAGTATTCTTTTCAATACACATTTCACAGCGACGTACAATAGAACGTCTTTAGTTAACTAAATGATGTACCCTTATTTCATTGCAACAAAATATGATACTCCTTGGAAAACAAGTAAGTATTAAATTTTATATTTTGAAACGACAGTTTGACTTTTTACAAACACTTGCTTCATCTTGAATAATTTCACTGTTATTAATTATTGTTTTAAGTTCAAAAGTTATTTCATTTGATTTGCCAGCCTTTAATTGGTGTAACATGCCGTTTACATTTACAAATAGCGAACAAGCCGACATTCATTTTATTTATGTGTTCGCAAATGGGAATTCAAGGTACGCAGCTAGGGAGTATCGGAGAAGATTTCCAAATAGACGACAACCTCATCATTCCGTTTTTGTGATTATTATGAAAAATGTACGTGGGGGCCGACAGAACAACCGTGGACGAGATAGAATTGGAGAGGGTACATTGCGTGAATTTCATAGGAACCCCACGACAAGTACTCGACGTACTGCTGTTGCTCTTGGTATTTCCCAAAGTAAAGTTTCCCGGGTTTTAAAACGGGATCACAGACGCCCATATCATTTTCAACCTGTTCATGGTTTATGTCCAGGTGACGCCGAACGAAGACTTAATTATTGTAGGTGGGTTCTTAATTCCATTCAAAATAATCTTATCCAACATACTATGGACTGATGCATCCTGTTTTACTCGTTGTGGTATCGTAAACTTTCAAAATCTGCATATATGGGCACATGAAATCCCACATGCCATTCGACCAAGAAGTTTTCAACATGAATTTAGTACAAATGTCTGGATTGGAATTTACGGCAACCACGTGTTTGGACCTTATTTCTTGCCACAACGTGTAAATTCAGAAAATTTCCTACAATTTTTAGAAGAAGAACATGTTAATATGTGGGAAGACATTCCTTTGAATTTAAGAGGACATTTTTGGTTTCAGCTTGATGGATGTCCGGCCCATTATGGCAGGAATGTAAGAAATTGACTAAACAATAACTACCCGGGGAGGTGGATAGGTCGAGGAAGTCCACTGGCGTGGCCTCCTAGATCCCCCGATTTAACGCCACTTGACTTTTTTGTATGGGGATTCATGAAGGAAAAAATGTATACCACTCCGGTTAATACACTTGAAGAACTTCACAATCGCATCAGAGATGCTTGCAATGAAATAAGGGTGCATCATTTAATTAACTTAAGACGTTCTATTGTACGTCGCTGTGAAATGTGTATTGAAAAGAACGGTTTACATTTTGAACAAAGTGTCTAATTTTATTATACTAGTATTATTGTTATTTATTTATAAATCGTTATTGCTAAGAATTCTTATTAATTTCACAATTATTAATTAAGTATTGTTACAATAATAAATAAGGATTGTTCAAATTAGTGTACTAAACAGATTTCAATTTACAAAAGTCTTGTATTTGGCTTGATACAGTGGCGGCTCTTTAATGAGAGCAAGTGGGCAGCGGTCTATAACTTATTAGAATCTCACTTAAAAACTACATACGTGTTTCTGGGGAAATTGATACATACATAATTATACAGAAAGTATTGACCGCATAACTATAATAATTATGCATTTCTTTTTATACGAGGATAATAACAATGGATACTAAAAAACCGATAACCTACCTATTTATAAATGAAAATGTATTTGAAATTCTAAAGAAACGATCGTTAGGTACTAAGCATTCGTTTATGAGTTATAATGAAAATTTGAGAAAAAAATTATATTCAACACCCTGTATCTCGGAAACGAAGCCTTCTACGACATATGTTTATAGGAACTTTTCTTTTAGAA
Organism: Vesta saturnalis; assembly: GCA_036346205.1. Lineage (NCBI taxonomy): Eukaryota > Metazoa > Arthropoda > Insecta > Coleoptera > Lampyridae > Vesta > Vesta saturnalis. Next base: position 2,646,806 of record JARFJB010002108.1, on the reverse strand, counting down.
ACATGTGTTCTATCTCCTGTTAAAGTTTGTCTACAAAAACTGACTCACCCTGTATATATATATATATATATATATATATATATATATATATATATATATATATATATATATATATACGAATATATTTATGTATTAAATAGTTTTGAATTGAGTGATTTCGTACAATTTTAACAAATCAGAAGTGGGATTGAATTCAAGTGCCTTTGTTTGGCGTGATATCGGCGCTTTGTTTTTTTTAGGCGGGCATCCCTGTGCAAGTAGCATTTTGTGTGAGCGAAAAGTAAAGGCGGAATAAACTTTATTCAAAGGCGAGTTGGCAGGTATTTACAAAAAAAAGCGAAATGTACTGTAAGTACTGAATTTATACTTAATTGATAAAGAGGCGAAAAATAAAGTACGTTTTAAAACCAGTCTGATGACGCGTATATATTATTTTAAAATTCAGCTGTTGTGATAACGAACAGGATAAAATAAATACAGACTGTGTAACTGGATATCTGTGTGATAGGCGTTACATTAAATTAAAAGTGGAAATACAGGATAAAATTCACTGAATGCGAATTATTAAAATTGTGATAATTGCATTTGATTAATAATCAATATATACAGCTGTAATTAAAATGCCGCATTTATTGATTGTAAAGGTGTCGCGAATTGAGTTGGTAATCATTACATCAGGTGAAATTATAATAAAGGTGAATTGTAAATCGAAATAATGACAATTTCATAGGTGTAATCATTAGCAATTTTAAACAAAAATTAAAGAGGCGATTTTAATTGTTATCGAATTGAATTCGTATATGACCATTTCATATAGGCGTGATTGGTAATTAAAAATAAACTAGCGGCGGTTCTATTTATTTTTCAAGTGAAAGTTGTAAAATTACAGATTCGTAAAGACGAATTGCAATTGAGTAATCATTTTATAGAGGCGTAATTAATAAATTGTAAAATACTAAGGCGTTTACAAATTGATTTAATAGTAATTTACATAACCATTTTATCTAGGTGATTCATTATTGTAAACGTCTAAAAGGAGGGTTTGGTTCTATTTGTTTTCGTTTGGTGAAAATTTATACAAATGCAGATTTATAAGAGCGTTACAAACTGAATGTGATTATCAGTATACAGAGATGATTCTTTTAGTCGTATCAGATGTAAGTTACATAATGAATCTTTACCAGCTGACGGGGATTACCATGGTACATGGGCGTGAGTAGAAATTGTACATAAAATTCAATCTATTCAATGAATTGAGTCGATACAATTTGTTACAATTATAGTAATACATATGCATGGTTAAGGCACGGCGTATGCGTGAGTTCAAATTACGAATTAATAACTGTGCGAGCTTTACATCGTTGGGTGTAACCCATATTTGTCAATTATTGACAGGTGTCAAAATGTCTGATGACGACATTCTAATGGTAGAGACGGACGAGCATCTAACACCTTCTTCGAAAAAGGATACCCACTGGCGTTTGGTGGCAAAGGTGGAGCGACACTTGATGGCGTAAGGGTTCGCCGACAAGATGTTGAGAGCGTTTGAGAGGCGCGCGTCCCTGGTGTTGAGGGACTTGGCACTTGCATTAAACCCCAGTCCGCCAGGAATGACGAGCATGCCTAATGTCAGGGCCAAGGCGGACGAGGGGAGTAGAGTACCTCAAATGCTGCGGTGCATTTCATGGAGCAATTTGGCCCAGACGTCGTCCACTCATAGATGGATCACTACGCTGGACATCCTCCGCGAAATTTATGGCTAGTATGAGTAGGAGAAAGTGCTGGCGAGACAGGCACAACTGGGCGACGCGGTGAAGAAGTGGTTCTACTGCCTCGATCGAATCAATTATGAATGGGAGTGGCGTAGCGCGTTAAAGGGGGCTTTCCCTTTGCGTAACAATTTCGGTACCACGATGGAGGAGTAAGCACTTTGGTGCAAGCTTTCACCACAGGCGATGGTGAGGAGGCTAGCTCGATGCTACAATTGTCAGCAAATGACGACCCATTTCTCCAAGGACTATCCCTTGGAGCGAAAGTGGAGATGTCGGCGATGTGCGCATCCGGATATGTGTTAGCGGCGTGTACCAAGAAGGTGGCCGAGGAAACCGACGGCAACGTGAAGATAAGTTTACTGCTCAAACCTACTAACACGTTTTGTAAGATGAAGTATGTGGTTGACTCCCCAGTCAGGGCGTACATTGATTGGGAGAGTAAACAGAGAGGACTATTTCACTGGCGGCGGCGAGGCGATTGTGGTTAACCAAAAATGCGTGACAATGAAGGCGTGGTGCGCAGGGACTTTGGAGGTGGCTAAACGCTGGCGCTAGGCTAGGCGTAATGTGTCGCCAACATTGAGGGATACTGTTGCCGATCTGGGGTTGGTGGCAGACGTAGACATGGGGGGTATAAAACTGCTTATTGGGCAGGCGGCTCTTCAGACAACACAATTTATGCTGCTGATTCAGGATGATAAGGAGTTGCTAACTGTTATCGTATAGGAATTTTTACTAATTTAACGGTAAACGTATTTTATCACTATATGCAAAACTCGACAATATCGACACGTTAATTTGAGTGGTAGTACAATCGGATGATGTGTAATCTTAGCGTATTATTAGAAACGCATACTTTGTACGGTTTCTTTGTCTGCACAGTTACAGTGTTTCACAGGTTGATATGTATGTTGATATGAAAATGTAAATGATTTATTACTGAATTAAACATTCGTCAGCACCATCTCATCTGGGTAAACCTGTTGTAAACCTTCATTTGATCATAGCAAACCGGCACGTTTTTACGTAGTAAGTCAACCCTCCTAGAATTAAATATCTACTAGGTTTTTCGTTTGTTCGTGAACAAAGTGGGTACAAGACGCATAATGTATAAGGTTTTTTATCCTATGTTATTAGACGTGTTAAGGCATTTCTGGCCATTTGAAACGATTTTTGAAAAAAAAAATTTAGACCCTTTGGTAAAAAACTTTCGAAATTTTGATCACAGTTGCATTAAAATCGTACATCCACACAATCATGTAATTATTATTATGATTGGGTAATGGTGAAAAATGGGTAAAATAAAACGCGCCTTTGTTTTTGCGTTAGTAATTGTGATTTCATCCACAACATAAAACCTATTATGAACCCACCGCTAAAGATATTCTTGATGTTGAGGAGTTAACGGTACAACAACACCTAAAGATGATGAAGCAGCAGAAGAAGATGAAGAAAGCGAGAGTGGGGACAAAGTTAATATTAACACAGACATCGAGAAGCCAGAGGCAAAAGTGGAGATAGCTGTAGATCTACTAGATAACAAGGGTGATACTGCTGCAGCTGATACACGAGGTACGGTTTTATGTAATCTTAAAAATAATAGAATTATGTAATTTATAAACCCACGTCTATATCTGTGTATTATTAACTAATTCGTTTTATAAAATCAAGTTTTATAGTTATTGATTTACTTATAATAAATTATTGAAAACTATTTCAAATTTCTAGTTATTCCGCAATAGTAAACAAGAGGGCCCGATGAGGGGGCGAATACCCGAGAACAATTTTCCGGAGCCCAGTAGTTGTCTTATGAGATAGTATGCGGGCCCTCTTGTTAGAATACTATTTTAAATTTCAAGTTTTCCCACCATAACAATTGCAGGGACCTATATCTACTCTTAAAAATATACATCGCTAGGTGGAGCCACGATCAACCTCTATTACAGAAAACATTCATTAGTCCTAGAAATACTCCACTAGATGACACCACAAACAAACAATCAAAACCAACCAATCAGAATACAGCGCAACTATTAAAATGCGTCTACCTTTCATAATGGACTAAGAAAGTGATGTCGTCACGGCAGCCATCTTGTTGCGGTAGGTATGTGATCACTTTCCAAACAAACAGTCATTAACGTGTATTCAAGAGTGTTAAGTGTTATGATAATAATCTAAATGTTTGGAATCGTATTTTGCGGTAATTAGCTACATTATGTTAAACATAAAATTTATAACAATTACGATTTCCTTACAATTATTGCGGCTCGAATATGTAGTTTATAGGTTATCCGCTATAAAAGTCACCTTAATAAGAAGAAAGTCTAGATAAGTATTTTATTATTGCTAACATTTTTTGTTATTTCAGATTAGTTTTGTTAATATGGCCCTGAAGCATGTACTGCGTTTTTCTGCTATTTTAAGATTTTTTTAAAGATGATGAAAATTGGTAAATCGTGGTGAAAACGCAGTGGAATCGAACCACATAGAAAACATGATTTACGATGACGATTTAAAATTGATTAAAGTAAAGGTACATGTTGTTATGAGGGATGGACTGTACAACATAGAGGTGTGTAATATTTATTATTTGTAGTATATTTACTTGTAAAAACGGTAATTAATGGTATGTAAACTGTGTATTTGTGTATATAAAGATACTAAGTTATTACTGAGAAACATTATAATGTATATCTTTATTTTATTTTAGATCATATTAAACGAAGAATATTTAATTACTGATGCTATTTATGCATGTCCACGAGAACAAGTACTGTGTCTTCATATGGCAGAACTTGCCAATTTTGCACACTATAATATTTCAATAACCGACCAAGCATGTTCATGGAACGTCAAAAAATCAAAATAGAACATTGTAAAATCACTACAAGAACTATATCCTGTATCTGAGAGTGAAGTCGCTGGTCTCGGTTCTGGTATGTACGATGTTGAAGGTGTCTGAGTATCTTATAAATCGCTCTGTCGAGATGAAGATGGTGTTGGATATCGAAGTCAAGTGACCTTACAGATTTTTTTCTGGAGATATTCTGCAAGTTTAAATTTTTGGTAAATCATGAAACCAATAAATAAATATTACTTCTAGTGTTACAGGATAAATTTGAACTTTTTTCTTAAATCTGTTGTATTCAAATAAAATTGGCAAATTTGAAATTTTTGAAATGACAGCTACATACTAAAGAATGCTTACTTGGTTCTCAAATAAATAATTTATTATTGCATACGTCTATTGAGAATTAACAATACTCCACTTATAAGTTAATGAACTCGTTAAATTATGAAATTCTTGGTTTGAAGTAGGTCAAAATAAATTACATAAGTTTATTTACGATTATTAAAGTTCATATTATAGTACTGATGAATACTCTTGAAAAGTTTATTCAACTCAGCGTAATAATTATAACCACTTCGGTTTTTTCTTTTTATCATTTGGGAAAACAAAAAACCTACCTACATCCTTGTTTTTCGCTATAATGTTTACAATCAGATGCAAAACACATAACCATTTTCTGAAACGAAAAAGTTAACATAAATATGACGCACGTTTTATAACCTATAAATTCTTGGTACCACATTAAATTGTTATAAAACTATCATAAACAATACACAACTGCATTTTTATTTAAAAACTGTATCTTTATATCTACATACTTACGTATTTAAGATAATAAATATTTTCTTAATCACTTTATAACTGAAACGCGGCTTTGTTTGGGAAGTGAAAACTGACCTACAGCAATAAGATGGTTGCCGTGACATTAGACTTTCGTAGGGCATTATCAATCCAATTTAATGAAATTTTACACACATATGCTTTACCATAGCGCACATAGTTGATAAGAAATTCTTGAGCCATCACTAGTTTCCACGAAAATTAAAAAAAAAAACTAGTTCTGGTAACACATAAAATCGTCATCAACTTTCAAAATGCGTATAACTTGTTTAATTATCAACCAAATTTAATCAAATTTTGCACACAAATGCTCTACCTAATAACACATCACATCGTTGATAAGACATTTTTGAGCCACCACTAGTTTTTATGACAATTATACATGTTTGGGTTAGAAGGCGGGTGAAGCATTTGTTGATGGTTTTAAAAGTATTGTAATGCCTTTAAGTATGTAAGTAAAAACGACATACATCATCACTTTTATTATTATTAATAAATAGAATCTCAAATACCGTTGGTTATTAATTAATTAATAAACGAGTGTTGCTGTTACTACTACATGATACCACTGTATATTTTATGTAAGTTTTGGTTATACGCATACTGGCTGAGTGGACGCCACTGTCATTAAAAATTTGTCGCTATCTTCACAGGTATAGTACGTAATACGATTGTCAACTGTGTTGTAGAATTAATTTTATTTGGTTTATATCTTAGATTATTTCCTTGCCTAAGGTTTACATTATGATATACGACTACGACATATGACTTATTGTAGAACAGCCTGAACGGAGAATTAACCGATGGTCAATTCTGTTTTGGTACAACGTGTTTTCAAGATAGAACCGACGACCACCTAGATCTTTCTGTGGACGTCAGTGGACCTACCAGGCCTAAGTAACACGAATTCTTTGAAATGTCTTACGAGGTTGATATGAAACTAGTTAAAGTAGAACCTAAAGAGGAAGAAGGAATAGATTTACTTCTAACCCAACATCTTATGGTAAATGATGGTGGTCTAATAAAAGGTGAAATTGATTACGGTTTGAGTAGTACAAAGTTTTACACAATTTTTACAGATGATGTGAATATTAAGAAAGAAGACACCTCTTCTCTAATAAAAGATGTAAGCTTGAGGGAATCAGATCATATAAACGAAAACAGTGTGAAACACATCACAAACATACAGTGTGGACGTAATCAACTTAATAGTACAACAACACTGCATGAAAATTTAAAACTGGACATTTTACAATACAGTTCAAATTTTAAATATAAATGTGAACAATGCAATTATATAGCAAAAAGGAAATCCGGTTTGAAAAGACATCTTTTAAAACACACTGCCTGTTATGAATGCAAATGCAGCCAATGTGATTATGCTACACCTCATAAAGCCTATTTATCAATTCATCATGAAAAACATTCTTCAAGTTACAAATTCAAATGTGACCAGTGTGATTATGCAACATATCGCAAGTATACTTTTAAACTGCATCTTAAAAAACACTCTTCTAGTTATGAATTCAAATGTGATCAATGTGATTATGCAACAAATCGTAAAGACAATTTTAATCAACATCTTAAAAAACATTCTTTAAGTTATGAATTCAAATGTAATCAATGTGATTATGCAACAAATCGCAAAGATAATTTTAATCAACATCTTAAAACTCACTCTTCAAGTTATGAATTCAAATGTGACCAGTGTAATTATGCAACATATCGCAAGTATAGTTTTAAGCTGCATCTTAAAAAACACTCTTTAAGTTATGAATTCAAATGTGATCAATGTGATTATGCAACAAATCGCAAAGATAATTTTAATCAACATCTTAAAAAACATTCTTCAAGTTATGAATTCAAATGTGATCAATGTGATTATGCAACAAATCGCAAAGATAATTTTAATCAACATCTTAAAACACACTCTTCAAGTTATGAATTCAAATGTGATCAATGTGATTATGCAACAAATCGCAAAGATAATTTTAATCTACATCTTAAAAAACACTCTTTAAGTTATGAATTCAAATGCAACCAATGTGATTATGCAGCAAAACGAAAACAAGGTTTAAAAATTCATCTTAAAAGACATTCTTCAATTTACGAATACAAATGTAGCCAATGTGATTATGCTACGCATCACAAAGCTTGTTTAACAATTCATCATGAAAAGCATTCTTCACGTAACAAATTTAAATGTAACCAGTGTAATTATGCAACATATCGCAAAGGTCCTTTTAATATTCATGTTAAACAACACTCTTCAAGTTATGAATTCAAATGCAACCTGTGTAATTATGCAGCTCATCACAAAGGTGATTTAAAAAGACATGTTAAAATACACTCTTCAAGTTATGAATTCAAATGTGACCAGTGTGATTATGCAACACATCGTAAAGGTAATTTAACTATTCATCTTCTTAAAAAACATTCTTCAAGTTTTGAATTCAAATGTGACCAGTGTAAGTATGCGGCTCATCACAAAGGTGATTTAAAAAGTCATCTTAAAAAACACTCTTCAAGTTATGAATTCAAATGTGACCAGTGTGATTATGCAACATATCGCAAAGGTAATTTAACATTTCATCTTAAAAAACATTCTACTTATGAATTCAAATGCGACCAGTGTAACTATGCTGCTCCTCGCAAAGGTGATTTAAACAGTCATCTTAAAAAACACTCTTCAAATTATGAATTCAAATGTGACCAGTGTGATTATGCAACATATCGCAAAGGTAATTTAACAATTCATCTTAAAAAACACTCTTCAAGTTATGAATTCAAATGCGACCAGTGTGATTATGCAACAAATTATAAAAGTAATTTAAGAATTCATCTTGAAAAACATTCTTCAGGTCATGAATGCAAATGAGGCCAATGTGATTATACAACACATTACAAAGATACTTTTAAAAATTCATCTTAAAAAACTGTATCTGAAAGTACTTTGACTTTGTTGTAATTGAGTTCACACATCTAGAAAAAATTTGATCTGCACTACCATATACTTTACTGTATAATTTGTGAACAGCACCGTTTTAAATTTTTATCAGCTGTTGTCTTAACTATCATTTTTTCGTCCAAATTTGTAGAACACAAAATTAAGAATACTATACAATTGTAAAGGCTAAATATAGTGTAAGTAAGCAATTATTTATTGGTGACACCTATTTATTATTTTTTGGGAGTGTGTATTAGTCCGGGCGTTCGGAGGAATTGTAATTGACACTATTTGTCCGAGCATTATTTGCACATGCGCTTGAATAGCTTACGGCCGGACGAATATTGGACTGGACTATCCGGCTAACCAACCTGCCAAATGGGACGCTTGTACACATTGTAAGATTTATTTGTCCCATCGCTCCTGTTATTTATAAATGATCACATCTACAATAAATAACTTATTGTAGATGTGAGCATTGTGAATATTGTCAACAACGGTTGAATAAATTGCTCTCTAAAAAATGTGTTAGCAAAGACCAAACATTCAGATAGTTCTGAATTTATCCATTTGTTAAAATTTTAGATAGTTACTATTTTGAGATATCTCAACATAGTTGATAATTACGTTTTCACTGGAAGATTTTCGATAGTTTAGCTACACTTAAAAATGTAATAGACTAGTTATCACAGTACTTTCCCATCTCACTTTCTTTTTGTTGGGAAATTACTGTCATAACACAGCAAATCTTTTAAGTCAGGTAGGTATTAGCCAAAAAAAAGCAGTAGGTAATTTAAATCATGTATTTTTGTATCCTAAGATCACAGTTGACAAAAAAACAAAAATATAAAAATAAAGAAATACAACATATTTAAATTCAGTATCATTTGCTCAGTAAATAGCAACACATAAAAACTGCAAGTGAATTTAAAAATTGCATATATAGAGGGGTTAGTAACAAAACATAATAGGTCCTTTTGTTTGTAAGTTAGGAAAGTGCAGTGTAGCTGATGTCCAGTGTACACTGGCACTGTACACTGCAAACGAAAGTCGTACTGTAAAACTAATTTACTTGTGAAACAACATAACCTATACAACATAAACATGACTGATAGTTTAAAGAAAAATTTTTTACGAGACATTGTTGATGATTCATCAAATTCTGAGGATAGTTTAAACTTATCTAACTCCTATCTTAGTTCTTCCAGTGATGAGGATATAGAATTTCACCTTTTGGAAGCATGTGTCCCACATACAAAAAGAGTGTCAATATCAAATTATGTTGTAGATGTGGTTCCTAAATATTCTGACAAGGAATTTATTAGGTATTTTACAATAAATCGAATGTTATTTGAATTTCTTGTAAATGGTTTTAGAAGTACTGACGAGTATAAAACATCAGAAATGAATCAGAGTAAAAACATCTGAATGCCATGTATTACTATTTTTATGATGCAGTTTCCATGATTTAAGTGATCGTTTTGATGTATCAATATCTACAGTTCATGTAATCTTAAAAAGAGTATAATATAAATATAATAAAAAAAATGGTGAAGGTGAGGTATAATAAAAAATGTATAAATGAATGAGTTAAATCGTTCTCTAAACAAATTGTTAAACTAACTGAAGATACAAACCATTCACCACAAATAATGCCTTTGACTCAGTTGGTTGATTAAAGTAGGGTGGTTCAATCTTTTGATTTGCTTAATTACCACAATTTATGCTCGATTACTTCCACTGAACATAAATAATAAAAATGCAATGTAACACTAATAAAATGATGTCGGACGCCAAGTTATTTTTTTAATTATGCTCGGAATAACTAAACCGAGGTTGTTTACAATAAAAATTTTATCAAAATGTAAAAAACAAAATATATACAAACTATGTTTATTAACAGTTAAAATGATATGGTTATATAAAATATATTTTAAAAACTAATCGTAATAACCTTAAATTACTAAATTATTGATATAAATACCTGTCACTAAATATAATACTCCTTGAGAACCCCTGGTATTACAGAAATAAATGCGGAAATGCAATCCAAGGTGATGTCACCTTGGCACCAATGTTGCACAATATCTCGAAATAACAATGCTTTACGTTGCAAACCACCAAAAGGAATTTTACTTCTTATAAATTTATCTTCATGAAATTGAATAATCCGTTTATTGCATTTTCTTGAAATTTTGAATGCAAAAATTGCGATCGTAAAATCAAATGTAATTAAAGTAGAAAAGTAAAAGTAATAAAAGTGTAAATCAAAGTAAAAATAAAAGAAAGTGCCTGCAAAGAGCAAATGTTTTAATTTTTAATATAATGCGTTAAAATATATCTTACCATTAAATCAATGGCACTTTCGGTGGAAACCAAAAAAGCTTCCTAACAACAACATTCATCAGGAAGTGAAAAAATGGACGCTTTGAATTTGGATGATTGTCAAAAGACTACATTAAGTGGCCTGATGCAAATGCGATGGAGAACACTGCTAGTCATTACTTCAGTACGAAAGGATTTCCACATGTGATAGGTAATTTACTTAATTATTGCTCAAATATTACAAAAGTTGGAAACTTGGGTATTTTCCTCTGTGATGATTGCTTCGCTATTTGTGGAATTTCATGAATTACCTCAAGCCTCTCGGTGCCGAGTTCCATATAAACATGTTGTAGGTTCCATAGCCCATATTAGGATTGACCCACCTCAAACGAAAAGATGAATATTCTGATAGAAAGAGTGACATTACACTATTTGCAAGGCGTCTGTAATGAAAACAATATATTTATTGACATATTCGTGGGGTACCCAGGATCAGTACATGATGCAAGAGTGTTGCAAAATTCTGAATTATATTCAAAACTTTCACGGTTATGGGCGATTCTGCATACCCTTGTTTAAATGTACTAATGACACCCTACAAAGATAACGGTCATTTAAGTAATGCTCAAAAGCAATTTAATATGAGGCTGAGCTCTTGCCATGTGGATATTGAGCATACGTTTGGTATATTAAAGCAATGTTTTCAGCAACTGTACTATTGTAAATTACAACGCATACAATTTTTATGCCATTTTATAAGAGCTTTTTGTGTTTTACATAATCTCTGTCCAGTGGAAACTAGCTTGACTTTGACCAAGGTAATGCTGGGGATGATGCTAATGACATCGAGGATACTGCACTGAAGGATACCTCTGTAGGGAAAAAATGAAGAGACGGTGTGTGTAATACATTGTTGCAGTAGAAAAAGTATTCTATAGTTATGTAATTCAACAAGAAAATAAACTTACCTTATTATATTTATTATTTACTTTTGTGCCAAATAGTTCTCTAACATTGTATTTGGTTCCTTCATTACTGCTGTTCTTGCATTGTATGCAGCTAATTTCTCTTTCTCCAACTGCAATACATCCGCCTGCAATTCTAATTTTTGTATATGTTCTGCTGAACGTTGTACACGAAGGTTTTTATTTCCTCAATTGTACTTCTTGATTGTGTTGAGGTCCGCTTTCTGACATTTCTAACAGGAATGTTGCAAGTGGATGAAGAGTCTGCAGTGTTGGATGTGGATATTACTTGCGTATCCATAGTGGCAGGTTCAATTCCTACAGATTTTCGTAGTGAGTCAGCATTTCGCCCTGGTCCAGAGTTGCCGAGTACGTATTCTGGGAACACTGACTTCCGGTTGATATTAATTTCTGTCAATTCTCTGAAAGGGTCCACTATTAAAATGTATTGTTAATAATATAAAGAAATCATACTTTTCAAATTCACAACTGACAGTTTTGTTGTTATGAACTATTTTTGCTTTAAAACCTCTGTCGAGAGTTTTATATTGATTCTCTATTTGTACAACTGAAAATATATAGTTATTCAGACACATTTCTTGGTGAATCTGTTTCCACATGCATTTTTTTGTTTTTAATTTCAAAGTGTGTCCTACTTGGGGGTAATACTCTTGATATAAAGATAGCAAGAGTTTAGTTGCTTCACGATCCCAAACTTGCTTGTTTTCTGGAAATCAGATTCATTTAATGGGTTCATTTCATATTTGTAGTATTAAATTTAAATACCAGTATCTGTGGGCACATTTTCTTTATTGACATTAGTGGAGGCAATGGGTAAACATTCATCTGTACTCCTCAACAGTCTTGATAAACGTAATTCACGTGCTTCCTCTGTTGCCACCCCAAAATTCAATAATTTTTCTTCTACTACTCGCTTAATATAATCAAATGTAAACTCATTATCTGTAAAAAAATTTAGAATGATTATCAGATTTGAAATTAAATTTACCATTTTGTAATAAATTAAGTATTTCTGCAGTTTCATCTATGCATATGATTTTACTATTTACTTCAAACTGTATAATCGATTCCATTGTTACGTAACATAACCTAGTCAGAGAATAGAGTATTTCACACCTGTTTCTGAGGTGGTGTAGATGTCGTACACTGGTGTACACCAGGGTTGTTGCAAACGAATACTTTCGGTGTAGTGTAAAAAGCGCTTACATGACGAACGAACGACAAAGTGTCACTGAGTGTTGCACTAAGACTGCAAACGAAAGGACCTATTCTCTACTTAAAATTAATTTATATATATATATATATATATATATATATATATATATATATATATATATATATATATATAAATACAGTGTCCGCGGATAGAGGTGACAAGAGGACAAATCGACAAAAATTTTCATTTTCCTTGTTAAAAAAATACGATCCACGATAACATTTTTCAATTTTATTATACAGGGTGCATATTCGAATTTTCAATCAAAAGAGTCGCCCCCTGGTGGCGTGTATATAAACGTACCAAGGGTGATCAGCTGGTGTTGGTGTTTAGATTGCCGTTAAAACAAGTTGGTTTAAAACGTAAATTATTTAAATTTCTGTTAAGGGGGGTCGCGGGGTCCTATCTTTTACATGTTAATTTGACTAACTTTAAGGTACATTTAAATAAAAAGTAAAAGTGGTACAGCTTTGAATTTTTTTTCACTGAAAGTTCCTTTTCTGCCTTTTCCACTTGTAGAGCGCCGACAAACTTCATTCTCTTCATGCAGTAAGCTCCACGAACAATACCTAACTTTTCTAGGATTTTACATCTGACTATATTTCCCTCATTATAGGTACAGATTGCCTCATACACGCCAAGTTCCAAGGTATTAATGTGGACAAAGGTTGCTTTCGGGATGCGCTCCCAAATCAAACTATTGAGAGACTCACTAGCATTTTGGGTTCCACCGTGTAAGCATCTGCGGAGTAATTCTGGTTGAGATAAGTCTCTAAATATGGGCTTTATTTCCTCCATCACTATACTAGGGAAATGGGTATGAATAGAGTGGTCATATGGCTCTTTCTTTTCCATCGCTTTGCGGTTCTTGCACCACGTGTCTGGTCCAGGAGAGCATAACTCATGGGCTGGAGATTCATTTGTAGAACCCAGATGAAAATATTCGGCCCAAACAGCTTTTTTCATATTATCTAAATTTGAAGTGTTTCTTCTGATGACAAGGCCATAATAGGTTTGAATTTCATTAATTGCTTCATTTGTAAGCCGGCCACGACCTCCAAGTGTTTTCCCATCTTCTAATTTCTTTTTCCCAGCTTGAGATTTCAACTTTCGAAGGCATGAGCCCATGCGTTTTTGCACGTGGCCCACACATTCCAGTTTATCTATTGAGAAATCAGGTCCATATGGCTCAGCAGCAACAACGGCAGGGCATGCTGCACCGTCACCAAGAAAGTACTTATATCTTATGTTGGGCTTGGTTTGTGACTCACGAAACATGCCACCACTTACACCAGAAAAGTTTGCAATACAATTTGATTCATGTTGGTTTTCCGATCTATTTTTACATCTACAAAACTTTGACATAATTTTAACATCAAGCACTTTACCAGTTAGTGCACTTATCGCAGTTACTATGCCATTGAGAGATAAATGACCTCTGCGCTGCCACGAACAATCGAAAATTGCAGTAATTTCACGGTTTTCATTTTCTTGCAAGCCTACACATTCTTCTACAGCATCACTCATCGATTGAAAACAAACAGCCTGCAGTAAAATATGGTTGTAACCCCTGAATTCAGAAGGGCACGGCATATCGTACATTCAAATCTGTCATATTCGTTAGGCCTACTTTCTTGCTGTTACTTTCTGACACTAAAAAACTACAAGAAGAACACTTCAGATTGATATTTACGCTCATGCCTTGCCTATTACTGGGGAAAACACAAAGTAGACCATGACACTTTGAGCAAACAGCAATACTTGGAATCAAACTTTGCAAAGTCGCCATGGATACAAGATCATAACAAAAATTTTCATTATCAGTCCTATAAAACTCATATTTACCTAAATTAGGGCTTAGTTTTCTTTTTGAGGCACTAGTACTAGGCCTACTACTACTGTTTACTAAGACTAGTGCTAGACCTAGGCTCTAAAGCTTGTTTCAAAGTTTCACTCACAATAGCAGAAGAATTTTCAGTTTCAATCCACGCTATCACTTGTTTTCTAACGCCACTAAAAACGGGTTTTCGTTTTTTAAAATTTTTTGAAGAATATCTAGGCATTTTCACACTAACTAAACGCACTTCTAAGTTCTAACCTCAAAACACCAAACTACAGTCTAAAGTCAAAATAACACAAGATAACTTATTTGATTATAATTCAAGTCAGCGACCTCAACTTTATGTTTATGATTTAAAATATCAATCAAAAAGTTTGGATCGTGATGAGGAAATAAAGCCTCTAATATCATCCTTCTCTTTTGATAAGGGACTTATCCTATATATATATATATATATATATATATATATATATATATATATATATATACATATACATATACATATACATATATATATATATATATATATAGGATTGGCCGGCGTTTTTAAATAAACTTGATTACTAATATAAAAAAAAAACCTTTACTCTAACTAACGACATAAAAAACATTATAATAATCCCTGTTAGGGGATCGATATACTCCCCCAATAAGTAATTTCTTATCTAGTATAGATACTCTTATCAGTACAAACCAATACATTTTTTATAAAGTGTATCTACCTACTATCTCATATTTATAACCCATTACTTATATAACATAGCACACCACCTGTAAATCGACTCGAAGAATCTGTCCTAATGATATTATAACCGCTAATTTCAATCTCTGAGTCACTGATGTCTTCAGTTAAATTAGTCTATGTTAAACACATTAATGCCGTAGCCTCTTTTGTAATAAAAAGTTTATATTCATCAAAATGTGCTGTTAGGCTTTGACAGTTCTGTAGATACACACATTGTGGTTTATTATTATTTAATTGCTATTTATCTTCTCTAATCCTGGTTGAAACAACCTATTATCCTGCTTTTGTAACAAAATTGCTCCATAACCTTTCGAGCAAGCATCGCAATGTAACCCTGTATGCAATTTTGGGGAGTAAATGGCCAAAATTGGAGCCTCCACTAATTTATCTTAAAATATTATTATTAATATTAAATGATTGAAGTTCAACCTCTGTGAGTTTAAATACAATACCTTTTCTTAAAAGATCATATAAGGGTTTGGCTAATACTGAAAATGATTCTATGAACCTTCTAAAGTAACTAACTAGACCTTTAAAACACTATTCGCTACCGGATAATTCTGAACTGCATCAATGTTTGTTGGAATTGGGACTGATCCCTTTTTCACTAAGTAAATATCCTAAATAAAGTGTTGTTGAAAACATGAATGAGCATTTATCAAGTCTTACCTCTAATAAATTTCTATTGACTAATCCTAGCATTAATTTCAAAATGTTGTGGTTATGTTTCCGTTGCTATAAGAATATCATCTAAATACAATAAGGTTTTATGTTCTCTAATTAAAACGTGAAATATTTGATTAATGAACTGTTGGAAAACTGATGGTGCATTACTTAACCCGAAAGGCATCTTAATTAATTCGAATTGACCTAATTGAGTAATAAATGAAGTATATTTGATGGAACCCTCAGCCATTCTGACATGGTCAAATCCATTTTTAAGATCTAAACAGGAAAATATTTTTTTACCTTTTAATAAATCGAGTTGGTCGTCGATTAATGGTAACGGGTAGTGATCCCTAATTGTAATAGTTCAATGCACAAACGTTTACTACTATTACTACTACTATTCTTTTTGGTTACTAAAACTATGGGGCTGCAATAAGGCGAGATACTAGGCCTAATAATTCTGTTTACTAAAAGTTCATCTAAAATATTTTGCAAGTCTTCTCTTTCAGAGTAAGCCAATTTCCTAGGCCTAAATGCAAATGCCTGTTCGTGCTTTAAAACAATGTTCATTTCACATTTAACTTCAGGCTCTTCTAGCTTTTTCGCATTAACATAATCATTTAAAATTAAACTTTCTACTTCACTTTTGGTGTCATAATCTAAATCGGGATTTATATCTAACTTAACCTTGTTCGATTCACAATCTATAAGCATAATTTCTTGAACCTCATTCATAACCGACTCATTCATGATCTCTTTACAAACAATGTTAATTTCCTTGTCTAACATAATTTTAACATTAGCCAAACTTGTAAAATCTCTGCTTACAATAGCAGGGAATGACATTGTATCATTATCCACTACATGATACATTAATGGAATATTAACATTATTTATAATTACTTGCTCATCATAAGTTCCTAGTTTATTGGTCACACATTCCGTATAAGAACCTACAGGTAAATATTTAGCTCTTATCATGCTGATGGGGCTACCAGTATCCAGCATCGTCTTTTACTGCTTTGACCTTCATCGAATTTTAATTCTACTGGAACTACCTAAATTTCATTTTTTGCTTCGGTGACTATCATCGTGGTACTATCGGGCAAAGCTGAGCGTTCGGACGGTCTCCTACGATCGGGTTGTCTCCAAGTCGTCGACGACTTTGGTGCATTTTCTTACTGTTGCGAACACTGCCATTTCATATGTTCCTTAGAACCACAATTGTAACAACTTCCACGTTCTCTTTTTGGCTAGGGACAATTGAACGATACATGGCCATCTAAATCACAATTGTAACATCTAACCGAACTTTGAATGTTGTTGCTTCTAAAACCAGGTCTAACTACGGGTACTGAATGGTTACGTTCAGTAGAGGTCATTTCATTCATTTTGGTCAGCAGCTGATTTAAGTTTGAAAAATCTTTCATTCGTGCAACAGTTTGTAAATGAGGGTTGTCGAAACCATCAATAATATAATTAATTAAATTTTCTTCTGGTATGTTTAACTTATTCTCTAAGAGTACCTTATCAGAGTAATATGTAGCGAATTTCTCACTTTTCTTCCAATGTCTTCCTTCAAATCTTCGCATTAATGTAACCATATCTTCTTTTACTGCGAATATGTTACACATTTGCCTAATAATACATGATCAGGTTTACTATGGAACCAATTCAAAGCATGGCCTTGCAATTTAGAATTGGAGGAGAGTTGGGGAATGGTGCGCACCTAAGCGAGCATTGACCTAGTAGCAACTGTATTAACAGTGCATAAAATCTAAAAATAGCAATAGAAGCCGTAGTTTGGTGACTGTCAATGAGCATAACCACAATTTAGTAGCTTTTAACTTAAATCACAAAAAAAAATAAAAGTACTGAAGTGCATTTGCGCACAATTCCCCCGCCCCATAGGGTAATAGTGCGCATTAGGTAGGGAATTATGCGTAGAACATTAAAACACAAAATATTTAATAAAAAGCTTTTATTTGGTAGGTAAGCAATAGGTAGGTATTATAGTTTTTGCAGAAGTCACAAATGTGTTTTTTTGGACTGTCCACCCCAGTGCAGTCGGCGTGATTCCATAAGCCACACATGACACATCTGTACCATAACTCGTTTTTTCCGGGTTCCCCGCATATGCCACATGGGTCGTTTTCACCCTCAGGTTGTTGGAATAAAATAATCTATGTCGTCTATGTCGTCCAGGGAGTCATCGCCGCAAAGATTATTTTCTTCAATGTCATCGGAAGAAGACTCTGGCTCCTGCTTTTTTTTCTTTCCTCTTTTTTGTATTTGTTCGGATTCAACTATTCGCCTCTTTGCAGCGTTGCTTTTAGTGCCTTTGCCACCTTTTGATTGAATATCTTTTTTTACTTTAGTGTTATTCCTTTTTTCTTGCGCTTCTTCCAATATATCTTTCATAGGGGCACTGGTAAGAATTTTTGAGTGTTTCTTCGAACGTGAAATCTTTTTTACTGATTTAGGTTTGTTTTTGGAAATTGGAGCAAATTCAAAAAATGACTTGTAAGATTTGGACGAACACGGCAAAGGTTCTCGGCCAACATTTGGTACAGATGATTGGTTTTCTTGTCCATTTGAGCTTCTTGATCAATTTGACTCTCTGTCTGAGGTTCAGGTGTTGCTGGATCAGGAATGATCTCTGATTGGGATCGATGTAATGCTGGTATTAGGGTTAGGTTCTGAAGAAGCCTCTACAGAAAATGAAGCTAATTCATGAGCAGCAGCGAAATCATCTTCATTGAACTTAGTTGGATTGAATGGAAATACTCCAGCAGAACGAAAACCGGATGCTCCCTTTTCCATGGTTGCCACTTTCATAAAAGCTTTGTTCAAAAGCTCTGCAATATCGTACTCTGTAATCTTTTTATGGCCAGTGGTCGTTAAATACATATCATACTCCCTGTAGAGTGCGTTATTTAAAGGTCCAAAAAACGTTAGATCCAGGGGCTGCAATCGATGTGAAGTATGAGGTGGGAGTGACACAACATGAATATAATTTGTTTTGCAAAAATTGTATGATTCTATTGCGATATGACTTGAGTGATTGTCTAAAATAAGCAACACTAGGTCTTCAGCGGTGGGCTTCGCATGTTTAACAAAGTGGTGTAACCAATTAAGATATAGATCTGCGTTTATCGAACCGTTTTTTGAACATTGGTAATTGGTACCAACTGGGCCATTTTTCTGTAAAGCAGGAGCCATTCTTGTCCTCGGGTATATTAACATGGGAGGAGTGTAATTCCTCGCAGCACTCATGCAGAATACGCCTGTAATCGTCCTACCTCGTTCACCCGATGTAGCAGTTCCTATTTGCTTTACTCCCTTCTTACAGTAAACTTTAGGACATTTCTTCTGGACGGTAGTTATGCCCGTCTCATCCATATTAAATATTCTATGTCCTTCAAGTGTACATTTTTGGAACATACTTTCTAGGTTTCGGTAAAATAGTTTAGTCTCTTCTAAATTAAACGCAGCAATTCTATTCTATAGACTGGTGCCTTCAGGTTGCCTCAGACTTATTTGAGGAGGTCGTCTAAGAAATCCTTATAAAACTATTCTACAATATATATATATATATATATATATATATATATATAAGACAATTTTTCTTTAAAACTTGTGTAAATAAACGTAAAAATTAATTCAACGTTTCGGGAACGTCCTTTGTTCCCTTTGTCAAGAATTTATTATATTATATATATATATATATATATATATATATATATATATATATATATATATATATATATATATATATACAGGGTGTTTCTGAAATAGGGTTCTACTGCATGTAGAACTCATTAAAATAAGACAAAATGTTCCTATAAACATGTGCCCTAAAACACACCCTTAAAAAGTTACAGGCCCTTGAAAGGGTTCGAATTAAACTGATTTTATCCAGTTATTTCAAAAACGATAAAAGATAAAGAGACGAAATAAAGGGAACATAACTTTTCACGCCGAGTAACATGAGCTAGGCCATTTTTCGTTGTTCAAATCATATGCGTCCTTTTCAGGGGGATGAAAAGGGTATCAAATCCCTAAAAAATTTGTACGGCCTTTTTGCAATTTTTTTTGACAAATTCATAAATTTTGGACAGTTTTACGTAAAAAATGTCGTCTTTGCGTAAGTCGATATCGGCAACGGTTTTTGTGTAAAATGAGTTTGAAAATTATCATTATTTGATAAAATTACTGTTATTCACTTCGGAATCAATTCAGTAACGTTCCTATTATTTAGCCAAATTGCATGTAGAAATAATCAGAATCATTTAGTACATAAACTAAGATTATTTTAATGTCGATTTTTCCTTATTATTTACTTCACAAAACTATCCAGTTAAATTGCAATTAATAATTTCAGATAAAATAAATAAGCTTAATTATGATCAGCATAATGCACAGTAATAATGAAATAATTAATAACACAATTTAATAGGAAACAAGGTAACTAACACTAATTACTAATAAAAGGGATAAATTACAGTAACTGTTCGAAATGACCACCGTCCAATTTTTTTTAGCAAATTCATAAATATTGGACAGTTTTACATAAAAAATGTCGTCTTTGCGTAAGTCGATATCGGCAACGGTTTTTGTGTAAAATGAGTTTGAAAATTGTCATAAATGTTCTAGAAATTGTTAGGCCGAAAATAAAGTTACCATAGGAAACAAAAAATAGCGTTGGCTACGATACCCTGTCAGAATAAATAATTATTTATTGATAACTTGTCACCTAACTTTTGCTAAAGTTAATCAAAATTAATTTAGTGGCGGTTACAATTATTATTATTTTAAAATGCCAGACTATTCAAATGCGAAATTTACGGATATGCATTTTATGTATGGCCGTGCAAATGGTAATGCAACAGAAGCAAGGCGTTTGTATGCGGTGGCATACCCAAATAGAAGACTTCCATCTCGACAAGTATTGCAGAGGATCCATCAACGTTTAAGAGAAAGTGGTTCATTCCAGGCAAGGGTAAACGATCGTGGCAGAGCCAGATTTGTAAGAATCCCGGCGACTGAAGAACGTGTTTTGAGAATAGTTCAAGAAAATCCAAAGAAGTATCGCGCGTATGAATGACAAGTTTTTCTGTAGTTGGCGAATTCTTTGCGAGCAGCTCCTTCATCCTTTTCACATCCAACGAGTTCAAGCTTTAAATCCTAATGATTACGGACCCCGCCGAGAATTCTGCCAATGGCTATTACAAAAGTTGAGACGGTTCCCAAATTTCAAGTTTCAGTAAAGATGGATACGTTAATTTTCATAACGAACACGAATGGGCGGAAGAAAATCCCCATAGTGTATTTCAGGCAAGACATCAAATTTGGTTTTCCATCAATGTTTGGGCCGGCATTTTAGGTGATCGGCTAATCGGGCCTTTCATATTGCCTAATCGGCTGAATGGTCAGGATTATTATAATTTCTTAGTAAACGATTTGTTGGAACTTTTAGAAGATGTACCTGTAATTGAACGTCAACACATGTGGTTTATGCAGGATAGAGCGCCGCCCCATTACCTCTTGAACGTAAGATAACACTTAAATGAAGTTTATGGAGAAAAGTGGATAGGTCGAGGAGGTCCTGTTTCCTGGCCCCCCCGGTCCCCCGACCTAAACCCACTCGATTATTTTCTGTGGGGCCACCTCAAAGCGAAAGTGTATAAAACATCAATCGAAACCATTGAACAATTACGGGAGAAAATTGAAATCGCCTGCATGGAAATACGACAAACGCCAAGAATATTTCAGAGGGTTTGCAAGTCTTTGAAACGTCGCGCTAGATTATGCATTGAAATGGACGGTGGTCATTTCGAACAGTTACTGTAATTTGTCCCTTTTATTAGTAATTAGTGTTAGTTACCTTGTTTCTTATTAAATTGTGTTATTAATTATTTCATTATTACAGTGCATTATGCTGATCATAATTAATCTTACTTATTCTATCTGAAATTATTAATTGCAATTTAACAGGATAGTTTTGTGAAGTAAATAATAAGGAAAACTCGACATTACAATAATCTTAGTTTATGTACTAAATGATTCTGATTATTTCTAAATGCAGTTTGGCTAAATAATAGGAACGTTTCTGAATTGATTCCGAAGTGAATAACAGTAATTTTATCAAATAATGATAATTTTCAAACTCATTTTACACAAAAACCGTTGCCGATATCGACATACGCAAAGACGACATTTTTTACATAAAACTGTCCAAAATTTGTGAATATGTTAAAAAAAATTGCGAAAAGGTCGTACAACATTTTGAAGGACTTGATACCCTTTCCATCCCCCTGAAAAGGACGCCTATGATTCGAATAACGAAAAATGGCCTAGCTCATGTTACTCGGCGTGAAAAGTTATGTATGTTCCCTTTATTTCATCTCTTTATCTTTTATCGTTTTTGAAATAATTGAATAAAATCAGTTTCATTCGAACCCTTTCAAGGGCCTGTAACTTTTTAAGGGTGCGTTTTAGGGCACATATTTATATGAACATTTTGTCTTATTTTAATGAGTTCTACATGCAGTAGAAATTCGGAACCCTATTTCAGAAACACCCTGTATATATATATATATATATATGTATACATATATATATAGTTTTATTTAGATTTCCACAAGTATTAATGTTTAAATCAGACATTTTTCTTTGAAACTTGTGTGAATAAACGTACAAATTAATTCAACGTTTCGGGAACGTCCTTTGTTCCCTTTAACAAAATAAATTCTTGACAAAGGGAACAAAGGACGTTCCCGAAACGTTGAATTAATTTGTACGTTTATTCACACAAGTTTCAAAGAAAAATGTCTGATTTAAATATATATATATATATATATATATATATATATATATATATATATATATATATACATATACATACATATATCCTGCCCACGGTTCCCCAACTCTCGCCTATTGTTAGTATAAGTTTACTTTCATCTACAGCAAAACGTTGTTGAACCTTCTTAATACGCAAGAACCACTGTTTAACATCTTTGTCAGGGCTTCCACTAAATGCTGGAATTAAGCTTCTCAATTCGGCATTACTAAAATTGTAACCTTCGGTAAGGTTTACGGCTCTAATGGTAGTCGCAACCAACTCCTCTAACGTGGCATTAAGCTGACCACTTTCTAACGACATCCTATTTTTTTTTCGTAAAAATAATCAAAATACAAAATAATATAAATCTTTGAATCCCACTTCTGATTATTTTATAGGATTGACTGGGCGTTTTTAAATAAACTAAATAAAATAATAATAATCCCTCTTTCTTTTCCACCAAAAAACAGTTATCCATTACCAACTTAACATATAACATAAAATAGGCGGTAAATTCAAATTTATAAAACTACTCTACAATATATATATATATATATATATATATATATATATATATATATAGGTCAAAATGCAAAATAATATAAATCTTTGAATCCCACTTCTGATTATTTTATAGGATTGACCGGGCGTTTTTAAATAAACTAAATAAAATAATAATAATCCCTCTTTCTTTTCCACCAAAAAACATCCATTATATATATCCATTACCAACTTAACATATAACATAAAATAGGCGGTAAATTCAAATTTATAAAACTATTCTACAATATATATATATATATATATATATATATATATATATATAACTCTTGCGCACGGTTCCCCAACTCTCCCTATTGTTAGTATAAGTTTACTTTCCTACAGCAAAACGTTGTTGAACAACCTTCTTAATACGCAAGAACCACTGTTTAACATCTTCGTCAGGGCTTCCACTAAATGCTGGAATTAAGCTTCTCAATTCGGCATGACTAAAATTGTAACTTTAGGTTAAGGTTTACGGCTCTAATGGTAGTCGCAACCAACTCCTCTAACGTGGCATTAAGCTGACCACTTTCTAACGACATCCTATTTTTTTTTCGTAAAAAGGTGCTCACTTTCATTTCTCCAATATGCCAGTTTCTTTAATATTCTAACAACCGTGTCTCTTTGTTCGGAGCTTATTTTCATTGAGTCACACGTAATGTTTGTACGAAATGATTTTAAGGTATGGAATAAACAAAGTAATACATTTTCATTTGGTAATTCATCCATAAAAATCGGTCGTTCCTTGAAATCCTTGTCTGCAAATATACACATGTTGTTACACCAACACGGATTGCAGTCTTTAAAAATGTTTATCATTTGGCCAATAGTATATGTGTTTTCAGAAGCTAGTATAAATATTTCAACTATTTTCCTTTCGCCATTTCCATTTGTGACAAGCAGAATGTGTAAGTTCGGCATAAGCTTTATAATTATTTTTCATCAACTAGTACTTCACCAGTAGAATTAGGGAATGTTTTCAAAAACGTCAATGTTTCCTTCAATTCATTCTCTGAAGAAACGTTCGAGTTACATTTTAAATTAGTAAGATCTCTCAATGTCACAATTTTGTTATATTTAGTTTTTATATAATTTTTACCAGTTTTTTGTTACAGTTCAACTGCAACAAGTTTAGTACTTCTGCTTTGGCTACATTGTGCAGTCTTCCCTGTTTCGGCAAGTGTTTGAAAAGTCATTCATCGCAGCTGTGGTTATGTTTCTCTTGAATCTCAGCAACCACCAAGGATTGACCATCCTGAGATAAGGCAAACCTTACGAAAAAGGGGTAATCTTCTTTTGTTGTGCTACAAAAAAAAAGACTATCAGTACTATTCTATATTGCTTTGCGTTTAAAAAAATGTTTAGTAAACTCACCTCGATTTTCGTTTTCGTTCATCAAAAGGCCTGGACATTTTGTATTTCTTCCCTCCTTTATAACAAGCGTACTTCATACAGTAATATTGAAGTCACTATTAAAAAAACCCAAAAAAGATAAGTATTTTATTAAGTGTGATAATGGTGAAAGTTTACATTTTCATATTTCAGTCCTTTATGGGGAGGAAACTTCTCGTTCTATCAGACAATTTGAAAAATTAAGGAAACGTAAAGCACAATTTTATCGTCGCTCACTTTTTTATTACGATGCCGAAAATACACCATTAAAAAAAACAAAAAAAATAAGTATTTTATTATGTGTGATAATGGTGAAAGTTTACATTTTCATAATATTGAAGTCGTTTATTGCAATTCTCTATACGTTGTGGACACTTTTTTTCCGTACTTAGAAGAGTTCTCGAATCTCTTCGAGTTAGCTGAATGGTGTGTTCTTTTTCAAATTGCTTTATTGCTTCTTCAATATCTTCAAATGATTGAAACTCTTTCCCAACAACTATGTTGTTATCCATGTTCTAAAAGGTAACAGGAGGGACAATGAATAACCATAACGATTTTATTGTTTGAGGTTATGATAATGAGTTCTGTAAAATGACGTTTTCCCGACAAGTATTTGGATATCTTGCCATCAGAAGGCATTCAAGAGCAACTACGTAAATCTGCTTGTTTTAAAGAACGTAGTTAGCTCCCAAGAAGTGGGTTAACCAAACAAGCGGCCCTCTGAATTCTGTAGGTCTGAATCCTCTTTTATACAACATACCGTATGTATGCCCATTTATTTATGTAATTTTCAAGAAATGTTGTTAGTATATTACATTTTTTTTTTACTCGAGCACCCAAGTAAAGCAAGCACTCGGAGTGCTTCTACTACGCTACAGGTTAATCTTACTTTACTACACCTGCATGCTTCGTTCCTACTTAATCCCTACTATTACTTTAATCATGCTTGCTACATACTACGGTTCTAGTTTTGCCTATTACAAATGAAGTTTGCATGCAGTTTCTATTCTACTTTCTTACATCTGTTACTACTTCTGCTTCTACTCACTACACTACACTACACTACTTTGGTTCTTTCACCTTTGAAATTGTTTTTGTCTGTATCGTTTATTTTAACTGTCTGCATCGGTTTATCTCGATGCTCCTTGGTCTCAGGAGTTTGCACTCCTGGAATTCCGGGGGGCATCTGTTTGAACTATCTCTGTTGGTGCTTTTGTCATTTTCGCTTCTTGTTCTTTTTATTGCGCGTATTTTGTTTTGGCGATATTGCTCACCGCTTGTGCTACCTGATTTATGGCTGCAAAAGTTTGTGCTGTTGTTAATGCATCTGCGTGTGTCATTCTTTTCCTATAGGTGGGATAGTGTCCGTGCCCCGTTAGGAGGTGTATAAATCCCTCTGAAGGGTTCACGTGCTTGCTATTTAGTCTGTCTTTTATGTTCGGAATGTACTCGTACACTCTTCTTCCAGTTGTTCCCTTATCCCATCTGTCTTGCCATATATTTACAATTCTTTCTTTTATTTGAGTTTTTGTTTATGCCCGATTTCCTATTAATTCTTCGATTTTTTGCTAATTATCTTTCCTTAGCCAATAAGTGCGGCCCGTTGTAATATTATGAGGTCTAAAGGAATTATACCGAGGATTACTCCCAGAGGGTGTAAGGATGTTGTCCTGTAGGCCCCTGTGAGTCGTATCAGTATATTCCTTTGTGTTGAGTTTACTTTTTGCCTTGATTTAACTAATTTTATTCTGTGCGCCCATGCACTTGCCGCGGGTGATGTTATTGCGTTCAGTATGGAATTTAGGTATAGTTTCACTCTGTCGAGTGGTATTCGAAACTGTCTCTGTGCTATGCTTGCTATTGCATGCATTATGGTTTTCGCTTTTGCATATATACTCCTTATGTGTTCTTCGAAGTTTAGTTTCTCGTCTATCCTTACTCCCAAATATTTCGTTGTTGTTGTTCTCTTTAATGGTGTACTATTCATGTGTACCATTAGTCTTCCTTTTAGTTTTCCTTTTAAAAGGGCATATGTGGTCTTTTTTGTTGAGATTTGTAATTTTTTGCCGAGACTCCAATTGTGCATTATATCCAAGGCTGTTTTAGATTTGTTTTGGATGTCTCTGACTGAGTTTCCCGTGACAAGGACGAGTACATCGTCAGCGTATGCAACAGCTGTCGATATATCTGTCGCTGCTTCCAGTTTTCCCAGCAGATCATTCATTAGGATATCCCAGAAGAGTGGTCCACAAATTTACCCCTGTGGGCATCCTTTGGTAGTCCGCTTGCTGAGTTTCGCTGTGTAATAAGACGTATCTGTCCTGGCAGTAGTTCCTCAAACTTTTATATAAGTTTGGGGGACACTCCAGTTCAGACAGTCCTTCAAACAGCGATGGCCACTATAAATTATTGAATGCGCCTGTGATGTCGACAATATTTGTCTTCTGCGCTTTGTATATGTTGTAGCACTTTGTTGATTGCGTCTTCTGTCGATTTGTCCTTTCTGAACCCGAATTGATTCGGGTGCATTTTGTTTTGTCTTAGCTTTTGGATTCTAGATGCTAGTAATCTTTCTTGAACTTTCTCTAGCATGTTAAGGAGACAAATCGGCCTGTAACTGTCTGGGTCCGACTTATTTTTGTCCTCTCCTTTACTGATGATTATCAGATTGGCTTGTTTCCAGATGGTTGGTACCCAGCTTTGTCTTAGGCATTCATTCAGTAATTTGGTGAGTGTTGGTATTAGTTTTTGGCGAAGAGCTATTATTATCTCTGCCTGGATGCCATCTGGACCTGGTGCTTTGCCTTTCTTTGCTGTTAGTACTGCTTGTTTTACCTCGTCCTCGGAGAAAGATGCTGTTACTGTATTTCACCTTATGTAATCAATATACTTTGTCTCATATTTCTTTGTTTGTCTGTATCGGTCATTATGTCATCATCCGGTAGAAGTTTGTTTATTATTGTTTCGGCAGTTTCTAGCCAGTTTGTGGTTTCTAATCCGTCGGTTGTTTTCACGGATGTATCGGTTGTTGTCGGTGGACGTATTCTTTTTCTGGCTAATTAACACTACAGCGCACGCATCATTTTTTTAGCAAAACCACACGCAGGGCGGGGATTCCCCGCAAATTGGTATTGTTCTTATTTTGGACTCGTATTTTGTTTAAATTGCTTTCTTATATCGTATTTTACATTTTTATGCACTTAAGCCCTAATTTGCTATTAATTCAATCAACTTATTACTAATATATTAGTTACACGAAGGCCATTTAGAAAGTATAAGTATACAAAGTTTACAAAATAAAACAGTTGCTCAATAAACTTTAAATATAAAACAAAAGGACTGATCTATTTTAAACTACTAATAGACCTCTAACACATATAGCCTAAAAAAAAAAATAAGAAAATATGTAAATAAAAATATTTGATTGGATTTCATAAACAGCTTGCACTAATATATTTATCTAGTCACAGTCCATACTATCTTCGGCCATCTCTTGGCAACAATCTTTGCACTTCACTACTGTATGTTCACGACAAACTCTACGCTTACAAACAGTACAATATGTTTTGGTTTTTCGATTTTTCTTTGAAGGGCAAAATGCGCATCGCCCTTCAGTCGGTACTTGTTCTAGGGTTGTTGTGGATTGAGGAGTAGGTTTCTCAAAGGAAAAGATTTTGCATATCCGCTCGTTAGTGGCAAATGAAATTGTAGTTTCATAAACTTTCTTCCTCATGTAGTTTTTTAGTAAAGACATTCCAAGGGACGAAAGACCGATTATTATGTTTGTAAATGGCGTACGCATTGACAGCTCCAACATTCAATAAAAAATAGAATATAGCCATCGGCCACCTGTTAGTTTTTCTTGCAACAGTGTATTTTTTTTGCAACGCGTCAGACATATCGACTCCATACTTAGTTCTATTATAGGTTGTAATTATTTCAGGCTTTCCCTGTGAGCTGTTTATGTGTATTTTATCATCATCGTGCAATGTTGACAATAACACCACAACTTAGTCTCTCTTTGCTTTGTATGAAACGATCGTCATTCTTGAAGAGAAACCAAATATTGAACTACCTACAGATCTGTCTTTATTTTTCACCGTAAACAGAGTTGGAATCTCGGACCTGTTTTTTCGCATTGTTCCCACCAATGTCAATCCTTTTTGTAAAAGTTCTTTACCCAGATCGACAGATGTAAATAAATTGTCGCAAGTGACGTTACGACCGGCACTTACGTGACTCACCATTCTTTTGACAGTTTCTTTTATGGAAGTGTCAACTTGAAACGGGCCCAATGCTTGCTTAGAAACAACGATTTCAAAATTTGATGTGTAGTACGTTTTAGCATCGCTGCATGCCCACACCTTGATTCCATATTTCCCGGGCTTAGAAGGCATATAGACTCTGAAACTACAACGTGCGCGGAAATTCGGAAGCATCTCATCGACGGTGACGAATTCACTATGGCTATAGTTAGATTTGCACTGGTTTACAAACTCATCAAAGAACTCACGAATACAGTACAGTTTATCTATAGATTTTCTTTCCATTCTCGACTTTTCATCAGATGTATCATCAAATCGAAGCATACGCGTCAAAACAGAAATCTGTTACATCCATGACCAAACGAAATAATTCCACTCCTAGTCCATTATTTCTCCACAAATCACATACATTTTGCTTTGCCGATTTGCAAATACCTGTTAGGTACAATAAACCAATATACGCCGTCATTTCTTCAATGTCAGTTTCTTTTGCGTCCCTTATTCTTCTATAATTTATCTGATTGTTCCTAATTTTTATATTTGTATACTGTACCAATTTCTTTATTGTATCATCAGTAAAAAATAGTTTCCAACAATCTTGCGGTTCTTGAACGTGCTTAGCTCTTCTTATGGGACCTGGTAGCTTCGTAATTATATTCTCTGAACGAGTTTTAGATTTGTTATTTACAGGATGCATAGACCAAACTGTTTTCTTATCTTTTTCTATATACGTAAGTCTTTCAGTACTTACATTATAATCATCTTCAGAATCTAGGCTCTCCTCAGAGTCGATGTGTTCTTCATAGTTAGAACCTAATTCTTTCTCGTCGACATCACTATAGATGGAACCGCCATCATCATCGGGAGGAATGTTTCCGGTGGTTTCTTCCAAATCCCAATTCTCATCATCACTACTTACGGTATTATACAGATATTGCAAACGTTTTTGTTCGCGTTCGTAGTGCATTTTACACAAAATTATGATATAAAAACTATAAAGATATGTTTTCCGTTTGTACATAAAAGCAGAAAAACACAAATAAGCAATATAATAGTTGCAGGAAAAACTTAATGGAAAAGTTACCTCAAACGCACGCAAGGCGGGGATTCCCTCAAAAACCGAATAAAACGCGAAAACGACCATAACGACAGATTATGACTGACTGAATTCTTTACTAAATACACAATCGCAGTTATGCGGGAGTATTCTTGGCGGGGCGGCACCGACAGCCGATCGAAAACCGAGTAATTACGTTTATATTGCAAAAGCGGGGATTCCCCGCCCGTGCGTAAGCTCTAGTGTTAAATGGGATTCCCCATGCATCCAGTTGCAATTTTGATTTTGCATAGTTCGTCCACGATTGCTCTTTTGTACTTTGTAATTTTGCCTTATATAAGTCTTTGGCCTTTTTGTATTCTTGCAGGTAGAAAGATCTTCCTGCTTCTGTGCATAATTTTTGGTAATTTTTTCTTTTCCTTCTAGTAATTGCCCTTAGCCTTTCTAGTTCTTCCCTCCATATAGACGATCTTTTGTGTTTAGTAGTCTTTAATTTTGGAATGTTTTTATTCATTGTGCTCTTTATTCGTTTGGTTATCATCCTAGCGTGCTCGTTGACATCCTCTCCTCGGATATCCGGAGGCAGAGAGAAGTCTCTTAGCAGCGCTTTCCAGTTGGCGTTTTTGATGTTAAGTCTTTGTTTTGTATATTTAGTCTTTCCGGTATTTTGGTTTCTATCTGGTTTTTGTATTTCAAAATAGATTAAATTGTGGTCACTGGTTGTCATGTGGTCTATGACTTTCCAGTTATGTGTGATGTTGTAAGGTCCTTTACACAATTTTTATATTTGCCGCGGCTAAACTGCAATCGGTCTTTAGATTAGAAACTAAAGAGGGGGTGGGTTCGTCGGAATATTTAAACGGTAGCTCTACACTGTCCACATAAAATAATTAAAATAAAACGGTTTAAAAATATATTTTCCTATATCATACAATTCTAATATATTCACACTTATACTAAATTACCTGGTTAACAACTAACATAAAAACGTAAAATGAGGAAACAATTTGCCTTTAAGCTTTAGACGGCGGCGTTGGGGGGCGTCCACTCGGTTTGGACGGCAAGTTTGGATGTCCTCCTTCCTTCCACTCGCTCGATACGACGGCTTATTGTTGTCGAAGTCGTTTCTCTAAAATACATTTTAATACTCCCTAGTTACACTCAATGATGACCGTAATATTTAAATGATTAATAACGTTGTGTTTAATTAATTATTTATGCTGGATACGGCCCTGTTTACAACAGAAAAGAATTTATAAACAAACTACTGGTTATTAAAACGGGGACTGCGCAGATCTAGGTCACTAGTGAAAATCGATATCCCGAGTTCACTGTTGTACGCATGACGGTTGTACCGGTCTAATTGCGTGCGGCTCTTTACCTTCAGTAATTTCTGGAAGATGGACAGGCGCGTATGCTTCGTGAAGCAATTTACTTTCGCGATGTATTATGTTCGAAAATATGACTTATCTTCAGAGGTTTATTCTCGCATTAACTTTAGACTGGGCTGATTATACAAGTTTGGTTGTATAATTAATATATTTGCACGTTATCTACGGGGATGCAATTTTATGGCGATGATTTCTTTTATGCAAATGAACGAAATCTCACGTAGATATAACTGAACGTTACTTAATGGTATACGCACAAAACTCGTATTTATTAAAGGCGGTTTATACTTGCGGAATAAGCTGGTGGAAAACAATTAATTGATTGCTTTCTTGAAATTCGTTTACTAAGCGCGTGGTTATCGGTGTACGGTTTTCTGCTACGACAGGTCTTTGACGGATACTCTACGTTTAATTCGTTTGTGATTACAGGCACTTCGGTCTTTGCCAGCCAGCTGGTGAATTCAGGTGTTTAGAATGTAAGTGATAGTAAATGATAAAAGCTGCAGGTCTATACAGTCCTACTTAGCTCTCGTCGTCAGGTATATGGTATGGTGGTGAGTGTGTATACTCCCGACTGCTTCGTGGCTTTTGCCCGTGGCGGTCTGGGGGTTTTTGTGTGTTGGTGTTTGTACTCCCGACTACCTCGTGGCTTTTGCCCGTAGCGGTCTGGGGGTTTGTGTGTGTTGCGTTTGTGCTCTCCCGACTACCTCGTAGCTTTGCCCGTGGCTGTCTGGGGGTTTTAGTGTGTGCTGGTGTTTATGAGTACTGAATTAGTCTACAGACTTACGTGTCGTTAATCACAAAGATCGAGGATAGCTATTTACAAAAGATTCGCGGTGCGCGTTCGCAAATACAGGGAGCTAAACTCGCGGTGGCTATCACTAGGTCTGCGGCGATTTACTTTAACGCAACCGTCACGTGCAGGTTTTCTGGAATCGGAGTTAGTCAAACGGACTAACTAATACAGGAGCTGGTGAAACCAACTAAATAATTCTCGGCGGCGGGATTCGTTCAAGTGGCGCGACGGAACTCTTCTACGGCTGCTACTGGTCTGGTCGGCTACGGCTACTGGTTAATAATAATTAACTAACTAACTAAAGGTGCGCGGCGCGGTTTTTATAGGGGACTCTCGGTAGGCGGTGGTGGCTTCTGTTTGGGGGAATCCTATTTCTAATTGGCGGAGATTACTCTGACGTATAAAACTTTCGATGTTTTATGAAATCTACGTTGGAGGGGAAACAAATTAATTTTTGTTGTGCAATCAAACGAAATAATGAGAAATATTAAGTTAGGTACTGAGTAATACGGAATACTAAGAAATATTAGATCAAGTCTTGCAGGTGTTTGAATGCTAAGAAATCTTACATCATTTCTTTTACGAGGGCTGATTGTTAAATAATTAATTAATTAAAAAATTTTGAAGTAATGACTTGCGGTTCGTTACAATGTTAGATGCTTTGTTGTTGGCTAGTGTTACGTCTATATTGCTCTGCTCGCCCGTCCCTCCAGCATAGGTGTGTGGGTTATTGTCCTCGTTTATCACCATTAGTTGTGCTTCCCCTATGAGGGCTTCCAGTAGCTCGCCTCTGTCGTCGGTGTGGTTGCTAAACCATACCTTGGACTTGGCATTTGCATCCTTCGCTATTATGACCGGGAGATGTTTATATGTTTTAAAGATTTCGGACATGAGGTTGAGGTATGGTTTTATTCTGTCAGAGAACTGACAGAATACACGGAGACCAACACCAGTTCCCCAGCGTCCTTTGCCTGAATATGCACACATGTGCAGTGTTGTGTTTTGAAACCTTCTATAGACGTTACTGTAATGCTGTTGTTAAAGATAATGATGGTAGACATTGGATTGTTCTTGTATTTTTACGTATTCCTGTTAGAGTTCGCTTAATACTGTACGGTTCTTGTGCGAATATTATGTCAAGCAATAGTTCTTTGACCACTTTCGGGATTTCTAGGGCCACGGTTTTGCTTTTCATCATATTAAGCTGTGCAATTTTTAATGTTCTTTCAGCCATTGCTGGTTCTCGTATGTATTATGCATTGGTCCATAGAAATTATCCCGTGAGCCATCACAAATTGTTTAAAAATGATTTCAAAGTCTATATTTTCTCCTCTACGGTTAAAGACATGTTTAATGAGATCTTCTAATTCTTGTGCCTGTCCTGTTCTGGTAACATGTCTCAGTGCCGTTGTGAGTATGGCTGGTCCCTCCAGTTTGGCAAGCCTCATAGAGGTCTCCAATCTGGAGTATATTTCAGCTGGGTCTGTTACATTAGGTATATTTTGTGAGCTTGTTTGTTGCGGTTTCGTGTTTTTATCTGTTATGTCTGTGCACGTTATCACTTCTGGATCATTTTTGTCTGACTTAGCCTCGTGTGTCGTATCTGTGCTAATGCTTGTATTTGTGTCCGTGTGTGTACTGATGCGTGCTCTTGGCGTATTCCAGAAGTTTTTAATTTTAGAGTTGCCTTTTTGTTTCTCAGTGGCTATGTTTGTACTTAGGGCTGCAGTCTGAGTTGCTGAGTCCCTCGTGTTAGCGTCGTTTCTATTTTTGGCCTGATGTCTTTCGGCTTGTTTTTTGTTACGTTTAACCTGTGAAGAAGGTTTACGTTTTTTCCTTTTGTCGGGGTTGTATTTTAGGTTTATGTCCTCGTTGTTCGTTTGTATGTTTTCGCAGTCTGTTGTTGTTTCTCGGTTAGTATTTGTGTTTCCCTTATTCTCCATAGTCTGTTTTCTGCATCAGTCTTTCCATCATTATTTTTTTTGTGCAGGACATGTTTTGTTATCTCCCGTGCACTTTTTGCCTCGGTTTTTGCATGGTATACATACTGATGGTTGGTTTTTATTCGGACAATTTGATTTTTTGTGGTCTGAGTCCTTATCGTTCTCAGACCCACAATGCCGGCATGTTTCCTTAGTTTTAGGGCAGTGCTTGGATACGTGACCCAAGTCCTGACACCTTACACATTTGGGGACTACAAGGTAGTCTTTCCCAGTAATTGCCCTGAATTCTGTGTATATTCTGCCCTTACTTATTATGTAATTTCTTATTGTGGAGCTTACCTCCGCCACCATATGGTGTATCGGTTTGCCCTTTGGCCCTGTTTTGAATCTAAATTTGAAATCTCTATCATATACGTTTTTCTCCATTATTTCCGCTAAGTTTTGTTCATATATCATGTTTTTGGCTTCTTCTTCTTTGATATACGTTGGTATATCGTAGATCACTAATGGGTTCTTTTTCCTTGGTTTGTCGCAACGTAGTGTTACTTTTAATTCTGCATTTTGTATTATTTTTTGTGCGTCGATTTCTGAGTCTGTTTCGATAATGAGAGCTTTGTCGGCTGTTCGCCTGACTTAGATATTACGAAGATTGTATTGGTTTTGTTTGACGTTAGTTTTGCGACCGCCTCTGCTTTCTGTCCTGTAAGTTTACTGGCCATACTTGCATAGGACGGCATTATAGCCTGTATATTTGAGTTTGCCGCCTTTACCTCAACTTGTCTTTGTAGTTCATTGTTTTGCTTTCTCAATAATTTATGTTGGCCAATTAATTCTGTCTGTACGAAGGCTAATCTGGTAATTCGTTCCTTAAGTTCTGCTTTTTTGCTTTGAGAGAGTCGGTTTCCCATATCCATTTTATGTGTGAAGTTTACTAAGTCTAGATAAGAGTCTTGGATCGTCACAATCAGGTCCTCAAAGCTTTCTGTTTGCGTGACCCTGGAGGTTTCTGGAGTCTCCTGTTGCTTCTTTCTTTTGTTTTGCTGTTTTACACTCACTTGCCTTGTTGCACTACTGTCCGTATCACTTCCACTCATGATTTTTATGTGTCTTTATCACTTACCCTAAGTTAATTGTCTTTGAGCACTTCTGCTCTAGACTGATGTGGGTTAGTACTTTGGCCCTGCAAAGGATTTTTATAGCGGCTCCTAAGGGCCGTTACCCTTGCTTGGTTTCCACCTTCACCACGTGGAGGTAGTACTATCAACACAGTTCGTAGTAGCGATTAAGTAAAAAATATATAAAAAGTCTATATATAGTCTAATCGTGGTTTATTGCATAGATCACGTTGTCGCATGAATCACTATATGATCGCCTCTGTGCCCGAAGGCCGATACCGATTAAATATTTAATCCCGTTTTGTTTGAATGTTGTTGAAATGAAAAATTGTTGGTCTAGTCATACATAGATGATTACTTACGCTTTGCAATTAACTGAAGCACTATTGCACAAAATATATTGTAAACTCCATTGCACATTAATTATTTACGATGGAAATATCACAATCTGGATGTGTATCTGGACAAATTAATCGCCGATTTCGGCAAGTCTGCGATATTCGTCCGGCCGTGAGCTGTTCAGGCACATACGCAAATAACGCCCGGACTAATATACACTTCTTTATTTTTTCATAAATTATTTGTGAACATTAGATATCTTATTGTTTGTAAACTTATTTGTGGGTTAATCTTTAATTAATAAATGTAACTTCATAGGTGTAGTGTTTATGTCTAGTTTATGATAATATTGTTTATAATGCCTAAGTATATAATAGGTTAGTGTTTAAATTATAGGTGTGACTTCCATGGTATAATATATTTTTTTGATTATTAACAAAATTCTTAACATAAGCCCACCAGTATGACTTAACTTTCTTTGTGTTCAGAGGCGACAACGCCATTGCAAGACCACCGCCCGACCGGTTTCGTCATTGTTGTAACTCATCTCATGGGAAATCTCGACTCTAGACGCTTAAAAAACGGATGAAACCGGTCGGGCGGTGGTCTTGTCATGGCATTATCGCCTCTGAACACAAAGTCATGCCACAGTATAGCCAACGCATACAGTAGCAATATTACATAGGAATTTTGTGGCTAATTTTGTTTACGCCTGCGTCATTCTGTAATATCAGCAAAATGGGGATAGTGAGTGTTTAGACCGATCAGCTGATTTTAATTTCTTTTGATTTATCATAAGAAGGTGTATCTATTTGTAATAACCGACTTGTCATGTGAGTATATCTTTCAAGAGGTGATGTAATTAATATATAAATAAAACGCAGTGGATAGGTAGCCGGTACCGGTAACTATTTTCGTAGCCGGTAGTTCCATGTGATTGGTCGAAATTCAATGGGCGGATTACCGGCTACAAACTTGGTTGCCGACGCCAGCTCGCACTGCCACCACCGGATTTTATCTGGTTTTCCAGGTTATGTCGTGTATGTGTGAAATGTGAACGTAATTTTTGTATAGGTAATAGTCGCAGAACACAGAGGCAAAGCTTACGTTATTTGGTGGGTTTAATCAAGGTTCAAGATAATAAAGATTGGCACTAAATACGACAGTTTTAATAGTCTACAAAAAGCTGTTGATGAATAGTCAAAAAGGAATTTCGTAAAACTATGGGCTATGATTCTAGACGACTTGCCGCTAGTAGAATCACAAAGAATATGAAAGCAGATCATATATACTACGAAGTAAAATATGCCTGTATACACGGAGGTAGAACTTACTGCAAGAGAGGCAGAGGGAAGCGTGATACAAGGTACCTACCTACCTAGTTCGTTATGAATAAACTTGCTCTTGATTGATTTTTATTTTATTATAGTACTATTAAACTTAAGGAACCATGCTCGTTTTTTCTTCTATATATATATATATATATATATATATATATATATATATATATATATATATATATTATATATATATATATATATATATATATATATATATATATATATTATATCAATTGTGATAAATTTAATACAATCGTGCAAAAAACAGTATGAGCATCAGGAACATTAAGGGTTGTACCGGTCTCCGACCAAATCGTAGGCTTTGCTATCGCTCAATCTCCAAACATGGCCGTCGACCGGGAAACGTCCCTTACTGTTCTTGATACTCATTATACTATATTCTGTAAGTGATTTTTACCCACTGTTATTCTTAAAACAAACTACTCGTTGATCTCATTAGCACTACACAGCACTTCACTTGCTAGAGAATTTTTGTTGTTCCAATACGAAAATAATTTTAATTCAAAATGTAGGTGAACCTTTCTCTGACAATAAGCAAATCAAGTATGAATATAATTTATCTCTTCGGTAAGTAAGCAATATTAAAGCATATTCTTTATTCAAGAAAGATATCATATTTAACTTAAATTATGAAAGGCCTCCTATGTTACCGAGAAATCAGCACCAATTAAGTATTGAGCTAGAAAAATAACCAAGCCCAGGTGGATTGTCGAATCACGCAATGGCCATATAAAAACAACATTTAAGTTTTTTAAAAATGCAATATCATTACACAAATGCCCTCATTTATCTGACAATGTGAAAATTGTTTGTGCTCTAACGAATACTTTCCGGGATAGAATACATATGCATAATGCAAGTGATGAGTTGGCGGAAAGGATGTTGGATATAGTTCGGCATGGCGATAATACATTGCAGACTAGAATTAAGAGTGATAATGTTCAATTAAGATGTGGTGGAGGTCCATGGATTGATTTAGAAAATAATGACATACCTTTTCCTGTTCTGACATTAGACTATATTAGGACAA
Organism: Vesta saturnalis; assembly: GCA_036346205.1. Classification (NCBI taxonomy): domain Eukaryota; kingdom Metazoa; phylum Arthropoda; class Insecta; order Coleoptera; family Lampyridae; genus Vesta; species Vesta saturnalis. The sequence continues at coordinate 2,608,536 of JARFJB010002108.1, read as the reverse complement.
AAACGTTTGGCACATATCAGCTTAAATTCGAGATATATCCACGAGAGGTGGAAATAATGAATATTTATTCCAACTTCAAGAATTTGAACCAGGTTTAATTAGGGCCAAAATATATTCCAGATACACCTAAGCAGTTAAACATTCCCTCTTTATTTCATATTTATTACCACCATTTGAAGAAAATACGGATCCTATAGTGGGGACGTATTACACATACAAAGTTGGTGCAAGAACGTTAGATATGTTTGCTCATGTGGCGAGCGTTTTCATGATGCCGCTAATAAAGAAGATTGAGTAAGTAATTTTCTTTTGTAGTCTGTATTTTGTCACATTTAGCAAAATAAAAGATGTAACAAAAAAATTAAATTTGAGATTATGATATAAACTGCTCCACATAAGTTAGGGATATTATGAAAAATTTAATTTTTCAAAAGAAAAAAAAAATTTTCAGACGATTTTAAGCTATTTAGTTTTTAAATGCTTGTTTTTTATTATAAAAAAGTTTACAAATTAAAAAAAAAATTTAAACAAAAAGGCAAGAAAAAATGAAAATTAGGTGAGACTTCAAATTAATCAAAAACAAAGAAAATGAACACAAATTTCCCTTTCAGCAATAACGAGTATGTCCTCCGTGGGCTTCAATGACAGCTTGGCAACGTCTCTTCATGCTGGTTATGAGATTATTAAAGTTTTCTTGCGGAATCTGTTGCCAGAGTTATGGAACCAAATTTCTCAATTGTTCCATTGTTTGTTGTTGGGGATTATGATGATCCAAAGCTCTCTGCAACTGATCCCAAGCATGCTCTATCGGATTTTAAATCAGGCGATAGAGCATGTAGAGCTAAATGAGGAATTCCATTGGTTTCAATTGCATCCATAACTGCCATGGATCGGTGTGGACGAGTGTTATCGTCCAAAAAAAAAGAAACCAGGACCCACAGCAGCATGAAACTCTGGCACTATGTTGTTGATCACTTGATTCAAGTGTGCTTCTGAATACACGTTCCCCGGAATAACCAGCAAGTCGCTACGGCCATCACAACAAATGCCTCCCCATACACAAACAGTGCCTCCTCTGAAAGGGTGAACTTCTTGTACTGATCGCCCATGTCTTGGCTTGGTTGTGTCCAGACACGCGTTCGACGACTATCCCAAAAACGACCATATCTCGATTCATCAGTGAACGGTACCAACTTCCACTCTTCTGTCCAATTGACAGGCTCTCTTGCCCATTCTAATCTTTGTCGCCTATGTTCGCGAGTCAATGATACACCTCTAAAAAGTCGTCTAGAACACCCCATAAACGTCTTTAGCTGATATTAATGTTCCTGTTGCTTCTGCGAGCCTCCTATCAACATTCGACTGTGCTCAAAAGTTATCGGCGTGCAGAAATGGTGACATATCGGTCTTCATCAGGGGTAGTTATTGATAGACGCCCAATTCTAGGTCTTTCTTCAATAGATCCAGTTTCTTGAAAACTGTTAAAAAGTTGCTACGTCACTTTATTGTTGACCACCCTGTAACAAACCAATTACATTAGGAATTAGCAACGCACAACATTTTGATACCAAATTTGCACAATAAGTCAACTAATGGACAAGTAAACCATAGGTATAACTAGCAAATTTAATAAAATGTCAAACATGACAAAAATTTGAAAATTAAACAATTGTGCAGATTTTCAGATATATCCTTAAGTTATGTGGAGCAGTTTATTTTGATTCGGAAAGCTTGTATGTATCGATTCCCGAAACCTCCCAAGTAACGTAAAATCGCAATGCGTCTAAAATCAGTGGGTATAGGAGAGGACACATTCAAGAGATGGACACAGAGAAATTTTGATAAGGACGAAGAATACGAACAAGAGGACGAAGAAACGTTATCATCGAAAAGAGCTGAACAACAAAAATGCAGAAGAAGAAGAAATGTGTCCTAGAAAACAATATGAAGATTTGGTTAGATTTAGACCTAAAGTGCCAAGCCATTATTGTCAGTCTATTTTAAAAAAAATTACGAAGGACCTGTATTTCGATCAATGAAGCATCTACATGAGGTATGCACAGACTGGTGTCTGGAAAGGAAAGTGACAGCTGCTGGAAGAACTTTGTTTACAAATTTCAGGAAAGGGAAAAATGTAGCTATACACATGCCTCGTAAAGATCAGTGCCGCATCTGTTGTGACTATAAAGCTAAACAAATATCAGAAGAGGCTTATCAAAATCATATTCGCAAAAAAGATGAAGCCAAATTGACTAAAAGTACAGCCAAAGAAAGTGCAAGTGAAGAAAAATGATCTTCACCATGGACTTGCAAAGCATTCTTCTGGTGTCCAAAGCAAAAGTTTACTGCACACAAACTACAAATTCACAATTTTACAATTTATGTTCTAAACAATAAGAATGTCTGTTTGTACGTTGACATGAGGGAATGGGAGGGGTTTCATGCAACGAATTTACGTCTTGTGTTGTCGACTTCATCTCTAATGCGAACAAAAAGTATAAGCACATAACAATTAGGGGAAAAGCGGTAATACCTATGGACAATTGCTATTACGATTTTTGAACTTTAGTGGCAAATCTAGTAACTACATCATTATGTTGGTGTTGTGAGTAAACGAACGCACCCGCTTGCTTGTCAGAATTCATTCTTCATGACAAATGGTGAGAGTGCGTTTTCGATACTGTGAAGTAAAATTTACGAACGTTTTGAAGACGTGCAGAACGCCTCATTAAGTACTATTACTCATATATATTCACACCGCATCATTGCTATATGATTTCTGTACACAATATGAAACAGTTTTTATGAAAATCTCTGCAGTTGTGATTTTGAGGTTAAATTTTGTAAGATATGTGCATGTTTGTATCTTGGGACACTGTTTTGGTTGCACCATGGGACGTGCCCCGAGGTACAACCAGATATAAACCAATAATCCGTCTCGCTGCTAATGGCATTATTGCAGATGGGGAGGAGTGCTACAGGGAAGAAAAGATTAAAACCAGGTGCAGAAGCGTTAGAGGCCGCTACTAACGAAATTCTTCTAAAAAAAGGAACGTTGCGACAAGTTGCCAGCGCCCACGGAGTTTCCAAAAGCAGGCTCGCTAGACACGTTCAAAAACATGAATTATCTGGAGAAACAAACTTCAAATATACTGCAAACAATGCGACACATAAAGTATTCATCAGTGAGCAAGAGGAGGAATTGCTTTCATATATTCTAAAAGCAGCACAATGGAACTATGGTGTTACCGTCGAAGAAATGAAAAAGTTAGCTTTGCAATATGTGGAAGCTAACAACATTAAGATGCCCGACTCGTGGATTGTTAATGAAGGTGCGGGTCGTCAGTGGTACAGGCACTTCAGAAAATCCCACGAAAGAAAAATATCTCTCCGCAAACCTGAAGCCACCAGCTTAGGAAGAATGGCCTGTTTCAACAAGGCAAACATGACAGTTTTTTTTTTTGATAAACTAAGGGATATAAACTCACACCTAGGAATGTGTGGAATCCCGACGAAACCGGTTGTTTCACTGTTCACAAGCCCGCTCGTATGCTAAGCGACATTAAGACGAAGCAAATAAGAGCGGCCACTTCTTTTTCCCGTTCATTTTCCCGCGGGTCCAGTTTCAGGACCATGTGATTAATAATGCGCTTCATGAAACCCTCGGTATGGCGACGTCAAGCGGCTGGTGTCATTCGGAGTTGTTCGTAAGCTGCAGCCGCTCGACAGATCAACCTTCGGACCTTTCAAAAGCTACTGCAATAGAGTCAGCGATGTATCGACATTGGTAGGACAAGCATTTCCATTGGCTTTCACACCGAACAACATCTCAGCGAGATTCAAAGTATCTGGTATATGGCCATTCAATGCAGACGTGTTTGAAGACCATGAGTTCTTGCCAGCTGAAGTAACAAACAGACCGTACGAGCCTCATGATGAAAGCATAATTCAAGAGAAGGAGACGAATGTAGAAACGCCATAAACAAGCAGTGTACCTATCACAGCGAAGCTTCCAGAGGAACTTCTTCCATTTCCTAAAGCACCACCTCGCAAGCGTGGTGCAGGGGGCCGAAAACCTGAAAAATGCATGGTTGCAACCAACTCACCAGACTTTCAAGAAATCAAGCTGCAGAAAATGAAAAATAACAAACCTTTTGTTCGGGCGAAACAAACCGTTAAGAGAGTTTTAGTTCAGTCGTCATCTGAAGATGAGAACGAATCCGAACCCGAACTTCAAGACAGCTCCGATGCAAGCCGTTTTGCTGACAGCTCTGATGATGAAGAAGACAAGCCGGATTTCTTCGAATATTCCAAGGGCAGTTGGGTGTTAGTCAAGTTTGATATTTTTGGGAAATCTTCGTCGAACAGTGTCTATTATGTCGGTATAGTCGAAGATGTCACAGAATTGGAGGCTATTGTGAAATTTTTGCGAGTGCGGAAAGTTCACTTTTTCCTGACGTTGAAGATGTCGCTGCCGTTAGTAAGTCCTGGATACTGAAGATATTGCCTGAGCCTACCATACGTCGAGGACAGCATTCCTTCAACATCAAATTTCTTGCGAATATTTACCTTAAATGAATTTTATTAGGCATTTTCGCGGAGCAAATCACGAATACATTCAGAGTATTTTTGCATGCGCACTTCAACGTTTCCGTTCACGGCCCACGTTAATATTACAGATGCGCATGCGAAAATGCTCTGAATGCATTCGGGATATGCTCCGCAAAAATACTTATAAACATTTCCGTACACTTAGTTTTTATTATTAAAATGAATTCAGTACTAATCATATCCATTTATACAATATGATTCTATCCCTGTCCCAATGTACAACCACCCCTGTCCCAAGGTACAAGACTTGTTTGTACCTTGAGACAAGTTTTACTGCATTGTTATATGGTGAGTACCGACTACTTCACCGATCTATTGGCAAATGGGTATTGACCATTCATTAGCCAATAGACAAAACTACGGTCTTTCACGGGGATTAATTGCAATTCAATTTCATTCAAATACCAAAAAGTAAAAAAATGAAAATAAAATTCTGTCCCAAGGTACACACCTTTCCTCTACTCTTTTATAATTTCTTGGGGATACCCGTAATCAATAGTATTATTATTATTGTTATTAATGTTCGACCACATTCAACTCAACCTTTATCGAGATTCACAGGACACTGTCGATAATAAGAATGAATAAATAAATTATTATTTTTAATTCTACTAATGTTTCTGTTTTTATTTTACTTTTTAATTAATTTGACAACATAACAACCTAAGTTGTCTAAAAAACCAATGTAACCTATATAGTTTCTTACAGAATTAAATCTACACAAAGCGCATGCATTATTAATATAAGTCAAACACTAACACATAGGTGTCGCTGATAGTAACACTTAACACCCCCCCTCTCAATTTAAATTTCCCTTAAAACAAAATAAACTATTTAAATTGAACATAAAATACAAGTGCAAAAGGTCTATAATCAATCTCCTTATATTCTTGATAGGAGATATTGAAATTTTTCTTTCTATAGAGCTTTTGTAAAATATCCGCACAGTTTTCAGGCGAGCTTAAATATTTAATAATTATGTCTTTAACGTGTAATGGATTGAGCTCACCAAAGTCTGATAATGTACCTTTTAGGTTTACTAGTTCCTGGGCTGCAAATCCGGCTGATATATATTCAGCCTCCATTGAAGACAAACAGCTTTGTTTTATTCAATGCCAAGCTATGGGATTGTTGGCATGAAAACACAGAAAACCACTTTTCCTGGTTTGTCTATCACCTCCCCAGTCAACGTTACTAATTGCTTCTAAACTAACTTCACCCTTTTTGTACATTATGTAACAACCCATTTTGAGTTGTATTAAAATATACAATAATTTATGTTCTTCGTTCATTTAGTAGAAAAGTTTTTAATTAATGATTTATAGGTATGTGGTAGGCAACTTAATTTGCATTTTGGTGTAACTTAAGTGCATATCTTCCTAAAGGTTTATACTACCACTTCTTTAAATTATTTTTTTTCTGCTCAATATTTTCGCGCAACACGTTATCGTTGACTTAATTCTTTGCGCAAATATTTTCGCGCACGGCTATATCACCAGATATTCGGAGCGTCCATTTTTTTCACTTCTTGTGGTACGCTGTTAGACGCAGGAAGCCTTTTTTTTGGGTTTCCCCCTACATTGTGTAAAAAGTGCCATTAATTTAATGGTAAGATGATTTAACTCGTTATATTGAAAATTTAAAACATTTGCTTTTGCAGGTACTTTGACTTTTACTTTTATTACTTTAATTACACGTTTAATTCTATTTTTACGTACGCTTTAATTTTATGATTGCAATTTTGCATTCAATGCTATTTAAATTTTGATCACAATTTTTTATTGGAAATTTCAAGAAAATGCAATAAACGGATTATTCAATTTTATGAAGATAAATTTATAAGAAGGAAGATTCCATTTTGGGTGTGGTTTACAACGTAAAGAATTGTTATTTCGAGATATTGCGCAACATTGATACAAGGATTACATCACCTTGGTTTGCATTTCCGCATTTATTTTTTATAATACCAGGGGTTCTCAAGAAGATTTATTATATTTTCTACAGGTATTTATATTTATAACCATTTAGTAATTTAAGTCTATAACTAGTTTTTAAGATATATTTTATTTAACCCTATCATTAACTGTTAATAAACATAGTTTGTATATTTTTTATTTTTTCACATTTTGGTAGAATTTTTATTGAAAACAACCTCGGTTTAGTTATTCCGAGCATAATTAAAGAATAACTTGGCGTCCGAGATCTTTTTTATTAGTGTTACATGGCAGTTATTATATTGATGTTCAGTGGAAGTAATCGAGCAGAAATTGTGGTAATTAAGCAAATCAAAAGACTGAATCTGCCTACTTTAAACTACCGACTGAGCCAACGGCATTATTTTTGGTGAATGGGTTGTATCTCCAGTTAGTTTAACGATTTGTTCGGAGAATATTTTTACTCTTATTTCTTTATAATATTATTAAAACACTTTTTATACGATTACCATTACCACATTAAAAGTTTTAGTAGAACTTAAATATGGCAGCATTCTTTGTCCTGCTTTTCGCGCACTCATAGTCGGTTTATCCAGATATCTGGTTAAATTGAAACACTATAAGCAACGTCTGGTCGCGAAACGATAGAAAAATACATTAAGCTACAATTCAAACGTCTATATGGTATATTTAAAGTCTTTTAGTAGACGCGATATCATTTTAGTTTGAGTAATCTTTAGTCTATTGTACGTTTTATAAAGTTCCGTACCGAGAAAAGTAGAAACACGGTTTATATTTTTAATTTTGAAATGTTCATACAAATTTTTTATTAGAATGTTACTTGATCTTCAGGCCCTGTAATTAGCCCATCGTCCACAAACAATACTAAATACACTTGATCCTTCATGTACAAACAATAGTCATAATCGGATCTTTTACATTTTTAATTCACCATTACTTCATTAAATTTAATATTCCAATGTTTTTGGTTTTTATCAAATATTGTAACAACCTTTTTTTGTGGTTGTATAAAAAAACTACATTAATCTAAGATCATTAATTTATTTTGCGTAAAAATTAGAGGAATTTTGAATTATTTTTATATAAAATTGAAAACTGGTAATTTAATTGGCATTTCATAGAACATATATTTTGGGTGTAAATGATATAAATAGTTTTAGTTCCCTTTCTTAAAAAATTGGATTGATATTATGTAACAGCGCAACGCAAGAAAATTTTATACTTGAGTTGTTGAGAAAGCTTTTGTAATTGAGTTATTGCTGAATGTTTATAGCAACAAGAATGATTTTTATTTAATTTTTTATATTAGTGGGCCATCTTATAATGGTGGTAAGTTGTTTTTTCCCATAATATTAAAGGCTAAAGCCTTTGTTTTTTAGGCACCACTATACCACTACACCACCACCTTTTAATTTTTTTAAACACGTTAATTACACTTTTCAATATTTAATTTTTTAAAGTATTTAATTTGTATACTTACTTACTTAATCTTAATGGCACATATAAGGGTATACCTTAATCTATTTTTATTCTAAACGGCAAGTTTTACATGAGTTACCTTCACAACGCTAGAACTACACCCTAGTACAAATAAATTTGGCAATCTAACTTACAAGAAATTTTTTAAATGGATACCTAAGCTAGACATCACCTTACTTCAACCATTCTGCTTCATAGTACCCATGCAGTTTATAAACAGAACAGTTATAAGGTAAAGTGTTTTTTATATAGTTTAGTTGTAAACTTCGGAATTTTTTCTCATTTTCAACAATTTTTTATTAAATAAACTTATGTAAATTGTTATTTTCATTTCTGTTAAATGTTTTTAGTATTCATTATTTAAGGTTTTGTTATTTTCCTGGACAAAGATAACATGGCGCTCGAGAAATTAATATTTTATTTATAATATTTGATAACAATTTTTGCCAATAAGTGAAAATAATCCAGCAGAACGAAACAACTAGCATCTCAGGTAGGTAAATTATTTATTAGAATCCTCCTATTCTACCACTGAGTCAGAGGCACATTATTTAAAAATTATACATGTTTATACTTTGACAACATTATTGTAAGGTTACAATTTGACGCTTTATTTTAATGTTGTAATTGTATTACAGTATTGTTTGTTTTAACAACATTATAGTTATGCTTTGGCTTAAGTTAAAGCATTGCTACAATTATTGTTATAATATTTCTAAAACAGCTGCATATTTCAAAGATATAAAAATACCTAGATATAGACCTTAAACATATCGATTAATTATATTCTATGAAATTTTTTGATACGACCCGTAATTTAGCAGCAGAAAAAATTCCTAAGGTTGAATTTGGAGAATTTGGACGACTTACGAAATCGGACAATTAAAAACGACCCTGGTGTGTTTGAAAGAGTTCGGCAGTCAATGACGAGAAGATTAAATGCTTGTATAAAGGCTGAAGGAAGTTATTTCGAACATTTATTGTGGACTGAGCAACTTTATATGTACTTTTTGATAATAAAATGTTGCTGTCGCAAATTTTGTTCACCCTATATCTTCAAAATAAAGGGGTTTTTGAAAAATCATGATAGGACAAAATATTTTTAGAATGGGCCAAGAAATAACCATTGGAATTTTTGCCGGATGTTTATCTAACACCCTGTATATCACTGTCCAACGTTCCATTCAGAAATTCTGTGGTTACAGCCTGCATATAGGATAAATCTATTCTTCCCCACTCTTGGATACTTGAAAACCTCTGGCGACAAGGCGTGCCTTTTTGGTACCATCGTCTTTGTTTTTAAAAATCCATCTTGTGTCAATACCTGTATGACCTTCAGGTAATTCGGTATGAGTCCAAGTTTGTAGTAGTTCATGTGAATTTAACTCACTTTCTACAGCTCGTTGCTATTCTTCTGATTTTACTTGCCTCTTTGTTTGTTTTGGGTTCTTCGTTTTGTTCCAGATATGAATATGAAAAGCACCTTATACAATATTTATTTATATAAATCTTACTTTCAAACCTTTGGACTAATATGTCTGCACAGTTAGTAGCAGTTTACCATTCATGGAAAAGTTGGTTGGTTGGAGCTGATAACTACAAAAATTGGAAATTTGCTGTGCAAATGTTTCTAAAACATGAAGATGTACGGGAATATGTAAATGGTTCTTTAAGTGACAATAATTATGACAAAAGAAAGGTGAAAAGACTATGGCTAAAATTTGCTTATTGATTTGTTCAAATTTGTATGTTCATGTTTCGGAATTAAAAACAGCAAAAGAAGCCTGGGACAATCTCTCGAAGTTATATGAACAAAAGGGTTTAATGGGTCGTTTACGTCTAAAACAAAATCTCTTAAAATGTTCACTGAAATACTATCCAGATATGCCTTCCTATATCGGAGATGTTATGACTCTTTCTCAGAAATTAGCCGATATTGATGCTCCAGGATTTGATGAAGATTTAGCTGTAATTCTCTTTAACGGTCTACCAGAATGTTATGAATCTATGATTATGGCTCTAGATAGTATTGGAATTACAATTTCTAGTGAAATGATTAAAAGTAAGCTTTTGGCAGAAGGATCCAGGAGAGAAAATAATAGTCAACCTGAAAAAGTATTCTCATCAGTAAATCAGTCCTCATGTGGTACTAAAACAAGCAAATTTACATATAACTGTACAAAATGTCACAAATTTGGTCATAAAAGGAGTGAGTATTTCCTTATGAAAAATAAAGACAAAATATTGTGTTTAAAAAACCCGACGTCTTTTTAGTTTGTGGTGCTGCTTTAGCTATAAACCCGGAAGATGCTCAAAACTGGTTTATTGACTCTGGTGCAACATGCCATATGACAAATAGACGAGAAAATTTCTCAACTTTTGAGGACCGATTGTCTGAAATTAGTATGGCTAATAATAAAAAAATTGAACCAATTTGTTTTGAAGATATAACCGTCCATGTTAAAAAACAACCCAAAACATGCTATATTTGTGCCTAATTTAACAACAAACTTATTATCTGTTTCAAAAACGGTAGAAAACAGACCTTTACAAACTAAGTGAATGCTAGCGCATTACAGGACTTTCTTGCAAAATAATAAAAAATATATTTATATCTTTGAAATATTCAGCTGTTTTTGAAATATTTAATAAAAACCAAAAACTGACCCTAATAACCCCCACCCCCTCCCTCTCACCGAGACATCCAGACATCATGGCCGATCTTGCCGAAACTTGACCAAAAGCTGTAAAATAAGGTAATAAGTCGATTTAGCGATAGTGACAAAGTCGATTGCATAACCTTCTATACTTACATACAGGGTGACGCATTAGTGTGACAAAGTCCCATATCTCCTTTATTTAAAGAGATACAAAAAAATTAAATACAAAAGTTGTAAGATATGTTCTGGTGCATACTCCAAAAATATTTTTAATTATACAGGGTAGATCATAAAAGCTTAGAAATAATTTTAAATTTTTTTTTAAATAGAAAACGCTATATATTATTACATATTTAGATTCTATATACAATTTTAGACACATTTTATGTATAATGTCCTATACCTAAGTCTAACCGTTTTTGACAAATTTCAAATTTTTGTCAAAAATGACGTTTGCAGGCCAAAACAGCTGGCTAAACGAAGCCTTTATCAATTAGTTATGGTTGGTTTCCTTGGAAATGGGGACCTACTCTAATGGGCTGTGTTGATATTTTTGTAATACATTCATTTTCATACAGGGTGATCAAAAATGGACAATAAAAAGTAGATTCAAAAAACCTATAAAGTCATTTTTTTAATGGAAACCCCTATTTTTTAATTCTATCTTATTTAGCATTAAAAATAAGGGTGACTTTGTATAAGAGTGTTATTCCAAAAATTGTAGTTTTGAAATAATGACAATTTAACATTTTTTTATTGTAAAAAGGCTATACAGCTTTCAAGTTTTGTTGTTAGTTGGACGTGACGGCGGGCCGCGGCGAAACAAAAAAAATCGAGCACTTCAGATCGAAATATTACAATTTAATGAACCCCATAAATAATTATTTTTTAAACGAACTTAAAGTAAAGACAATATTTTTTTGATTCAACAAATTATGTCCTAATCCTAATCATAAACTTAACACCTCTAATGTAACTAAACCTGTAACTAATTATACAGATAAAAGTACTAGAAACACGTCAAATACGTACTATCTAATAAGTTGTTCGAAATGTCCGCCTCTTTCTTGAATACACAGTGCAATACGTCTCTCAAATTCGCTGCTTAAATTTCTACACATTTCAACACTAATGTTTTGAAAACAGTTTCTAATCGTAATCTTCATGTCTTCCTTTGTTGTAGGCGGTATTTTATAAACCTGCTCTTTGACGTACCCCCATATGATAAAGTCCATTTTAGTAAGATCTGGGGATCTAGCAGACCAAGCAACAGGCCCTCCCCTCCCAATCCAACATTCTGGATATCTAGCATTTAAAAAAGTTATTATAGGACCTGTACGATGTACTGGGGCCCCATCATGAAGAAACCACATTTCTTGTTGCGTATCCTGTGGCACTTGACGCAACAAATTAGGTAGATGGTTTTGCAGAAAGTCTAAGTATACTTCCCCTGTTATTCGTTGATCAAAAAAATATGGTCCAGTTACATGATTACCGACAACACCTCCCCAAATATTTAAAGACCATCTAGTTTGAGAAGTATATCTTATAAAATGTGGATTTTCGGTAGAATAGTAATGAAAATTGTGTCTGTTTACACTTCCGTTTCTGTGAAATGTAAATAAAATCAAATGAACAAAATTTCTTTGTTTATTTTGTTTTGAGCCCATTGACAAAATTCCAGTCGTCTTTGATAATCTTCAGGAACCAGCTCTTGAAGTAGTTGAATGTGATAGGGGTGCATTTTTTGAGACTTCAATATCCGCTGTACCGTACGTCGTTCAACACCAACCTGCTGAGAAATGGGTCGTTGTACAATATGTGGATTTTCGGTAACTGTTAACAGTACATTTAATTGATTTTCCTCAGTCTGTGCACGTTTTTCCCTAGTATTTTTTTCATGTAACACATTGCCAGTTCTTTCAAAACGCTCCAAAAGCTTTTCAAATGCCCTTCTTTCAGGTTACCGTCTCTTGGGAAACCGTTGTTGATACAGTCTTCTTGCTAAGAGCGTATTCTTATCACTAGCTCCCAAAACAAAAATCATATCAACCATCTCGGCTTGCGAAAAATTCATTATTTACAATTTTAAATCAAGTTTTAAATCAATTTGCTATAAAATACACTAATGCATCACACAAATTATCAACTGACAATAAATAATGACGTTTCTGATGATCTCTATTATTTTTATATGCCACGCCTCGCCGTCACGGCCAACTAACAACAAAACTTGAAAGCCGTATAGCCTTTTTACAATAACGAAATGTTAAATTGTCATTATTTCAAAAACTACAATTTTTTGGAATATACACTGTTACACAAAGTCACCCTTATTTTTAATGCTAAATAAGACAGAATTAAAAAAATAGGGGGTTTCCATTTAAAAAAAATTACTATAGGTTTTTTTTAATCTACTCTTTATTGTCCATTTTTGATCACCCTGTATGAATGTATTACAAAAATATCAATACAGCCCATTAGAGTAGATCCCCATTTCCAAGCAAACCAACCATAACTAATTGATAAAGGTTTTGGTTAGAAAAGATTTCCACCTATGTTTTGGCCTGCAAACGTCATTTTTAACAAAAAATTTGAAATTTGTCAAAAACGGTTAGACTTAGGTATAGGACATTATACATAAAAAGTGTCTAAAATTGTATGTAGAATCTAAATATGTAATAATATATAGGGTTTTTGTATTTAAAAAAAAATTAAAATTATTTCTAAGCTTTTATGATCTACCCTGTATAATTAAAAATATTTTTGGAATATGCACCAGAACATATCTTACAACTTTTGTATTTAATTTTTTTTTTGTCTCTTTAAATAAAGTAGATATGGGACTTTGTCACACTAATGCGCCACCCTGTATGTATATGTAGGTTGAAAGTTAAAAATAGATATCTCGCTTATCTTTCAATATAACTATGGACTGTTTCGTATTATTTTAAAGCAAATTTCGCTCCCTTTCAAATAAAGTAAGAGTACGTGTATGTTATACCAGCAATACGAGGTTTTTTTTTTAATTTCCGGAAAAACCGGAAGTAGTGTTTTCATCAGAATAATATCATTTCATTAGCGTGCAACGGGCTTAGCACCCTTAGATACTACTTTTATTTATTTAACCCGCTCCAAAGAATAAGATTTGAGTTCTTTTAAACTTTTTTATAATATCAACATCATTGAATATAATTTAATGGTTGAGATGATTATTTTTTATTACGTTTTATTAAAACTGAAAGGGTTCAATTTATAAAGATATCATTTACTAGTTAATTTTTACTTCGCTTGCTAATTATTTTCGGTTTGCGTAAATGAATTTTGAGATTTACGTTTACTAATCGCTTTCGATTATCATTGACCAAACTTATGCTCATTTCGATTTATTTATTTATCTGGATTTGTATAAGCTTTTAATATTATTAGTAATGCTTAGCAATAAAAGTAAATCAAACGTTATACTCATTTAATTAAATTCCAAATCTGAACGAAAATGCATCAATATGTTGGTTACAAATATTTATAGTATCAAACCTATAGCTATAATAACGTTCTTAAAAACTAACATATGACAAATAAAATCCTTATCAGAAGTAAGCGATTGTTTTCGTTTAACCCATTAACCGCCGCACATGAAAATAAATATTCAAAATGGAATTTTTGCTTAATTATGTTTTTGTATCCTAATTAAGGCATAGTTAAAAATATACAGATATATATATATATATGTAGGTATATACAGGATGTTCGTAAAAATAATGTTGCGTTTTCGCATCAACAGCAGAATTAGTTAAAAAAATAACAAATGCTTTAATTGTGAAAACTCTCAAAACATGCAGGATGCAAATACACATTGCACTTTTGGCACATGAATACTGTTTGACTTTTACATTTTCGGCATCTTCTTCGTGCCTTTTCTGGATAACGTATTACAGTATGGCCAACGTCATCTTTCATTACTTCATCTGGCAATTCACTGTTTGTTGGTCTACCTCTTCCTTGGTATACTGATGCTTCTTCCTCGTCACCTTCGTTGCTAGCAACATTGTCAGTTTTGATAAGACCAGTGGTTATGTAGGACCTCAATTCTAATTGGGAAATTTTAGAATCGTTAGCTATTCTGAATAATTTCCAGACGTTGACAATGACGCTGTCTACGCAATTGATAAATAAAGGCCACCACCATTTTTACCTCTAACCCTTATGCGGTAGTTTGCAATCCCGTTGTCGTGGAGATTTACTCCGCCCATAAATTTATTGTGTTCTTTTATAACCAAGGGCTGTTGAATGCTCACTTCCTTTTTCCTTTCTATTATAGCGCTTGGTGATTTGTATTGGAGTTACCGTAATATTGTTAGATATTATTGTAACAACCGCATTGTCGTCCCATCTGGTTATCCCAATTTGTGATGGAGAATCAAACTTATAGTCGTAGCAACCCCTGTCTCTCTTTTCATTTCCGACACTGGTATTATGTTGCACTTCTCTATACGATTATCGCGTACCGTACCTGTTGCAAAGATATTCTTTTCAGTAAGGAAGTGGAGTAATTTAAAAGAAGAGAAAAGTTGTCAAAAATATTCTATGATATGACGTATTTGGAACAATCTTTAGTAAATCTACTACAACATCTGCTCCAAGGCCCATATCAGTTTTATTTTCGCGTGCTCCACCATATGGAACAAATTGAAATAAATAACCATAGTCAGAGCAAAGACACCACAACTTGTAACCGAAACGAATAGGTTTTCCCTTTATGAACATTTTCACCGAATGTCTTCCATAGTAAGGTACCATTTCCTCGTCGATCGAAAGATTGTGTAAGAATATACCGAACTGTAAATTTTTTTTGTTTACGGCATCAAAAAATGGACGTAATTTTGAAAACTTGTCAGTATTATCAAGCTTTGAATTATCACAAAAATGAAGATTTCTTTTTATGTTTCGAAATTTGCTTCTGCTCATGCAGTTTTTCACCAATGGAACACCTTTATCTTCATCTCGACTCCAGTACATTTCCAATTCAGGAAGTGTGTGATATCCGGATATCATTATTCCTAGGAATTTCTTTATGTCGGTTATTGTAATTGAAAATCCATGTCGGTTGATATCTGCTGCATATTTCACGGAAAAATTTAAAATTGAATTTAAAAGTTCTTCGTCGAAATAAAGAAAAATATTTCAATGGTGATTTACCACCAAGAATTTCCTTTAGATTTTGTTTATGGTTAATTTCGTTGGATTCTGATAATTTATTAAACATTGGGAGGGTTTTCTTCCACTTTGGAACATACATCTTCTGTTTCTGCTTTTTGATGTACTTGTAGCTGCACACTGTTCAACGGGCTTTCGGATGAAACATTATCATGCACCACAATCTCAAACGTCCCTGGTAAGTCTTGTGGAATCTCATTATCTACGGAAGAATATAATAATTGAATTAAAAAATTTAAGTTCACAAATTTTGAATGGCGGAAAATAAAACGACAGAAAATAGAGAAGCATAAATACCTCGAAGCAAATTCTCATCTATATCTTCTTCATCTGTCAACTCATCTACATCTGGTGGTATAATAACGGCATCTACGTCATAACTATTGCCAAGATTCTCTACTTCCGCCTCCAATTCTTGCAAAGTAAGGGCATGTGTGTTATAATATTTATTGTAATCCAAATTTTTTTTATCACACATAATTAGAAATAAATGTTATAAAATAACGGAACTAAATATTAAAATTTTTACAAAACCAAACCAAAATAATTAACTAGTTGACACAACTATCTCACAGCAACGATAATGAACAACTAAAACCGACCGTTATACTATTTGAGGCGCCAAGTCGGCGAGACATGCCGATCTGTGATTCCGCTGATGATGCGTAAACGCAACATTATCTTTAGTTCTATATTAGAGTATGTTATTGTGTTTTAAAACAAATTTGCTTGATGTATACCTACAGCAGGTTCTCTACCTCTATTGAAAATAAAATTTTATTTCATTTCGATAAAAAACCTCTGATTTATAAAAATAAATACCGACGTATAATTTACAGCGTCAAAACCGCTGTCTTCTAATATTTGTATTTTGTATAAAAAGTAATTTTTTTTCTTTAAAAAAATTATTCTATGATGCTCGTATATACGTTTTAACATAAAGTAACTTTAAAATTTAAAAATCTTGAAATCAAAGGGCGAAAAAATGTTTAATTGAAATGTTGCGTTTTCGCATCAATAGCGGTTAATGGGTTAATTGTGACAGTCAAATGTAAAGTTTCGAGAAATCAAACACACAAAAAAGATTTATTTATTAACACAAACAAAAAAGGTTTTTACTTATTTTTGTTGCAAAACTGATGATGTAATGCTGGCATTTCTTTGACCGATGATAAGGGGGCCTCAGATAGGTTAGAGCTTGTTCTTCCGATGATATCACCTACCGGCACCCTGGAACCGCTTCTCCATTGTTGTCCTTATCCTTCCTTATACCTTTGTGTAGTTGAATACGCTTCTAATTTTATTTCCTCAATTAATGATTATAATAAATAATTGTTCGATATATTTACACTATACAGTTTTTACTTAATCGTTCAATGTTAACTACAAATAGCCTGCGCACCAAAATGCAAGCTATTTACAACCCGCGAATGCTCCCTTTTTACACATCAATACATTCGAGTTATTGTCCTTTATACTTCGATTTACCAATTTGGGTCTATTACTGTGTATTATATTTATTGCTCATTATTTAAACACAATTGATTCTGAGACATACACCACGCGTTATCTTCACTTATTACATCACTTTTTATTATTTTAATAAGGAAGGTAATTTTCTATTTCTTCCCTATCACCGTTAATTAATTCTTATTTGTAATTTTAACATTATAGGGCAGCATGACTATACAATGTCGCTTAGACTGCGAATTCTGATCGCTTATTTTTATGCGACCCTTTTTGTTCTCTTTCTTACCGCGACTGTTTGTGATCGCCCACTATATGCGACTACCTTAAAAACTTATGATTGTAACAGCGTCATTTTCTTCCACCACATTAATGCACTCGCAAATGCCGCGTGTTTAAATATTTTCAAATTGAATATATAGATAACTTATTAAAATAAACTCAAGCTTTTCATCTTAATATTAATTACATTCAAATACAAATAAACCATAACCATTTGTTTATCCAGAAAAATAATATATAAATATATAATCTCGTATAATTTAGCGCGTTACAGTACCCCCTCTTTGTTTTTGAATTAATAACATTTATTAGAAAACAAACATAGAAACAAAAAATAATTTTTTTCCCCATTCAAACGGTACAGCGACAATTGGATTTAGATACGGAGGTTGCGACCTTTCAATTACCTTATCTACTAATACTCTATTCCTTTCGTTCCCTACTGTTTCCCTCTGCGTAAATTATCTCGTGTAATTTTGTTGCAAAAACGGCACCTCGTTTTTGATTTTCAGTCCATAAACAAAATAGTTCACTGTTCCTGGTTTTTCAGAAATTCTTTCTTCAATTTGCTCAATCAATTCTTCAACCTCCTCCTGTTCTTCTGGCCCTCGATTTGTTCATCGTCTTCATTTATTTGCTCTACCGGTGGTGTGTTTTGGTTCCTAATCCACCCACTAAGTATCCTACTCCTCCTGGTTCCTCAGAAAAACTATCCTCATCTTCACTAAGGAATTCTTCGTTCTTTTCTTCTTCTTAACGAGCTTTACTTTTCCTGTTGTACACCTTATATGTCGCCGCTTTCCGGGTCATCCGTTCTTCTATGAATTTGACTTTATAGTACTTCCCACTTTCCTTAAAAGTTATTTCTTTCTCGGTTACATTTACTTCGGCTGATTTGCGGCACATCCAATTCATTCCTAATATGACTTCTGGTTCTAATTTCTTGGCTACGAAGAAAGAAAAATATCGTTTACTTTCTCCTAGCGTCATATCTAGTGTCACGCTATGGGTTATTTTGCTGATCTTTCCCGTCACGCCGTATATGGTCATTCCTTCTTCCGTTAATGGTACCAATTCTGGATTTTTTTCTTTTAATTGAATATATACATTTTCTGAAATAATCCTTATTTGACTTCCAGAATCGATTAATATATGTTGGCTGACCCCCTCCAACTCTCCTTTAAAAAATGGAAGGTCTTCATAATCCGCGGTGGAATCTTCCTCTTGATCAATTATTTCTTCACTATGTGAGTCTATTTGATTATTTTCTCCTTCTTCATTGTATTGGTCTTTTAAATTTAAAATATTTAACGGTTTTTGTCGGCAGTTTTGGTAATATACCTTCACAAAATTAAGTAGTAGGGTTTGCTGCTCTTTATAAGTCACTTGCGAGGCGAGCGGAGCTTCTCGACTCAACTCCCATAGTTTTCCGATGGCGTGGGTGACGGCGATCTCTCTCTCCTCTCCTCTTTTGAATGTTCGCTGTCCCTTTGTCTTCTATTTTCTTCCTGTCTTGGTGGTGGTGACTCTCCTGGTCCTAATCATCGCCACTCTTCTTCTCGCACCCCCTCTACCTCAGTGGTAGTTCGCGAAGTTCACGTTTCTTCTATTATCTGACATATCGTTGCTTGGTCAGGTATTTTCTCAATTGTAATCGTTCCTACGGTTGTGAAATCCTGTAGATCTATCTTCGTAATTTGACGATTGTATTCGTTCCAAAATATTCGTCAGTTGGTCAATGGTCTTTTCCCCTGACCCAATTAAAGTATTCTCCACATCTCTGGGAAAATGTCTAACTTAGGTTTTTACTAGATGTTCCTCTTCGATTGGTGGCTGTAAATGTATCGTCTTGCTAACCCAACGTCCACATATTTTCCTTGTCTTGGGTTGTATAATGGTGGTGTTGCTTATCTCAATTTTATTTTGTTTTGTACTGATTTCGACCAAAATTGTTTAATAAAATCTTCTTGGAATTGAACAAAATCTGTCCAATCAAAACGATGTAATGCTGCCCACGCTTTGGCGTTGCCTTCTAATAAGTCCATTGCTGCTCTTATTTTTCCTCCTTCATTTGTTTCCGCTTGGTTTAAGTAATTTTCTAATGCCTCTATAAAATTAATTGGGTGGATGGTCCTATATATCCATCAACCTTTTTGGTCGTTGTGGTGCTCAGTGTTCTGATCTGTATACTACTGTAGTCTTTTCTTTTCCTCCAGTTTGCTATTTTTCGTACAATTTTTCTCCCAAAGTTATGCTAGCTTCTTCATTCTTAGTAATCTTTTGTTCGAATTCTAATCCTTTTCTTCGTTTTCTTCTATTTTACATCCTATTTCGCCTATTGTGCGGCCTATTTGAGCTCTGGCGTACTCATTTCTTTCTTCAATTTGTGTCATTTTATATTCTGTATGTACAGTTGCTGATCTGTGTCGTCTTTTGTTTCTTTTCTTCATTACACTTGATCATTATTTCCTTGGTGCTTTGTCTTAAATTTTCTTCCATCCGTTCTACTTGATGTCTCATTTCTTCCATGAAAATTACTTTTAATTCTACTTGACTAGCCTTTAATTCTTCTCGATTTGCTTTTAATTTTTCTCGATTTGCTTTTTGACTTGCTTCTAGTCTTTTTTCTATTTTCTCTTGGCCTTCTACTTGTTTTGCTTCAAAATTCTTTTGTCCTTCCTCCATTTTCTTTTGTCTTTCTTCCAGTTTGGCTTCTAGCTTTTCTTTCTTCTTCTTTCTTTTCTTGGGTCCATCTTGGTTAATAACATGTTCATCATATTCATTATTATGGATTCTTCAGTTTTTTGTTGAACTAGTACTCCTGCTATTAATAAATCTTGTGATTCTTGGCTGAATATAAAATCTTCACTTTCTTTTGTGTTTGCCATGTTATTTGTTTTAATTATCTCTGATAATTTCCTACCTGGCTTTTTAAAACCTGACCTTAATTTCATAAAACAATAAAAATAAACCCACCTTTGTAATATCCTATATAAAATTTAAAATAAAAATTCAACTACGCCACTGGTAATTATTAATTGCTAAACTTTTTTCAAATATAAAACTAAATTTGAAAATGTAAACTTTCACCATTAACACTCATAATAAAATACTTATCTTTTTGGGGTTTTTAATGGTGTACTTTAAATTATACAATCTAAACGTTTCGATAACACTTACTTATCTTCGAAAATAACTGTAAGTGTTATCGAAACGTTTAGATTGTATAATTTAAAGTACACCATTAAAAAAACCCAAAAAAGATAAGTATTTTATTATAAAACTAAATTAATCAAAAAAAAATTTTTTTTCCAATCTTTGATACGCCACTGGTAATTAATTAAATTTTCATTTATTATAACAATGTATTAGACTTGTGTATCTCTTTATGGGTCAATCAATCTTGGCGCCAATTTGCAATGGGCATAAGATTTGAGTTCTTTTAAACATTTTTATAATATCAACATCATTGAATAAAATTTAATGATTGAGATGATTATTTTTTATTACGTTTTATTAAAACTGAAATGGTTGAATTTATAAAGATATCATTTACTAGTTAATTTTTACTTCGCTTGCTAATTATTTTCGGTTTGCGTAAATGAATTTTGAGATTTACGTTTACTAATCGCTTTCGTAATTCGTTGCAACGGATAGCTCAAGTTAGTATAAAGAAACGATTTCGATTATCATTGACCAAACTTATGCTCATTTCGATTTATTTATTTATCTGGATTCCTATTGAGTTGACTTCTTTCTGCATTTATATATTCAATATTTGTATAAGCTTTTAATATTATTAGAGGTAAATGATTAATGGATCACAACCAAATTTCGACCAATGCACATTAGAATCATATTCTCCATGTAGATGGCAGCAGATATTCCGCAAAAGTCACATAAGTATGAAAAATAGAACTGTCATTTTTACTTGGTAGGTATGTCATTTTAGACACAATTCCTCCATAATTGTAAATTTTCCAAGCTTGGCAGTCGGGTGTTACCAGTGGTATCACCGCTAAATTGTTCAGTTTAAGAGGTAAACATCTGGCTTGAATTTAAAAAAATGATTTTTGTCTTAAATGATGCTTTACAGTCAAAAATAAGGTACAATTAATTAACAAAAATTCCTGCAACTACTGTATGTTTTCAGGGGTTTAGATGTTACCCTTAATGATGTGTACTAAAATTTTATTCAATAATATTCTGAATTTTGATATGACTGCACTTACGCACTTTCTCTAATAATTAAATGCATTCCAAAATGTATTTATTGTCATATCTGCTAATTTACTTAAGAGTTATTATATTCCTGGTTTAGTATTGGTATTCATTTTAAGACGGTTAGTTCGATACTACAATAAAAGTATTTAAAATTAATATAATTATTTACCAAACGAAATCATATTATTACCTAAGTTAAACGTGGAAGAAGCAGTTTACCTGCCGATCAGTAACGAATGTACGATCTTTACCTGCGCATCCAAAGCAATCTTTCTCCGTACGTACTATACATTTGCTTATTTGCCGATTTCACTGGTGTGATATCTCATGAGTTTCAATGATTTCGCTTTTCATCTCATGATCTAATGATTTAACTATAAAATCTCATGATTTTCGTATTTTGCGTTTTAATATCTTTATGGATTAAACTTGTGCCGTTATTAACTAACTTCAGATGGTAGATGCATGATGCGCACATGCATGCGTTAATGCTAAATCTTCGAGCTCTAATGGCAGATGACGTTTATTGTGAAAAGTTCTTTTCTCTTTTTCGGTTTTTTATGTAATTGGTTTCTAGTACCATAGTTTAATAAATTGATTTGAGTTTTAGTTTCTTTTATATTATTGTTACAAGTTTATATTAAAATGTTACATAATAGTTGAGTTTTGTTTTGTTGGTCTTTTAATAAAGTTTCTCCAATGTAGTTTTAGAAATTAGCGTATATTTAAATAACCCTGACTTCCGTCGTTGTTGCGGTGTTGCCAATAGAATATTTTTTTAGTATTTCTTCAAAATAATTGTTTTACTAATCAAATTTAGTTAGATTAGGTTATGATCGATTCCTTTAGAGCCCTTTATTAATGTTAATTCACATTTAAAATTTACATAAAAGTACAAATGGCAACGCAGCGTGCAGAAGTCAAGTCAGGGAAATTTTAGTATAGATGGCAATATAAAATGTTTAAAAACGGCAAAATAATTAAATACCAAATATTTATTAAGAATAGTCTTATGAAAAAGCAGAATTTTGATCTTACAACACTAGCCGATTTGCTGTGTGTTTTTTTAATTTGTTGTATAGTGCTGTGAAACAGCGACATCTTGTAGAAACTATGGCGAATCTCAACGCGCGTTGTTTAACAAGTAGCAGAGAATATTCTCTGGCAGTAGCCTAAATAATTTGATGATGTTATGGACGTAAGTTTAGTTAGTGTATCATTAAAAACACGAATTCTTCAAAATGTCTTATGAGATTGATATGAAACTTATTAAAGTCGAACCTAAAGTGGAAGAAGGGATAGACTTACTTCTAACCCAACATTTTATGGTGAATAGTGATCTAATACAAGGTGAAATTAATTACCATTCAAGTAGTATAAAATTTAACACTATTTTTACAGATAATGTGAATATTAAGATAGAAGACAACTCTTCTCTAATAAAGGTTGCTAGCTCAAGTGAAACAGATCATATACAGCAAAACAGTGTTAAACACATCACAAACATACAATGTGAAAGTAATCAATTAAATAGTTCAACAATGTTGCAAGAAAATTCAAAACATGATGTTTTAAAGTACAGTTCAAATTTTAAATATAAATGTAACCATTGCGATTTTATAACAAAGTGGAAAAAAAGTTTAATGTATCATCTTTTAAAACACACCTCAAGTTTTGAATACAAATGCAACCAATGTGATTATGCAACAAAACAAATATATAATTTAAAAATTCATCAAAAAAAGCATTCTTTAAGTTATCAATATAAATGCCATCATTGTGATTATGCTACACATCACAAAGCTTATTTAAAAATTCATCTTGAAAAACATTCTTCAAGTAATCAATACAAATGTGACCAATGTGATTATACAACACATCGCAAAGATTCTTTTAAAATTCATCTTAAAAAACATTCTTCAAGTTATGAATTCCAATGCAATCAGTGTGATTATACAACACATCGGAGAGATACTTTTAAAATTCATCTTAAAATACACTCTTCAAGTTATGAATTTAAATGTGACCAATGTGAGTATGCAACAAATCACAAAGATAAATTAACATTTCATCGTAAAAAACACTCTTCAAGTTATGAATTCAAATGTGACCAATGTAATTATGCAACAAATCGCAAAAGTAATTTTAAAATTCATCTTAAAAAACACTTTTCAAGTAATGATTTCAAATGTGATCAATGTGATTATGCATCACACCGCAAGGATAGTTTTAAAGCTCATCTTAAAAAACACTCTTCAACTTATGAATTTAAATGTGATCAGTGTGATTATGCAACACATCACAAAACTCATTTTAATATTCATCTTAAAAATCACTCCTCTATTTATGAATTCAAATGTGGCAAATGTGTTTATGCAACAAATAACAAAGTTAATTTAAAGATTCATTTTAAAAAGCACTCTTCAAGTTATGAATTTAAATGTGACCAGTGTGATTATGTAACACACCATAAAAGTAATTTAACAATTCATCTTAAAAAACACTCTTCAAGTTATGAATTCAAATGCGACCAATGTGATTATGGAACACATCAAAAATCTAATTTAAAAATCCATCATAAGAAACATTCTACAAGTTATGAATTTAAATGTGACCAATGTGATTATGGAACACATCAAAAATCTAATTTAAAAATTCATTGTAAGAAACATTCTACAAGTTGTGAATTCAAATGCAACCAGTGTGATTATGTATCAAATCGCAAATATAGTTTAAAAACTCATCTTAAAAAACACTGCAAGTAATAAACAGCCCCGCAGCCACCTACAAATTTTAGGTGGGTCACATAAAAACGGTATTTTTATAACACATAATGCATTCAATATTCTTTAAAAATTCGTAAAAAATGTAGAAAAAAACTATTATATTAATATACAGTGCGAACATTTGTGTTGAACACTTCAAATAAAAATGTTTGATCATCCACAGTGAAAATCTTCGGACATGTCAACTTTATTTTTTGAATTCTCATCATTTCTATTTTTAAATTTTTGTGCAATGATGTCACCGATATTTTTTTAAATATTATTTTAATTACTGTAACCTAAATTATTTTCACATATCCTCTTAGAATTCATTTTTACATATTATTGTTAGTTGGTTCACACAATCCACATACAGAGAGGCGCATTAGTGTGCAAAGTCCCATATCTCCTTTATTTAAAGAGATACAAAAAAAAATTAAATACAAAAGTTGTAAGATATGTTCTGGTGCATATTCCAAAAATATTTTTAATTATACAGGGTAGATCATAAAAGCTTAGAAGTAATTTTAAATTTTGTTCATTTGATTTTATTTACAGATGAGGCCACATTTCACAGAAACGGAAGTGTAAACAGGCACAATTTTCATTACTATTCTACCAAAAATCCACATTTTGTAAGATATACTTCTCAAACTAGATGGTCTTTAAATGTTTGGGGAGGTGTTGTCGGTAATCATGTAAATGGACCATATTTTTTTGATCAACGAGTAACAGGGGAAGTATACTTAGACTTTCTGCAAAACCATCTACCTAATTTGTTGCGTCAAGTGCCACAGGATACGCAACAAGAAATGTGGTTTCTTCATCATGGGGCCCCAGTACATCATACAGGTCCGATAATAACTTTTTTAAATGTTAGATATCCAGAATGTTGGATTGGGAGGGGACGGCCTGTTGCTTGGCCTGCTAGATGCGAATTTGAGAGACGTATTGCAATGTGTATTCAAGAAAGAGGCGGACATTTCGATCAACTTATTAGGTAGTACGTATTTGACGTGTTTCTAGTAATTTTATCTCTATAATTAGTTACAGGTTTAGTTACATTAGATGTGTTAAGTTTATGATTAGGATCAGGACATAATTTGTTGAATCAAAAAAATATTGTCTTTACTTTAAGTTCGTTAAATAAAATAATTATTTATATGGGGTTCAATAAATTGTAATATTTCGATCTGAAGTGCTCGATTTTTTTTGTTTCGCCGCGCCCCGTCGTCACAGCCAACTAACAACAAAACTTGAAAGCCGTATAGCCTTTTTACAAGAAAAAAATGTTAAATTGTCATTATTTCAAAAACTACAATTTTTTGGAATATACACTCTTATACAAAGTCACCCTTATTTTTAATGCTAAATAAGATAGAATTAAAAAAATAGGGGGTTTCCATTTAAAAAAAATGACTATAGGTTTTTTTGAATCTATACTTTTTATTGTCCATTTTTGATCACCGTATATGAATGTATTACAAAAATATCAATACAGCCCATTAGAGTAGATCCCCATTTCCAAGGAAACCAACCATAACTAATTGATAAAGGCTTTGGTTAGAAAAGATTTCCACCTATGTTTTGGCCTGCAAACGTCATTTTTGACAAAAAATTTGAAATTTGTCAAAAACGGTTAGGCTTAGGTATAGGACATTATACATAAAATGTGTCTAAAATTGTATGTAGAATCTAAATATGTAATAATATATAGGGTTTTCTATTTAAAAAAAAATTAAAATTACTTCTAAGCTTTTATGATCTACCCTGTATAATTAAAAATATTTTTGGAATATGCACCAGAACATATCTTACAACTTTTGTATTTAATTTTTTTTTGTATGTCTTTAAATAAAGGAGATATGGGACTTTGTCACACTAATGCGCTACCCTGTATGTCCCATATTACAAACTTCTCATATACACACTTTTCATTAAAATTGTAAGTTTAACACTTTTATAAAAATTGTATGTATCTGACTTCAGTAAATTTTAAATTTAGTCCTGAACAAGAAATAAATTATTTCTAAAAAAATCTATAGTAATGGAATTGTTTTAAAATTACCAGTCCATTTTAGACCATACACCTAAATAAAATAATAAATTTTAAAAAGTATTACATGTGATCCTAATTAAATTCATTTATTTTTCATATATGTACAATATTAACTCATTATGATCATTAAATCGTTCAAATTCTAATTTTATTAATTCGATTGTCGGATAAAAGGTTCTTTTTAAATCTTCACCTAGAGCAGGGTTTCCCAACATTTCTTTTGTTGAGCCTCCCCGGATTATAAACAATATTTTTATACCCCCGTTTAATTTTTTCAGACAAAAAACGCACATTATTTTAACGCCTTTTTTTATTTTACTTAATTCTAAGTTATACAAAACTTCAAACAAATTTAAAATAATTTATTATAATGAGAGTACTAACGAAAATGCTTTACACATATTCAAAATACCTAGCTAAGTGTTTTAAAGAGTACTAATGAGATACTTGTGCTTGCATGTTCTGTACCAGTTGGTTGATTGTAGGTTCAGTTTTTTCCACAGCTATCTGGAGAGAATCCCCTTATTTTGGCGCCATTGGTAGAGAAAACGGATTAAAAATAACTTGTAAACAACACGATGTATTTTTCTATATTTGCCATTTTATTAATTACTTACTGGCTGCAGCCTTCTAGATTATAAACAACAGTTGTTTTGTATTTTAGGAGCCAACATTCAAATTATAAACTTTAAACTATTTGAAAAATTTGTTCATTATTTTTTACACCCCTTCTCAGTAGTAAATAGTTACAAGTTAAACAACTTCAAGAAAATTTCAACTACTATTTTAAGTTGAAAGCTTACAACGTGAAAAACAAAATTTTCAAGAAATTTTATGATCATATAGGTACAGAAATTTTCCTAAATCTATTAGAGCCATGAATTTTAAACAATAAAACATTTTAAACAAAGGATTACTTTACAAAACTATTAAACAAAATTATTGATTGATTCGACTCTTTAAAAAAACAAGTTGTTAACCAAGATTAGTAGAATGGGGGCACCTTCGCCGCCGTTTCGTTTTTAATTATGACGTCACAATTAAAAGGGGTGGACGCGTGGCGTGCGCGCGTATGTAGCCTCAGGCCGAGCGTTTTGATTGGAGGACCTAAGGGCAGGCCACGCCTCCTGATTTCTGATTGTTGGCGGATATTTTGTGGGCATGGCTTGCCGGCCTTCACTTGTTTCTGATTGATCCTTAGACTCGGCCCAGCCTGTCTACGGCCTAAGGCTCAAATCAATTGATCAGATCAGTGAATCAAATCAATTAAACAGATCAATCTCAATCAAATCAGTCTCGATCAAAGGGGCTTAAGGGTGGGTCACACCCCTTCCAGATGACCAGATCAATCTCAATCAGATTAATCTCAATCAATCAGTTGAATTAATCAAATCAATTGATTAGATCAGTTAATCAAATCTATTAAGCAGATCAATCCTAACCAAAGCAATTAAATCAATATCGATCAAAACGGTAAGCCACACCCCTCCCAAATCAAGCTCACTCAGTTTAATCTTAATCAATCAATCTCAATTTGTAATTAGCGGTAGATTTGAAATAAAGGCCCCTCATACTACCTCAAGACAGCTCCTGAACTTGTTCTAGGCTCTTCACCCCTTGCCAGGCCCCCCGATTGAGACCATCTAGTGGTGTACTTTTAAAACTAATGAATGTTTTCTATAATCGTGGCTCAACCTAGTGGTATATTTTTAAAAGTAGATTTGATTGTTTGGGACACCATCTATTGGTATATTTTTAAAACTAATTAATGTTTTCTGTAATCGTTATGGCGGGAAATTTGAAAATAGTATTCTAATAAGGGAGCCCGCATACTATCTCATAAGACAGCTGTAGGCCTCCTGAAATAGTATTCTAACAAGAGGGCCCTCATACTAACTCATAAGACAGGTATAGAAACTTTGTCAGGGTCTTTACTCCTCATACTATCTCATAGGACAAGTGTAGGAAGTTGTGTTAGGGTCCTCGCCCCTTAGCGCGAAATTCGAATTTGTTTGTGACGTCATCTAGTGGTGTATGAACTAATGCATGTTTTCTGTAACAGAGATTGATCGTGGCTCCATCTAGCGGTATATTTTAAAAGTACATACACGGTCCTACAATTGTTAAGGCGGGAAATTTGAAATAGTGTTTCTGCAACAGAGTTCGATTACCGATAATAAAAAGACTTTTTGTAGTACAAGTAAAAAATGATTTTATTTATTAAATCAATCTCATCATTACATAACATAACAATTATAAAATCGTGTTTCCCACCGAGCTAGCTGGCAAACCATTAATTATCTATTACCGCCCGTGTTAATACTGTTTTCACTTGTAACACCATCGTATGTTCGAAGTGGGCTGTATTGAAGTAAATTAAAGCACTAAAAATCGTCAGTCGTCTACAAAGGAATTAAAAGCTTAAATAAAAACAGGTAAAAACTAAAACTGAAAATGCCTACAAATTCAAATTAATGCAGTAGCAACTTAAAGAAGATAAAATATTTACTTTCAGTAAAACGAATTTGAAACAATTGTTACACAGAATGGGTTTTGAATTTAAAGTTGGCGATGGAAGAAGGCGTTTAATGGAGCAGGTTCATATTACTGGTGCTCGAGCAACATTTTTATATATTTTTTGCTAATAAAAGTTGTGAAATTAGTTACGATCCTGTCTTTTTGGATGATACGTGGATTTTTAGTCTAGGAAGCGTTCGAAAATCATGGCATAATAATGATTTGAAAAGCACAAAAAACAAACCGCTAGGAGAAAGGAAACGGTAATTTAAATTGTCCGATTTGTTAAAAATATTTTTAACCGAACAAATTTTAGTTTTATCGTAGTGAGTGCTGGCAACAAGGATGGTTTTATACCTAATTCATCATTGGTATTTTCCATTAAAAGTAACACAGCAGACTACTACGATAATATGAACGCTGATTTATTTCAAAAATGGTTTCAAGAACAGCATTTACCAAATTTAAAAAAACCAAGTTTGATCATTGTTGACAATGCCAGTTATCATTCCACATTAGTAAAAAAATGACCTTCAAGCAGTTGGAAGAATGAAGATCTTCATTTTTTAAGAAAACACGGCATTCCTCATTCGAATGATATGCTGAAATTATTACAATTATTACAAACTGCCAAGGATTTATAAGTTCCAAAAATATATGCAATTGATGAAATCGCTCATCAATGGGGACATCAAATTTTACGTTTACCTCCGTATCACTGCCAATTCAACCCTATCGAGTTAATATGGGCAAATTGTAAACAGTATTACAAAAAAACGTTGAAAGACAGGGCTTCACGGATGAGAATGTTTTATCGCTATGGAAGGATTCATTAAACCAAGTAACTGGAGAACTGTGGCAAAAGTGTATTTTACATGCTGAAAGGGAAATGAGCTAGTGGTGGGACGTTCAAAAAAGAGCCGAGGAAATGGTAAAACCTCTAGTAATCAATGTCGGAGAGTCGAGTGAAGATGATAGTGAAAGTGAAGGTGATGATTTTTAATTATAAGATGTTCAATATTTGAATTTAAAGCAAAACTTAGAATCTTAGTTAGTCTATAACATTGTAAAGAATTATTATATTTAACATATACCTCTGTAGCTGTACTTAGGTTTACATTCGTTATATATATATATATATATATATATATATATATATATATATATATATATATATATATATATTGACAAACTATAAACTGAGATTTTTTTAAAATCGGTTATATTATTAACTAATAATAAATTCCATTTTTAACATTCATTACAGTGTATTTATTTATGACAAAATCAGTTATTTATAAGTGGTTTCGATAACCAAATTACAGTCTTGACTCTTTTGACGCAGTGAGATCTGTCGGCTGAAAACGATCCTCCGTAATTAACCAAACTTTTCGCACTTCATTCGGGCACTCCCCACTGCTAGCTAATTCGTTTCTTATTGAAAATTATTGATATAATTAATTTGTAAAACAGATCCAAAACGAAATTTTGTTGACCCGGTCTCGGTTCTGATAATCGTTTACAGTTGTGCAATATATTTTTATCATATAACTACCCACACTCGGTGGACTTTACATGCCAGAATAAGTGCGAACAGACCTTAAAACGAAATTCGACTTTATTTATACGAGTGGATGGAGATTTTTAAGACCTTTAGAATGCTAAATCCCGAGATATTCGAACAATAATTTTATTTAAATATGACAGCGCGGCTTAAATTTGAAAATAACCTAGAACATTGACGATGTTTTATTGGTATTGAAAATTACTGACTATATGAACCAATAACGACATACTTTTTAAAATCTTAAACCACACCTCTCACCGGCCCGACTATAGCCCTGATATTGACGTTCGTCGGCGGGACATCAATCATCGGGATGGGATGCACAGTATTAACCCGATGTTTCTTCTGTTGGCAATACCGTATATTAATTGTATCCTTGGTATTTTAAATTCTAATCATAACACATATTAGAGTGTGCCAATAATTTTAAGGCAAAAGGCACTGTTAAATACTGGCGCCCTTAATAATTTGGTAAAGTGGCACACTTAAGTTTTGCATAGAGTGAATCATTAAGAAACACGAATTATTCGAAATGTCTTATGAGATTGATATGAAACTTGTTAAAGTCGAACCAGAAGAGGAAGAAGGAATAAACTCACGTGTAAGCCAACATCTTATAGTAAATAGTGATGCAATGCAAGGTAAAATCAATTACCGTTCAACTAGTACAAAATTTAACACTATTTTTACAGATGTGAATATTAAGAGTGAAGACATCTCTTCTCTTGTAAAAGTTGTTCGCTCAAGTGAAGGATATCATATAAATGAAAACAGTGTCGAACACATCACAAACATACAGTGTGAAAGTAATTTTAATAGTTCAACAATGATGCGAGAAAATTTAAAACAAGACGTTTTAAAATACAGTGAAAATTTTAAATATAAGTGTAACCATTGCGATTTTATAACAAAGTGGAAAAGAAGTTTAAAAGATCATGTTTTAAAACACACTTCAAGTTTTGAATTCAAATGCAACCAGTGTGATTATGCCACAAAACAAAAATATAATTTAAAATTTCATCTTAAAAAGCATTCTTCAAGTTATGAATTTAAAAAACACTCCTCAAGTTATGAATTTAAATGTGACCAATGTGATTATGCATCACACCGCAAAAGTAATTTTAAAATTCATCTTAAAAAGCACACCTCAAGTTATGATTTTAAATGTGACCAATGTAATTATGGAACAAATCGCAAAGGAGAGTTTAAAATTCATCTTAAAAAACACTCCTCAAGTTATGAATTTAAATGCGACCAATGTAATTATGCAACACACCGCAAAAGTGATTTAACAGTTCATCTTAAAAAACACTCTTCAAGTTATGCATTCCAATGCGACCAATGTAATTATGGAACACATCATAAAAGTAATTTTAAAATTCATCTTAAAAAGCACTCGTCAAGTTACGAATTTAAATGTGGCCAATGTAATTATGGAACACATAACAAATATCTTTTAAAAATTCATCTTAAAAAACACTCTTCTAGTTATGAATTTAAATGCGACCAATGTGATTATGCAACACACCACAAAAGTGATTTATCAGTTCATCTTAAAAAACACTCCTCAAGTTATGAATTTAAATGTGACCAATGTGATTATGGAACACACCGCAAAAGTAATTTTAAAATTCATCTTAAAAAACACTCGGCAAGTTATGAATTTAAATGCGGCCAGTGTAATTATGGAACACATCACAATTATCGTTTAAAAATTCATCTTAAAAAACACTCTTCAAGTTATCAATTCCAATGCGACCAATGTAATTATGGAACACATCAAAAAAGTAATTTTAACATTCATCTTAAAAAGCACTTGTCAAGTTATGAATTTCAATGCGACCAATGCAATTATGGAACATATCACAAATATCTTTTAAGAATTCATCTTAAAAGACACTCCTCAAGTTATCAATTCCAATGTGACCAATGTAATTATGGAACACATCAAAAAAGTAATTTTAAAATTCATCTTAAAAAACACTCCTCAAGTTATGAATTCAAATGCGACCAATGTCATTATGGAACAAATCGCAAAGGTGATTTTAAAATTCATCTTAAAAAACACTCCTCAAGTTTTGAATTTCAATGTGGCCAATGTAATTATGGAACACATCACAAATATCTTTTAAAAATTCATCTTAAAAAACACTTCAAGTCATGAATTTAAATGTGACCAATGTGATTAAGGAACACATCAAAAAAGTAATTTTAAAACTCATCTTAAAAAGCACTCGCCGAGTTATGAATTTAATTGCAGCCAATGTAATTATGGAACACATCACAAATATCGTTTAAAAATTCATCTTAAAACACACTCTTCAAGTTATGAATTTCACTGCGACTAATGTAATTATGAAACACATCACAAAAGTAATTTTAAAATTCATCTTAAAAAGCACTCCTCAAGTTATGAATTCAAATGTGACTAGTGTAATTACGGAACACATCATAAATATCTTTTAACAATTTATTTTAAAAAAACACACTTCAAGTAAAGAATTCAAATGTGATTCAATGTGATTATGGAACACACCGCAAAGATAGTTTGATACATCATCTTAAAAAACACTGCTAGTTATAAATGCAAATGCCATTAATGTGATTATAGATAAAATATATTGTAAAACTATTAACAGGTTGACTGCCGGTGTGTCCTATAGGACACACACTAGACTTCCGCAAGGGACCAGTGTGTCTTATAGGAAACACACAGTCGACCATATGTTGTAGCCGGTGTTTACTATAGAATACACTGTTTAATGTATTTTGCATTAGAGACCAATAATAGTGGCCCCAAAGGATATCTCATGCGAATGGGTTATGGATACTATGGGTTTTTTGGTAAATATTGGAAAATGAAGTATTAAACTTAAAAAAACATTTATTTCACATAATATTCAGTTGAAAATAACTAATAAGTTTTATTAAAACACGTTAAACAAAACATTTTATTGCATCCTGTGCACATCGTTTGTACTTGAGTGGAAAATTTGATTTTTCCGTCAACCATAATTCCTTTTTTGCCATACGTTTTATAACACTCTGAACACCTTCCTTTGGTTTTTCGCGGTGTGTCTCCAATAATTTTCGGAATCAACTTTTGTCCAGGCATACG
The DNA here is from genome assembly GCA_036346205.1 of Vesta saturnalis. Taxonomy (NCBI): domain Eukaryota; kingdom Metazoa; phylum Arthropoda; class Insecta; order Coleoptera; family Lampyridae; genus Vesta; species Vesta saturnalis. The sequence goes on along the minus strand of JARFJB010002108.1, from coordinate 2,574,615 downwards.
AGGATTTCGCGGTGGAGGAACATCAGTTGCGTATTTTTTCAGCATGGAACGGATTACCTGTTGCCTAAATTCTGTAATTTTAAGGGACTTCTGCATTTTTAAATCAATATTATTATATAGAAAATTAGCATTAACGATGCTAGTCCCCCATAGGACTTCAAATAATAATTTTCTGTACCACTTGGTGCAGCGTCGCAATGCACTACTATACGAGGCCATTTGGTCACTCAGATCGATGGAAGACTTTCCTGTGTTATAGTCAACTATACACCTGGGTTTTACGATGTTACTTCCAGAACGTGTAGTCTTTTCTACAGTTTGTAATGGAGAATCTTTGGTAGAAAGGACAGAAACAATTCTCTTATCTCTCCACTTCAAAACACTAATGCCATCTTTGCTTGTGCTGGCAGCAAATTCTCCCATTTTTAGTTTGGCTGTAACAATGTGTTGTGGCAAATATTTCCGATCGAGTCTGAATGTACCAACTAAGTGGGTATTTCGGTTCAGAATACGATATGCCAGTGAAAGGCTAGTGTAGTAATTATCCGTGTATAGAACTCTACCTTCATCCAGAAGATCGTGAATGAACTCCATTACTACACTCTCAGCAACACCAACCTCCTTATTTTTGGATTTTCCACAGTATATCGACATATTCCAAGTATACCCCTTGTCACAACACAGCTTAAAAATGTTTATGCCATATTTGTGGCGTTTATTAGGTATATATTGTCGGAAGATCAATCGTCCCTTCCATGGAATGAAACTTTCATCTATACAAATCTTTTTTCCGGGTGTATAAATTTTTTGGAAGTTGGTGATAAACATATTGTTAACATTCCTTATTTTATATAGGCGGTCATCTCCTGGGTATTTCGTATTGTCCGATAAATGAAGCATTTTCAAAATCATTTCGAATCTGTTTCTAGACATAACAGACTTGGCTAGTGGGAAGTTATATAAATTGTCTGTTCGCCAATAGTCACGAAGAACCGGTACTTTCACCAATCCCATTCATCCAACAAGAGCAAGGAAGCGGTACATTTCGGCCTTATCAACTGGTCGCCATTGATGAAGTCTGAATCGCTGAGAGATATCTTGATCAGCCGTAAGTATTTGAGTCGCGTACAGGTTTGTTTCATCAACTATTACACTTATTATGTCGTCAGTTAAGAATAGCTCGAAATAATCCAATGGTTCAGCGTTTGCGTACATTGCTTTGTATATTTCTTTCATACCACTTACTTATTCTGCAGTAAATTCAAACTGAATTGGATTATCCTCCTGACACATCTCCCAGGCCAAATTATTTAGCTGATTTTCAACTAGTTCTCTTTCGTTTGGAGCTGTTGATAAACACGGTTGATGGTTGTTATCGCTGAAGGTTGGAGTAGAATCAATTTGTCATCAGAATCTTCATCGGAATACACTGAATCTGATTCATCTGTTTCACTTGGTTGAAAATCAGTATCGTCATAAGAATCGTCACTTGAAAAGTCCATTATTATTATTTATTTATTATTAACTGTTTTTCTAAATAGGTACATAAAAAGTCTAAGTCTATTAGCACCATTTTTAGTAAATCACTATAAATCTGAAACAGAAAGAAACACTTTATTAGCTCATTTTGAAAGTGACTCTAGTATTCGCATAACAATGGAGTTAGTACACAACAATACCGTGTATCCTATAGGACACATTGGCCACTACAATTTTTTTTTGGAACAACTATCTCAGAGGCCTGTGTAGCCTATAAAACACACACTAAAAATCTCAACCAAACTCAAAAATAATCAAGTTTGCAAATTCACGTTTACTTTATAAACACATAAAGACAAAATTTACATCGATTGGGGCTTGAACCTTGATGGCGCAGTTGGTAAGCGCGGTACTCTAGCAAAGTACACGTCGTAGGTTCAAATCCTACTCGAGGTAAACTTTTTATTTATGTATTTAATAAAATTAATAATAATTTTTAATTACATAAGGTAGTGGTTTCAGAAAAAAAAGTAAGTCGGTAAAAATGAAAGTTCTATGTATTAGATATGGCAGTCAATGTGTTAAACATTTCATCTTATAAAGCACTGTTCAAAGTATGAATGCAAACATGACCAATGTATTATGGAACACATAAAAAACTTTATAAGAATTCAACTTAAACATCTGTATTCAAGTTATGAAATACAATAAATATATTTATGCAACACCAAAGACCTACTTAGTTTAATAATCCATCTTTAAGGTATTCTTCAGGTTATGAATCTAAATTTTAGGAATGTGATTTTGCAACATTAAAAAATTCATGTAGAAAAGACATTATTCTAATTATGTATAACAAATGAGACCAATGTGTAGATACAACACATCAGAAAGGTAAGCCAAAAATTTATGTTAAAAAATACTTTTTAGGTTTAAATACAAATGTAATCATTAGGAATTTTAATGTGTGTAGATTCTGCATCTAAAGAAAAAATAATGTGTTTTGGTTTATAAATAATTTCATTTTGATATTCCAGGTATCATGTACGTACAGATTCATTTCAGTTATATTGATGACAATTTCCAATGGAAATTTGGTATTGTGAATGGATTCACAAATCCAGAAAGAAATTGACCTCTAATCCCCTATAGTTCACTATATGATTTGTGAACAGTGTCTTTTTAATTTTTTGTCATAACTATCATTATCTTATCTATTTTTTTATAAATTATTTGTGAAATTTAAATGTCTTACCGTTCATAAAATGTGTAGATTTGTGTTTAATTTATAGATGTACTTTCGTTGATGAAGTATTTACATTTAATTTATAATAATATTGTTCACAATGCCTAAGTGTATCTGCTGTGTATGGAAAACCTGGAGCTGATATTTGTACATAAATATGATCACACATCGTACATTCAAATGGATTTAATTTAAAGTAGACATTGGTAAATGAACAGTAGTTTTGTGATATAACTTATTTGTAATGTTGTCTAAGTTTTAGACGTATAATTATCACAAGCAGTGTGCTCTTAGAAAAACAAAACATTGTTATTGTTAAATGTTACACCTATGGTTTTAAGAGAAGATTTGATGTTACAATCATTTATATATCGTAAGCCGGTCCCACACGATGCGTCCAACGTTGGGCACAATAAACTTGGCAAACTCCCATACGATGCTACAAAGCTTGCGGTGAACAAATGCCACGAATAGGCTTCCAACGTTTTAATTCGATAATTCACTGTCGTACGGATAGGTGTAAAATCGAAAAAATAATAATATAATAAAATGGACGACCAAATAGCTGCCATTGCTGCGGGAATGGTGGTTACATGTTGTGGGAGAATCTTAGTGGAAAAGAAGAGACCTAGAAGAAGGAGGTGGTGGATGGTTTCCCTCAATAAAAGTAGAGAAAAGTAAGTATAGGAGGTAGGAATGCTGTATGTCCACACATGAAGTACTCAAGAGGATTTTTATTTTCCACTTTACGACAAAAAGTCACAAGAAATAAGAAATTCTGCTTGTTATCGTCTGTAGTGGGCTTAACTATATAAGTATTTTAATTATTACCATTTCATTTTTTTTAATAGCAATAACGTACTTATACACCAAAAAGCATAAAAAGTGGTTAGAATAGGTACCTATTTGCTATTATTCAATTTGTACTGCGATTATAATGGGATTTCACATACCTATCCTGCATTTTTGTATAGTGTTATTTTCTTTTAATATTTGTACTCCGTTGATTAAAATACCACAATAGATTTTAGTTACAATGGTTCAAACATGCTAACTGATTTAAGAAGGGAGCCCTCCGGAAAATTCGAAAATTTTTGTCGAATGTCTGCAGAAGATTTTGAACTAATTTTAACTAAAATTGGACCACGAATTATGAAGCAAGACACAAATATGCGGAAAACCATTCCTATTCAAGAACGTCTAGCGATCACTCTTCGGTTTTTAGCGACTGGAGACAGCTATACCAGCCTTGGTTATATCTGTTTAAAGTGTCAAACCAGGTGATCAGCATTATTGTGCCAGAAGTATGTAATGCTATTAATGAAGCACTCAAAGATGAAATAAAAGTAAGTAATACTTATATTTTATATTAACATAAAAAATAATCTGATGGATGCTAAGTAACTAACAAGAAACAAAACAACAAAATCCTTAACTAATTCATCAAAAAAATAAAGTATTATTCTAAAAAAAATAAGAATATAAAAAATAGAACAGTTTATCATATATTGTTTAGTGAGACGTTCATTCTGCAAAACTAGGATAGAAATTGGCAACTGATTCTGTGTTCTTTTTTATATTGGACTGTTGGGTGTAAGGTGAAGTAGGAGATGATGGTGGCTGGGTGATTGTTGAATGGAAAGATGGAGACATCCTTGATGAATCATTGGGATCCTGATATTGATGGTTGAAAGGTGGACTAGGAGATGGTGGCTGGGTTAGTGGTGAGGAGGAAGATGACGCAATCGATGATGTAGTCGTAGAAGATTGATACTGTTGACTGTAAGGCGGACTTGGAGATGGTGGCCGGGTGAGTGTTGAATAAAAGATGGAGGAATCCTTGATGAATCATTCGGAGCTTGATATTGATGGCTAAAAGGTGGACTAGGAGATGGTGGTTGGGTTAGTGCTGAGTGGGAAGATGAAGCAATCGATGGTGATTGATACTGATGACTGTAAGGCGGACTAGGAAATGGTTGGATGGTTATTGAATGAGGAATTGTACTAGATGAACTAGCAGATGGATTATTAGACGTAAGTGATATGACCTCATTATATTCTGCTTGAAACACTAAGTTGTCAATTCGATTTTGTAAAATTAACCTGGTTCCAATTGATAGTTTTCTCAACTTTTCAGCTAATAATTGACCGTAAAGACCTACTGCATCTTGTTGAGATTGTACTGGTCTGTTAGTCAAAATCGCGCTCGCTGTTTTCAAATGGTTTGTTACTTCTGCAGTATTACTCATTGTCCGTTTCCTTTTTGCTGTTGTTTGAGGTTTCTGGAACTGATATTCAGGTTCGCTTTGAGTTTCCGTTGTGACAGTATCAAGACCACTCTGACTCAATTCCTGTGGCTCAATTATTTCCCCTACTTCTTGATCTTCGCTCTCAAGTTCAGCACCAGTCACCTGATCCTAAAAAATAATCACTATCAGAACAAAAAAAATAGATTGATAAGAAATTAGAAATAGGCCAAATTTGGACACTGCAATTCGGTACAGACTGTATAGTGTATTTTTAAAATGATTGCACGTTACACGAAATGTAGACTTTACTGTCGTTAGAAAAAAACCAGTATAAGATACCTTTACATAGAATAATAATGATAATTTTGTTTTAAAAAAGATTAATTATTAACAAGTCTAAATTTTTTTATTACAAATATTTGTTTTTCAGCTCCCAAAATCAGAACAGGAATGGATGGAAGTTGCAAATGGATTTGAACGCCAGTGGAATTTCCCACATTGTGTGGGTGCTATAGACGGGAAGCACGTTATACTACAAGCTCCATTTAATAGCGAATCTGAATATTTTAACTATAAGAAGTCCTATAGTATAATACTTTTGGCTTTAGTGGATTCGGACTATTGCTTCACGTTCGTCGACATTGGCGCACAAGCAAGAATGAATGATGCAGGTGTTTTTGCAAATACAAGGCTCTATCAAAAAATTATTCGGGGTGAACTTTTACTACCACCAATAGAAGCTTTATCAGGACGCCAAAAACCAGTACCCTATGTTTTTGTAGGAGATGACGCGTTTCCCATGCGCAGTAATCTTTTAAAGCCATACTCTGGAACTTATGCCAAAAATAGTATGGAAAGAATTTTCAACTATCGACTTAGCCGTGCACGTAGGATCGTCGAAAATGTATTTGGAATATTAGCATCAGTGTTTCGATTGCTTAGAGCTCCTATGGTGCTAGAGCCTGAAAAAGCTGCGTTAATCTGCATGACATGCTCATTAATGCATAATTTTTTACGGAAAAGTAAGACATCTAGAAACAGATATACACCAAGTGACACTTTTGATGCCGAAGTAAATGGACAAGTAACAGATGGAGCATGGCGTAGAGACAACAATATGAATTCATTAAGTGCACTGTCTAAAATGGCAAGAAAACCATCTCAAGAAGCAAAAGACGTTCAGAAAGAATTTGCGGAATATTTCATTTCAACTGGTGCGGTTGAATGGCAAAATTATATAAATTAAGTATTATATTTTTATTTTTATTCATAATAAACTTGCCTCTGAACATAGAGACGATTTTTTCTCTCTTGTGGCTCTTATAAACCGATCAATTGCATTGTAGGCAAACCATGAAGGTTTGTAGACATCGTCACTGCCTGATCCTGTTGTGGTAGAATTTACTACTCTTTTTCTCAAAGTTCTGTATATTGCGAAAATGGACTCTTTTTTTTTTCTTAAGCTCGTTCACGGAAAAGTCGACAGACATCTCCCTTGAGATATCAACCCAAGCATCTTGTAACGCATTTCTGTTTTTATGGCCTTTATGTTGGGGATTCCATAAAATTGGATATTTTTCATACAATTGAATAAATTCGAGAATTAGGTCGTTATTCCACTCCATTGTTGGCCTGAAAAAATAATATAAGATACAGGGTATGTCACAAATAATGTAGCAAACTTAAACTGCTGTTGAAAAGCTATTCACCAAAAACATGTTCTATTCAGGGTTTCAATAACAATATGATTTTTTTTTTAAACTGGACACCCTGTATAAGTGAAAATCGCATGACGTGTCACAAATTTCTGAAAATTACCTTACAAATGTCAAAATAGCTGTCTTGTTACTTTTGTTAAAACTTAAAACTGGCATTAAATTCATGTATTGAATAAGGCACCCTAGCCTTTTTAAGTTTGGATTGCTATTGAAACACTGAATAAAACTCGTTTTTGATGGATATCTTTTTAACTGTTAAGAATTTTGATAATGTATTTAGCAAAAAGTTTTGTTTATTATTTCCGCATTTAGTGATATACATACGTTCATGGGCCGGGTTCTATTTAAAATAAAAAAGAAAAGGCACTTTAGAGTTTCAAAACTTTGACAGTAAATACTGGAGACCCTGTACAATTCATATCGCCCAAATTTGGTCAGCATAATTATTAAACCTTGCTTAACAAGTTCCTGATTTAAATCTAATACCCATCCACCAGTCGATTTTTCGTAGATGCAATAGTGGTATCACTTAAAACGGACACCCTGTATACCTATGTATTCGTATGCAAATTTTCAGTTTTATACGACAATTAAAATTTAAAATTTGGGCGTCCTCCTCCACGGCAGGCCTGTACCAGTTGAAAAACTCGATATTTTTGTATTATCATACTTATCCAAATAAAATATGTATGCAAAATTTCAGCTCAATCAAGCAAGATTTGGCCCATACCTACACCTACACACTAAACACGGCAAGTTACATAAAAGCTTGTAAATTGTAAATGTAAATACTGTATAAACATCTAAATAATCAACAGAAATACAGGAATTATTCCTTATACTTACTGCGACTTAACACTTAACTCCACTTAAAACAGTTTCCAGCGCCACTGGCAACTCCAAACACGTAAAAATAAGATTCGCGCGTCGTATGGGACTGTCACGAACGTTGCTTCCAATCCTGGACGCACCTTTGACGCGGGTCAATTTTACCGACAAGAGCCCGAACTTGCCATGCGGCCAACGTTGGACGCATGCAATTGGCAAGCGTTCTCCCACACGCTGTGGCAAACACCGATGTGTCCAACGTTGGAAGGTGTTCGCCACATCGCGTGGGACCGGCTTTATACATCAGTTCTATTACATAAAGACAAAATTTGCATTGATTGGGGATTATACTTCGATAGCGCAGTTAGTTAGTGTGGTATTCTACTACAATACTTAATAAAATTAATAATTTTTTATTTATATATCTGATTTTTGAAATACTATACTTTTTATTACAGAATTCCAAAAAAAAAAAAAAATATTTGTTTTTCATTATTGTTATGTGTATACTGGGTGTCTCTTAAAAACTTCGATTTTTTGCTGTTTGACACCAGATTTTAATCCAACCCATATCTATTACATAAAAAAGTTACTCTTAGTAAGGGTCGCTAAAATATCACAGTTTCTTCAGAAATGGGCAAAAAACAAATTAGGACAGGGTGAACTATGAGTTCAAGTCAAAGAGCAAATATTATCAAATAACTGTCAGTTTAGCATAAGTCAGTAATAATTTAAATAAGGGATAGTAAAGACGGTTACTTTTTGATTAATGATGAATACGAATGAAGAAGTGGCCGTTATGTATATTATGTATGGTCGATCTTTTGGCAATGCTCTTGAAGCACGTTTATTGTATCCGGGTGCCTTTCCAAATTGCCGCGTCCCTCATAGAAGAACTTTTGAAATCATTGACCGTAGGTTATGGGAAACCACGTATTTTATTTGCTTCTCTTTAATCTTTTTTATACGCTCTTTTAGCGCAACCGTTACTAACCAAAGAATATCACGAACGGCAAGTATACCCCAATATCAAGAAGCTACCTTACGTGCAGTAGAAGAAAATCCAGGCTCCAGTACTCGAGAAATTGCAAAACGTTTGGACTCGTCAAATTCTACAGTATGGCGAGTACTTCACGAACAGTTGTTGTAGCCGTACCACACGTTCAACGGGTACAAACATTGTCACCGCTTACGGATTATCTTCCTCGGTTAGAATGTTCCCAATAGTTTATTAAAAAATGTCGCGAATGTCTACAGTTCAATAATTTAGTGTTGTTTACCGATGAGGCAGGTTTTAGCAGACACGGTATTGTAAATTTTCATAATACGCATGTTGGGCTGAGGAAAATCCTCATGCTTTTCTTGAATCTCACCATCAACATCAATTTAATTTAAATGTATTGTAGACGATTATTTAAAAAGGCTGATATCTTTGCTCGTTCTAAGGTTATACCGAAATGAAGATTTTTTAACACCTTAATTGACGACGTTTGGTTTTGCTAAGCCAAATTGGATAAATGTCGGTTTCTTATTAAAGAGAATAGTTGTTAATCGAATTAAGGACCAACAGTAATTTTAATGTCTTATCACCATCGCTAGGGGGCGTTAAGAATACAAACATAAGATTTTTACGGTTTTTCTTCAAAATTTTAATTGCAATGATGTTGGTATTTATTATATCAAAATCAAATAGTAAATTAAATTTTCCATAAAAATGGTACAAGATTATTTTAATATAGTCGTTAGTTTTAGAGTTATAGCGAAATTAAAGTTTAATTTTAACATGGCGAGCTCTGTAAAGTTCAAATAAAATAAAAAATCCGATTTTAAACCCAAAAGTATTAAGTATGCCTTGATAAATGTTCAAACTGCCTTACGTCACATTCCAAACAGTCTTCTAATCTTGTTCGGGTGTATAAAACTGCTGTTTCGATATCCTCAGCTCCTAATTAACGAATTGCATCTCGGATTCTGTTTTCCAAGTCAAATCTTGACGGTGGAGTTTGGGACACAATATCCTTCAAACGACCCCATAAGTAGAAGCCTAGGCACGTCAATTCGGGTGACCTGGCCGGCCAAGGAAATAGGTTTCCCCTTCCTATCCAGCGTTCTTGAAAATATTCGTTAATATGGTATCCCACATTAAGGGAAGAATGTGGTGGATACCCATCCAATTGTAGATACATGATTAAATTCTATGTAAGCTAAGACATTAATAATATTTTCTTCCGCTCTTCCATGCGACTTCTCCTAAATCTCGGACGACGAAAACTACAAGTATCGCGTAGTCGCTGTTCCAAGTGTGGAAAAATTCTTCTTCCATAATGATGGCGATCTGGATACCGGGCTGCTTACTGTGTTACCTATTGCTGCATTTTGAAAGCACTCGAGATAGACCTCAATCATATGAACGGTTTCATCACTTGTGCAAGGCATTTTAAAAAATATTCACAAACCAAATTAACAAGAATTAAACTACGTCTAATAAAAATTTGACGTTACTATACAACGTTGTTTAAAAGTTAGTTTTTTGTTTCCGCGGTCTACTACAAGTATTGATTAGACATCCCAAGACAAAGCGCTAGATGGCGGTATTTATTAATTAAAGTAGTGATTAATTGCGTGCGTCTTATTGAAAAAAAAACGTGAAATGTAATATTTTCTATCTACTATATCTGCGTAAAATTAATAAAATTAGTTTAAGGAAGGTATACAGTTTATGGTAAGGGATTAATAACCGAAAATCGAAGCAGCAGTTTTATACACCCGAACAAGATTGGAAGACCGTTTGGAATGTAACGGAAGGCAGTTTGAGCGTTTATCGAGGCATTAAATACCTAATATTTTTGGGTTTAAAATCGGATTTTTCAGTTTATTTGAATTTTACAGGGTGAGCCAAGTCAAACTTAACTTTAATTTCGCTATAACTCTAAAATTAACAATATTGAAGGTTCGGTTCTGACCCACAGAATACGAATTTCACTCTTGGAAATAGTAAAATAAGCATTCCTATCCGATCTTATCCGTTATTATCCGATCTTAACCGACCTTGCCCGATCCTATCCGATCTTATGCGATATTATCCGATCTTATCAGATCTCTCCGATCCTATCCGATCTTATGATCTTAACCGATCCTATCCGATCTCATACGATCCTACCTGATCTTATCCAATCTTATTCGATCTTATCCGAATTAGCGTGTGTATCACATTACAATTCTTAGAAATTTTTTCAAGGTTAGTGATTTCAACTAGGCCAGTTTATAATAAAAGGCTTGCTTGTTTGGAGGTGATTCAGTTTAGCAGAAATGACGAAAATAGTACGAAGAGAAATTAAAGCAAAAGTGTTAAGTGTACAGGAGAGAAAAAAGAGGCTTGATTAACTACTAAAGAAAATTTAAAAAAATTAAACGTAAATGTAGTTGTATGAAGTGAATATAAAAATTAATCAGCGTCGAGTTAACAATGCAAATGATAAAGCATGCGTATGTGGTACACATATATACTTGTGTGAAGTACACACATACATATATTAATATAAATGATTAATTGGAAAATTGAGACTGGATAAATTAAATTAGATTTCGGGTTGTTCGCATGAGAATAATGAAGCAGTGTTACGTGTGAAATTTAGTGACAACGTACATGTAGAAACGTTTTCAAAAATACGCAACATGTTTTATGTATGTACGTATAATAATAATAATATTGAATAAAAGCGTTTAATTTTGATGGTTATAGTACAAATAATGAGTGTTGTTCATGGTGATGGAAATATTAAACAGCAAAGAAAACAGGGTCTGTTCCCCAAAAACAGGTATCTGTTTCTCAAATACAGGTATCCGTTTCCCGAAATCTGTTTCGCATTACAGGTATCCAGTTTCCCAGCATTCGAACTTATCCGATCTTATTCGATCTTATACGATCTTATACGATCTTACCCGATCTTAGCATTGTTTATACAAAAAAGAAATTATACGTATCTTTCCAATGATAATGTGAAATTAAATATTTATGCTTTAATTCATTAAAATTTTTTAAACTTTACAGGAAATAAATGGAAATGGGAAAACTGGTTGAAGCTCCTATAATTACTATTTAATTATTTATTGCTATTAAGCCCCTTGGGAGTAAAAGACGCAGAGGTCTGAGGTTAATAGTTCGCTAAGTGACGGCTTTCCAGAGGAAATTCCCCGAGCTATGTATTAGCTAGGCCCCCAGTACTGATAGGTTCCCTAGGCAACATTTAATGTTGTTTTATTAAATTTTAATAAACAAAAGAATAATTGATATACCAGTGCAATTAAAGTCACGAAAATTAAAACATACCTTTCAGATAAATAATAATCCTCAGGTTAATCCCAAAGACTATTTTTTTAAATTATACATCTTTTTCTAATCGAGAAAATATAATTACTAGCTGACTAACACCCTTCGTATTCGTCTTCTTCTCCTTCATCTTCAGTGGTATCCCTAACTTCCCACTCCTTCAAATCTAGAGTTAACTCTTCTAGTTGTGCTGCACTTAACTTTTGTATTAAACAAGTCAACAATATCGACCCTTTAAATACTATTCACATAATTTTACACCATTTTCATATTTCTTTGCAAGTGCGTGAAATTCTTCCGTATAAAAGCGTCCTAAACCATATACTGCCTCATGATCAGCATCAAATACCAATGCCGTCAAGTTTGAAGTAAACGTTCCACGGCCGTACGTGCGTCTGCAGCTTTGGTCCACAATTCCGCTGTGTGGCACATCCACATATTGAATTAATTTTATTTGCACATTAGTACTTAAATACCTTAACCACTTTCACATCTACCCCCTCCTTGCTGATGACCTTCTAATTTCTATTTATAGATTTGACACGCCCCACCCACCTTGACCTTGAATCGTGTGTGGTGTTGACACTTTCTCTCTCTCACTCACACACATTCTCTATCTATCTATCTCTCTTTCTTTCACGCACATCGAATAAGAGCGGATAAGATCGGGATAACCATACATGACCTTGACTCAATTCAACCAGAACTTTGATTCTAAGAATTGCTTGAACAACGTAAATTTCCTGCCACGTGAGCCAGATTTCCCCACACACATTCAATGAACTTGACCATTGTAATACGATAACCCTGCATAGGAATTAACGCGTGACCTTGACTCAGCCAAATTCTAAGTGCTTGAACAGAATTTGATTTAGTATCGTACTATTTTTAGATTCGATCTTGAAGCGAGAGCGCTTACGTGCACGGTGAGTCAGGATCCGCCTAGCTATACGTGACGTTGAAGAATGTACTTTGATGTCGGGAATGTGTACAATAGCAAAACACTCGTAGGAAAAGTATGGTGCAAAAGTGGTCCATGTTCACTCTAGCTATACGTGACCTTGAAAAATATACTTTGATGCAGGCAATGTGTACGTGAGCTTCAATGACCTTGACCTTCTGATTTAACAACTTTTATAAGACTTGACGCAGGGAAAATTTAGATATCCTAATGTAAGTGAGAATGTGAGTTAGAAGTGATACAGCTATTTGAAGAATATACTTTGATGTAGGCAGTGTGTACATGCGCTTCAATCACCTTGTACTTGGACGCAGCGAATGTGTACGTGATTTGACCTTGAGCAAAAACACTCGTAGAAAAACTATAGTAGAAAAGTGGTCCAGGATCCCCATAGCTATACTACTCTTATCTTCAGTCTCTTCATAATTATTTACCAAAATTACTAGTTCACTGTATGCTAAGATATAACTTGTGGCTAATGCATGATGGGGCTTCCTCTCACTTCAGATTAGATGTAAGAAATTACCTTAATCGTAAATTTGGTCAAAGATGAATTGGGCGAGGTGGACCTCAGTCATGGCCAGCAAGGTCACCAGATTTGAATCCTTTAGATTACTACCTATGGCGATATCATTTATGAAATATCGGTAGCAAATATGCACGAATTAAGGCAGATAATTATGGGCAGTGAGATTTGCTCAGTGGTTTCAAATAATTGGCTTTACTGACAGAAATTTGTGTCCCAAAATTGGTTGCGATAGCTGAGTCGTTCCGAAGCTCTAAACCGAAAGCCATCTTCAAAGGACTCTAGCTCCCTGAAGCAGCGTCTTCGGACCCGCGTTACAAGTATTAATTGTGTTACTTTTATGTTTGGTATGTGCTCCAAGTATTTGCGGTGTATTTGGTTAGGGTTATAGAAAGAACTTTCATTTATAGAAATGCTACATTACCAAATTGTCTAGTGTAAAAAATTTGTGTAAGAATAAAATAGTACTAAATCTAATTCGACAGCAACTTCAAAATTTTAGCTTTTAAGATCGATTTTCATGTATAAGATTAGTATCTGAATAAGTTTTAACAGCTGTGTACCGCTTTTCTTAATTTGTACAAAAATGTATCATTTTTTATTCATTTATTATGTTTCTCTGACAATCTTTTTAATACAACCTAAAGCGAATTGCAAAAATTCACTTGAACCAACCACTTACTTTTCATGACACAGTCTTGTGTGAAGCTTAAAATATTTTTCTTTTGCTTCATCAATGTATAATATTCCACAAGTAGAATAGTTTCAGTCAATGCCAGACTTAGTATCTTCATGTATGTACATAGGAATTTCAACAGGAAATAACTTCACAACACCCAATATTTATTAATTAAAGTATCAATCTGTGATACACTCAGGTATTCAGGTACAGTGATCTTAACAATGTTTGTTTATATTTGGCTTATTACACACTATTAACTAAATTATTGGCCGATAGTTTTTTTTCTTATTTCCTTCTGATTTTATTAACTGATCTGATGACATATTGCAGTGGTATATGAAGGCGTTCAAGTCGGATGTATCGCAACCAAATGCTGGCGATGAATTACGCAATGCACAGCAAGTACGTCAGGAAATTTATTTTTAAGCACGTTATGAAGCCTTTTTGAGGCCCTGTCATAGCCGGTGCCCCATCCGTAGCAACTGACAAAATTATTATTAATTACTATTAAATATAGTATCTCCTTTTGTATCCGTTTCCAAAAAATAGTTCTTGACATATTTTCTCATCCTTAATGAACCTCACGTATGACAATAACAATGCTTCATTACTTGGTAAAGTGGGCTCCTCCAGCTGAATTTAAAATTGACAAACCTGCAGGTAATTGCACAACGATTCTTCGATGTTTTTAGCCATCTCATCAATCCGTCTTTGCGTAGAACTATTGCTCAAAGGAATATTTCGGATAATATCTGCAGCTGGTTTATGAAGGACACAGAGCGGTTTGAGTATTCAAACGTAAGCCTCTACCTAGCTCTCCGAGCTCATCGATAATTTAGCTTACGCTAAATTATTTTTGCAAAAGATAACAATCTGCCCGCGTCGTTATCACGATGCCTCGCAGATTGTGTGAAGACGACGACGACGGGATCTGGATCGACTTCCGAGGGACACCGAGCACCGACGCGCCGATTTGGTATGGATCCGCCATGCCAAGCGGCCTACCATCTCCACAGCGACAGAAGAGGAGAAGAGCGAAGAAGACGCCGCCGACAGACGTCGCCTCGTTAGTGGTGGCCCCACTAACGGCCCCGACGACGTCCGCCGCCGCACAACCCGCACCGATCCGAGAAGAAGACCAGAGCCAGGGATCCACCGACGACGACTTCAGGACACAGAAGAAGAAGCCGAAGAAGACGCCGAAGGTTCGCCAGCCTAAGCCGCCGCCTACCGACAACGGGTTCGAGGCGATGGAGCAGGCAGCAAGAGAAGACGCCAGGGAGAAAGTGCCTCCGGTAACCCTTCGTCAGAAGGAGAACTGGATCGCGTTCTCCCGAGAAATGGACCGACAGCGGATCGCCTTCACGAGGGCCAAGGCCTTCAGCGAGGGAATCCGGATTCAGCCTGCCTCACTCCAGGACCGAGACAGGCTGATTAGGTATATGGATAGGTGTGGTACTCCGTATCACACCTACCAGGCAAAGAGCGAGCGATTTGCTAAGGTGGTGATACGCGGCGTGCCCGTAGAGCTATCCGAGGTCGACGTTAGCTCAGAGCTAAAAACGCAAGGTGTTAATGCTCTCTCTGTTTTTTAGGATGAAGCAGCGGGGACGCCCGATCCCCCTCGTGATGGTGGAGTTGCCGTCCGAGGACGACAGGAAGAAAATCCGGGAGGTGCAGCACGTCGCCCGCCTCCGAGTCACCGTCGAGGATTTGCGGCGGAAATCCGGCATCGGGTAGTGTCACCGGTGTCAAGGTTTCCGTCACGCACAGCGTTGCTGCAGGGCGGCTGCACGCTGTGTCAAGGGCGCCGGCGATCTCCACAGCAGTGAATGCACAGAACCCCGTACAGACCGGGCAAAGTGTGTTAACTGCGGTGGGGACCACCCCGCCAGCTACAGGGGATGCCCGAAGTTCCCTCGACCTCCGCAACGGAAGAAGACGGAAGCACATCAGAGACCGAAGAGGACACCGCCGACGGCGGCGCCTTCTTCAACCCGGACCGGCGTCAGTTACGCCCGAGCGACAGCAGGCAAGGTTGAGAAGGCGGAAGTACCGACAACGGCTCCCGCCGCTGTCGTTACCCCGCCTGCCCAACCCGCCATGGGTTCGACGCTATTTTAGGCCTCCTCGGAGGTCTCGATATGGAGAAGGCCCTACCTGCCATCCGTAAGGTGACAGCGGCGCTCGTTTAGGCGCAAACTGCGATGGACCTGTGGGAAGTGATCCTCTCTCACGGTTCAGAGGTGGTTGCCCTTTTCGGGTAATCATACAAAGGTTCGGAGCTAAGTCTGGTGCCCCAGATAAGTATACAGTATCGACAATTTAATTTATTCTGTTCTGTTAAAATCGACAATGCTTCACACAACTAACACGTTTCTATTTATTTCAGATACGCAGGGCATCAGCAACCAGCCACAACCGAGCGACAACAGGACAGTCCACACAAGATACTCCAACATCACCACATCTCCACAACTCATCTTTTTTTTTCGAACGACCAACAATGCAAAGCACAACACTATCAACAGGCAATCCACACTACCCACAACCCAAGAACTTCACATTTATTATTATATTTAGTTTTAAGTGTGATATGTATTATAAAATGAATTGGTAAGTTCTAAAAATTTTAATAAACTTTGTTGAACTTGAACTTGAACTGAAGGACAGTGGTTATTACTTCTTTTACTGCTGGCAAAATTAAATCTTCCCCAATAGTGTGTGGGTTTCCCTGTTTTAGCAATCAACAATGAGATATTGTACGAAGGTCGAAGTCCACCATGGTCTTGCTTAGAAGCTGATGAAATAAGTTTTGATATAGTTGGCAGAATTTCGTACTTCTTTTTCATGTCTTCAAAATAGGTCACATCTTTGTCATTCTTATCCGGGTGTATTTTATTAAAATGATCCTGAAGTCTACAAGGCTTCATCGCTTCATTTGAAAATGTTGTTTTCTTACAAATAAGGCACAATGGCGATGATGATTTGTGGGATTTTCGATAAATCGGTATTTAATATAATCCGCACAATACTGCCGCCTCTTTTTTTTTACTTCCGACATGGTTTGCACTTTACAGATACGTGAATAAAAGATCGACTTCCAAAGCCCTGTTCTCCATGCGCGCGTAATTGCTAGCTAGTCATTACTGAAAATAAAACGAACAATCACATCCGGCGCGAATGGAAAGTGCGGGCGACGCGGGAGTGTGGGCTCAGACCTGTCGACGCATGTATGTCACTTGCTGACTCCCGAATGTTCCGAAGAAGATACCAACGGACAAAAATATAATATAATTTAATCCATTTTATTTCGAAATAATGAAAACTTTTCGGAATAAGCCATTTTAGTGAAATAAATGTGAAATTACATGGTCGGGGTTGACCGCGTCCCGAAACCGGTTCCGTTGCCAGTTTCGATTATAAACATATACAAAACAACATCATTGTTTTGTGTATAATTTCAATAAATATTAAGTATCTTTTGGAAATTAAAATTTATATAATCTCAATGCCCATACTTTAACCTGGATTGTAGTATTTTTTATTTTAATGGATGTGTTATAGTTTTTTAGTAATGATGATTTTAATCCACTTCCCGAGCTCCGAAATACGTGAATTTTCGCACACGTGATAAAAATGATTATCTACAATAACAAAAATTAAACGATATTAATTTTCTTTACTTTACTTTTACTGTTTACTGTTTTTTTGCATTTTTTAGATTATATTTTTTTAATCTGCCCACGCCCTCTCTGCGCCATCTCAATGCCCGCTAATTTTCTCTGGGTCTTCTACTGCCACCCTGAAAGTCTCAAACGCCCACAGGGGCGAATATGACTCGATCTTTAAATTTTTCACACGGCCCGAATTCGACAAGATAAGAAACGTGCCGGGTACCGTTTCGACAGGAACACTCGCATTCGGCCGTCGGGTCCCCCCTTTCGAGATTGCCTCGATTGCGTTTGCGAGGGATCGAAATAAAAATTCTCAGACGGCCCGGCGTGAAGGTCGAGAGTTCGCGACCGACGGCGAAGGAGTGGAGACGGATTAGGGCGTCCTGACGTACAGTCGAAACTACCGTCACGAGGGGATGGAACGCACATGTATGAGGGGGGAGGGGTTTTTGTTTTATCATGTTATACGTATTAAATTCTCCTTCAATTCAATCCCTTTGATTATTCTGGTTCCATAAAATTATAACGACGCAGCATTTTATTCTCTTAAAACCTATTATTAGCTTAACCATCTTATCATTTCTACTTTTTCTTCCTTCAGATATGTTTTAGCCGAAACAGAATTAAATGTAAAAATCAGTCGACGTCAGGCAACGACGACAAATAGTGCAGATGCGCATGTTGTTTGTTTATATGATTCCAAAGCATCACCGATTTTTAATAAAATGCAATTTTTTTGTCGATTTTTACGGTTTAGAAAAACGGAAAATTGTAATTAATAGTATTTACAGATGCAGTATTTTTTTCTCTACAAAAAACGTATTTACACTTTTACTCTAAAATAATTAGGGGAGGTAATAATTAAATTTACAAAAATTACCATAGAAACCGCTATGCTGCGTCCTGCGAGGCACCACTCTGTATACGTGCATCAGATAGTTTAATTAATTAAATTATCTTTTAAGACTTATTTAGTTTCATGTGAAGAAATAAGTGATGATCCATTGTCACTAGGTGTGAAAATTATAAGTAAAGTATGTCAGATAACTTTTTTTTCTTCTATCGAAATTTTGGTTTGAAAAGTCAATAGATTTAAAATGCTTTGTTTCGCGGATGGAAATTGGTTAAATGTTTTTTTTGTCCATGGTCAAGACATTTAGAATAGGGTTTTTAAAAATTCAAAGAATAGATTTCATGTCGATTAAATTAAATGCGATGTGGATGTAAATATGGATATAAATTTTTTTTTATTGCTATTTGAGGATGTTTGGTTTTTTATGTCAAGCTAAAATTTAAAATTTCAATTCTGTCTGGACGTATATGATTTTTATGTTTTTTGTCACTAATAATGTTAATGCTAGGTTTAATTACGTGACATTTCGCCTAGGGGACGTTTGCGTTACAATTAGAGTAATGTTAGAATAGTTTTGTATAAATAATAATTATTCTCGTTGTTTGAAGTATTAGAAATTTGCGGTAGTGAAAGGGGAAATTACGTCTTTAAAAATTAAGATGACATATCTTTGCTATTGATTTAATCTTAATGATGTATTTCGAATTAAACGTTCGTGTTGAACTAAATATAGTTGAAATCGTAAATAACATATAAATTTTCCAAGGTTTGTGACGTGCTAAACATATTTCTGCACAAATATTTCACGTTGTGAAAACTTACTAAATAACATATATACACACTATTGTAAATTCTTTTTAATAATGTTATATAAAGCAACGTAAATCAAATTAATCAAATTATAGTTCTTGTTGAACTAAAGTACATCTTTACGCCACTTATAGGCGAATGGCCGAATCCCCAAAGGCTTAGGTCTACTCAATAACAGATAACTGTATTAGTTTAGGGAACTCGCGTTAGAGGGCGAGGTTAGGATATTCAAACACAATAGCTCTATTTGTTAAAGATATCAATCGATAACAAATAAATCAATTCTAACAATTTTTCGTTTTGAAAAACGTACATTTCTCGCTTCCTTCTTTGCGGTCGCCATTTTACGACGCTTTGGAAAATGTCTGACTTCTTCTAAAATTTCTAAATCGAAGATTTCTCGGATGTAAATTAGAAAAATTAACTATAGCAAGAATTTTCTGAAAATTACTGTTCGAAATTACTTGTTACTCGCAAGAACATTGCGGATGTAAACTAGTTTATCGTCGTAAAAGGTGTAAGCTGCTCCGTAAGTCTTTTTTATTTGCTATTAATTAATAAAATTCTTTGCTAGCGATTGAAAGCGTACAACCATAAACAAATTACGGATTCTCCTATAGACTAGCGGAAGGCATTTCGTAACACCTCGTGTGTGCTCGCCTATAAACATCGAGCATTTATTTTTTTTTCTGTATTTCTGCAGTCGTGACTATAGAAGTTTTATTACTAATGGAATTAAGCCGTGTCTGTTTGACATTGGTAACCAAGAACTGAACTTTACTTAAATTTACATCCATTCGTTGGGCGTTCTACTGCTGCACCAACGATAGGGTAACACATTCTACCCTACCAAAGGTCAGAACTTTTATTATTTTTCGCATGGACTAAAATTACTACATTCTCGGTGTACGTGCTAGAAGCCGCGCATCTGCTCTTCAAGAGTTTAAGTAACTTGCTACTCCCTATTTTCTCTAAATTAAAGTCTTTGAACCACTTAATGTAACTACAGTATGATTTACTTACCGATTAATGAACTTTACACACTGGTAAAATTACACACTGCTAGAAGTTACTGTTGCTGCATGAATCTGTTTAATTATTAGTTTGATCTGTACTTAAGTGATCTTCAGAACGTTTACTTTCCTAATACTATTTATAGCGTCCATTTTGTAACGAATAGTAGGTCAACTGCGCACAAACCTGTTTGATTACCGAGTTGTGCGGCAGTAGCTGCTTCATATTTAGTTTCATTAAATATTAATTGATTTTCTTCCTTTTTTTAAATTCAATTCGCGGTTTACCTATAACTTCACTTAACTTTTATGTACCTTTAAATTTGCCTACCTTTACCTGTAAACTTAAAAAATATTTACCTAAATTATTGCGTTATTATTTTAGACTATTATATTTTTTTTATTATTTGTTATTGAGTGTAATTACAATAGAGCTGGAGAGATATGAGATCTAAATTTTAAGTCGCCTTTGTAGGAAGTTTCTGTTAACGTCAATATGGAAGTACAATTTGGGAACTGGTGCCAGGAGTCTTTCGATATAAAATATACTAATTTGCGTTTGGGTAAGAATTATCATTATTGGAGAAGCAGTATTTATTTGAATTACCATATGTCCTAAAGTAGAAACTGAGTACCTATGTCCTTAAGGGAGATAATTCCGTTGGTGACTAAAAGTTGTTTGTGCGAAAGCTCGATGAAAATATGACGTAATTTTCCGTTTCATTTTACCGATGTGATTTCGCTTTTAGGCGGTTGATAATTGAATGTAATGAGCAATATGATTGGTTGTTGTCATTAAAATTAAAGATGGCTGAAACTAATAGATTTTTGGGTGTGTGCGTGTGGTTCAGTCTTGGTCAAGATGCGGCTGAATGTAGATGTAGTGGTTGAGACGCGTCGTTGGTTAAGGTGGTAGTGGCACCCAACTTACCTACTGCATTTTCCATACCATACGAATGTTTTCATGGGCAGCGTCCCTTTCTCCTATGTGCTGTTTTTATTGGAATGTCCACCAGGTCTAGGGGAACTTTATGTGGTGTTATTATCGTGGTCAACAACACATCGTTTCCGAAATTAGGAGTGTTTTCATCAAGTGCTTCCTGATGTGCGGAGTTTTGATCGCTTTGGCGGATTTTTTGTGGTAAAGTAATAAAAATTTTCCCCTATGCGTTAGTTAGTGTGACCCGGACTTGAATTAACAGGTTTTTGCGATAAAGTTGTTTACAAAAATTTTGATGAATCGGACATTCATCTTGTTAAGAAAAGTGACAGTGAACTTGCCGTTTGGAGTATTGCTGAAATTGGTAATCGAGTAGCGGTCCCGTGGAGGCGGATCATACCCGAGGTTGACTTCCGTTGCACAGGAGACCAGAAGGTAACTCTTATTGTTGATTATAGTGTTTGCGATGGTTGTTTGTAATAGATATTTTTGCACTAAATTTTACAGTTCTTTCTGGTTTGGCGCAGTTGGTTATTTGTCATTGAATGTTTAAATGACCAACGTTTGTAGCGAACTGCTCCTTCCGTACATCGAGCAATTCATGTTTAATTATTGATATGTAAATGGGATCACAAAATTTTACGTTGTGTAGTTAATCTTAAGGGAGCGAAAATTTAACTTCGTATTTGCTTGAGTTTTAATGAGCATATAATTTGGAAAGTGTAAACTTATAAATAAGAATAGAGGAGTTAACATGGCCAGTGTGATTTCCGCTTAAGTAATTATCTTATCAACCGTTGTGTTACTCCGATATATTTTGTATGCGAACATTTATCTGACTTTTTTAATATATTTATGTGGAGCTTTATTTTGTAATCTACCTTTTGGCCAGCGAAAGCAATTAAACGAAATTTGGTGTTTTTAAAATATAAATATAATACGTTTTAGTAAAGGTCAATTTTGTTGATCAAATGCTATTTTTTTTAAAGCGTTCCAAAGGCAGATTCACGACCGAAAGTAATACGTGTAATTATGTATACATTTTTTATATACATAGAACATTCATTTATATAACGAATTTAGAGAACAGCGTTGTTTAATTCTTATTTGTCTATAATTAGTTGAAATATTTAGTAATTGTTTTGCGTACTTTATGTAAATGCTTGGGGGAATTGAGAGTAACTTAAAAATAGGTTAATGAAGGTCGCTGACCAAAACAGCTGATTTGCTCACACGCTTTTGTATTGTTAGCAGGTGTGATTACTTTGAAGAATTATTTTATAGCTTAGAGTTCCCGGATGACCACTAACGTGCACTTGAAGATAGCTAGCGTCCAGGTGAGACTTTGCCTGTTTGGATGATTTAGCTACGTGTGCTCATGTGTATTTTTACGATCTTGATTTAATAACAGTTTGGCGCCCGTTACACGACTTTACCAAGATTCCGACTCACCCTTACTTGCGACTTTCGACATTACGATAAGCCACCCTAAATAATTATATTCCGTAACAAGCTCACGGTCCAATTTTCCAACCGAGCTGGCCGCCAAACCATTAATTATCTGTTATCTCCCTTGTTAATACCGTTTTTATCTGTAACACCATTTTATACTCGAAATGGGTTGTATTGAAGAAAAATTAAAACACTAAAAACCTACCGTAACAACTGCGCTACGATTCGATCTAAAGGTCATTGTCAGGCGTCTACAAAAAAATAAAAGCTTAAATAAAAACAGGTAAAAGGTGAAAACTAGAAGTGAAAATACCTACAAATTGAAACTAACACAGTAGGAAAAAGTTACATTTTAATTAAGTAACAGAAATAAAATTAAATTGTTAAAAGTAAAACGAATGTCAGTTCTATAGTGAAGGTTAGAGTAACACTAAACAAGGAAAAACGTGGGAAAGAGGCCGTACAGCAACCGGCATCTTTCTGCCAGATCGGACTATGTAAAATGCATTAGAATTCCTACACAATAGTCTATAAACCCTTGATTTATCAAGGGAGTCAATGCTATCCTTAATATGAACAAAACCGGATTTAAGATTATTTTTGGAGGAGAAAGAAGAACATGTACGAGACTAAGCCTATATAAGGGTGTACAAAATACTTGTTAATATTATTTTTTAATTGTTCTAAACTCATTTTGAGACTATGGGCTAAGAAGGCTGCACTTAAAATCAAGTAAAATACAATTAACAAGATAGCTGTTGATGATATTGAAACACTTACTAAAGTCGGGCCGGCGAGAAGTGTCTTATGACTCATCCTTTAGTAAAGCATGGTTTAAGATTTTAAAAACGTATGTCGTTATTGGTTCATATAGTTAGTAATTTTGAATACCAACAAATAATCATCAATGTTTCTAAGTTATTTTCAAATTTAAGCCGCACTGTCAAATTTAAATAAAATTATTGTTCGAATATCTCGAGATTTAGCATCATAAAGGTCTTAAAAATCCCCATCCACTCGTATAAATAAAGTCGAATTTCCTTTAAGGTCTGTGCGCACTTATCCTGGCATGTAAAGTCCATCGAGTGTGGGTAGTCATATGATAATAGTAGATTTCGCAACTAGTGCGCTGTTTACACATTTCTTGGTGCGAGGCTGTTCTTTTTTACCCGAGGCGTAGCCGAGGGATAAAATATATGGCCGAGCACCAAAAAGGTGACAGCGCACGTGTTGCGAATACATTTTTTTGTAATCGTTCACATAAAATTAGAAAAAAATTAAATTTTGAAATATTTGTTGACAAATGTCAAATTAAATACATAAATAAAAAAGTTTATATATTTAGTTATATACCACTTTTCTCTTTATGTATTAAAAGTAACGATTACAAAAAACTATATTACACAACTGTAAACGAGTATCAGAACCGAGACCAGGTCAACAAAATTCCGTTTTGGATCTGTTTTACAAATTAATCATATCAATAATTTTCAATAAAAAACAAACTAGCTAGCAGTAGGCAGTGCCCGAATGAAGTGCTAAAAGTTTGGTTAATTACGGAGGCACGTTTTTAGCCGACAGATCTCACTGCGTCAAAAGAGTCAAGACAGTAATTTGGTTATCTAAGCTGATTTTGTCATAAATAAATACACTGTATTGGATGTTAAAAATGAGATTTATTATTAGTTAATAATATAACCGATTTTAAAAATCTCAGTTTACAGTTTGTCAATATATATATATATATATATATATATATATATATATATATATATATAAATAATGTAAACCTATGTACAGCTACTGAAGTATATGTTCAATATAATAATTCTTTACAATATTATAAAGTAACTAAGATTCTAATTTTTGCTTTGAATTCAAATATTGGACATATAATTAAAAGTCATCACCTTCACTTTCACTATCATCTTCACTCGACTCTTCGACATTGATTACTATTATCCTCAGCTCTTTTTTGAACGTCCCACCACTGGCTCATTTCCTTTTCAACATGTAAAATACACTTTTGCCACAGTTCTCCAGTTACTTGGTTTAATGAATCCTTCCATAGCGATAAAACATTCTTGTCCCTAAAGCCCTGTCTTCAAATGTTTTTTTTTGTAATACTGTTTACAATTTGCCCAGTTTAACTAGATAGGGTTGAATTTGCAGTGATATGGAGGTAAACGTAAAATTTGATGTCCCCTTGATGAGCGATTTCATCAATTGCATATATTTTTGGAACTTGTAAATCCTTGGCAATTTGTAATAATTCCACTTTTAGCATATCATTTGAATGAGGAATGTTTTCTTAAAAATTGAAGATCTTCTTTCTTCCAACTACTTGAAGGTAATTTTTGTACTAATGTAGAATGATAACTGGCATTGTCAAGAATTATTAAACTTGGTTTTTCTAAATTGGGTAAAAGCTGCTCTTGAAACCATTTTTCAAATAAATCAGCGTTCATATTGTAGTGGTAGTCTGCTGTCTTACATTTACTGGTAAATACCAATGATGAATTAGGTATAAAACCATGCTTGTTGTCAGCACTCAGTACGATAAAACTAAAATTTGTTCGGTTAAAAATATTTTTAACAAATCGGACAATTTAAATTACCGTTTCCCTTCTCCTAGCGGTTTGTTTTTTGTGCTTTTCAAATCATTATCATGCCATGATTTTCCTACGCTTCCTCGAGTAAAAATCTACGTCTCATCCAAAAAGACAGAATCGTAACTAATTTCACAACTTTTGTTAGCAAAATATATATAAAAGTGTGGCTCGAGCACCAGTAATATGAACGTGTTCCATTAAACGCCTTCTTCCATCGTCAACTTTGAATTCAAAACCAATTTTGTGTAACAATTGTTTCAAACTCATTTTACTGAAGGTAAATATTTTATCATCTTTAAGTTCAGTTTTTCGATAATGATATGTGAGCAGGGATTAACTCCATTTCAACAATAATTTCCGAATTATATACCAGGTGCATGCATGGTGTAAATTTTTCGTTTCAAAACTTCTTTCACGTATTCGTCGACATCCTCTTACTTCGACTTCAAACTCAGCCTATGTTTTTGCGCTGAATCAGGCGCTGATAAAGCGAGAGCCATTCTTGCCTTTGTACGAGTTACGGTTTTCTCGGAAATTCCGCATGCGAGAGCAGTTCGCTGCAACATAATATTACATAAATATAAATTTAAATGGTGAAAATTATTAGCGTACCCGGATAATGGAAATTAAAGGTAAACTTGCCCCCCCCCCCCCCGTTATCGCGTTCCATCTCGAAATAATGCTGCATATTCATTAACATTACTTGAGTTTGGTTTTTCAAAGATTTACCTTTTAATGACATCATTATTTGCTGCAAAATGAATAAATGAATTCAATCAATTGGAAATACATTTTGCATTATAAACATACCTCGTAATAGTGAATATTAATAATAATAATAGTTTTGAAAAAAACTGTTGTTTACAAACTAATAAATTACGAAGCGAAAGATAAATTATTATAACTACAAAACACGATGCGATTATACGAAACGAAATACGAAGAATAATTTGAGGTTAAATAGCCAAGAAGACATCTGACAGCGTCATGTGCTTTGACTTTAGAATCGACATACGTTTTTAAGTCCTGCATTTAAAATATATAGCAGACGTATAAATTAAAATATATAGCAAACAGATGCATTTCACAGTAATAATTATATCCCCATTCTCGAGTCCGCTATGAGACACCTCTCCCCGGCGCTACTATACTTAAATTTCTTTTGTACATTTCTTTTTCTACGCCACCTTCTTTTAAATATTCAGCCTTTTCGAAGAAATACTTATTTGTTGAAGTATACATTGTAAGGCCCATAATTTTGTGCAGGTTTCTTTTATGAGCTACAACTACTAATTACCACTATGTGGATTTCCTTTTAGCCTCGGCTAGTCAGGAATTTGGGAAGTGGGTTTTTCTTAGACTGTTATATAACTGTTAAACAATTTTCATACCCAGGTTTAATACATATATTAAAACAAAACTTCTGGAATTATAATAATAATAATAATATAACAAAAAATGATATTCTGGTAAAACAATTAAGTATTCAAGTTAAACACAATGATGGAAAATAAACGAATAATTTCTAATAATAATTAATAAGGGGTTTCTTCATACAGCGCCTGGTATTTGGGCAGCCCACCGTACATCAGAGTAATGCTGGTGTCGTTGAAATGTCGGCGGTAAATGCTAAGATTTTTGTTTAATGGTTAGGGACAGGTGTCGCCTGTGTATCTGTGCTCGTCGTCGGTTTGGAAATTTCCTGTAAACAAGCGCGTTATAATGCAGTGTTCAAAAAAATAAAATATTTGTGGTTTTGTTTCTTTGTAAACAAAAATAATGTGTTCAGGTGAAAATAATACAAGGGTGTGTGTACACTTCAAAAGGAGGATTATTGTAAAATTTAGACAGGTAGGTTTATTTTGTCTATTATTTTATAAATTTAAGACAATGTTGTTGAATTCGAGGTTAGAGCGTATATCAAATTTCTGTCATGGACTGGTCCTTTATTACTTATATTTTCTTAAGTAACGTTTTGAAATACGGAGCAGGTTAAAGAAAAGCAGGCCCTACACGAGATTTTGATATTTACACGATTAGTGTTAATACAAATTCGTGTTAGACAACGGTGGTATTTGATTTGTTTAATTTTGAGGGTTTGTACACACGGACTAAGGGAAAGACTAATTCTAAATTAACTATAAATAATATATACAATCAAATATGTACAAGGGTTATTCAACGTTTTGGAATTCGCAATTTGAGGTTTGCAATGGTTCATATGATACAGGAAATATTTTCAACAATGTGTTGTTGAAAATTGATTCGTTCAAACTACTAAAATGGAACGTTGACCTTCGTTTTTATTTGCATAAAGAGGATGATTCCTTACACTTTAATTGAATGTGAGTACTAATTTTCGAAATGGAATTTTATTTTCTTTAAGAATAATTACTTAAAGTTCTAATAGCTGAAGCGCAAATAAATCTCTTTAATCTATTGGATTTCTTATGGTAAGATAGATATTCTTTTACTTTGAAGCAAAAGGTAAAAATTTACTTTTAGTTGTATAAATTTAATGTTTTACACAATTCAGGTTTTTCCGTAATAATTTGGATTTGATATTCAGATGGATTTTCGTGATATACAGGGGGGAATAAATTATAAGTGATGATAGCCAAGCAAGGAGCTCGAGCTAAATCAACAAATTCTAGAGATTCTATTTATTCAAAGCTGTAACGGACACTTTGAATATGTAGAACTATATACAGGGGGTTCAGGATATATCGGGTGTTCGTTTATAATCTCGTTAATAGCCAACCCAGTGGGCTCAATAATCTAAATTAACGAATCTTAGACATTCTATTTATTCAAAGTTGTATCGGAGAGTTTGAATATATAGAACTATATACAGGGGTTCAGGATGGGATTTGTAAATTGCCGTTTCTGAGGTTACAGCGCGTGATCGGACAACCAGACGTGGCTTATAGTAGCCCTTAACTAGAAGAAGTCCTATAATAATCCCGGTGACCGCCGGTGTTAACCAGTCAATCTACCTAAGACCAGTATAATACGCAAAACCTCTTTGACGTCAATTAATTTCTTAAGGATGGTTTGTTAATAGGAATTTCTAGGTATTACAACTATTTTCGTAAAAATTGGTTGTACTTCGGAGTATTAGAATTCTATTTAATCCAATTGAAATTGCTTTAAGAGCGGGTCAGGCGGGTATGTTCTCGAATAGAGAATTTCAGGTGTAATAATAAATTATTACAAACGGACAGGCAGGAGAGAGTATTTATAGAGAAGCGTTCTACAAACAGAATTAATAGTAAAAGTTAAAAATTTCGCTTATAAACCTTGCGAATGAGTGGGGTTTTAGGTAGGAAATGTCGCAACGTTTCTGCACATCGTTAAAGTGGGGTACCGGTGCGCACGCAAAAGTGCTGATTATCTACATTTTTAAGAACTGGAGTAAAATGAATTATTATTTAAACATTATCTTAATAATTTTTATTAAAATAACAATTAATTTGTCTTACCCCATTCTGGCTCATTACAACATTAGTATTCATTTAAATTTAAACAACCGAACAAAAACACAATTTAACCTATTAATTTTAACCAGTAAAATACAAGAATATCTTTCTAATGAAATTAAAATCTCAATAGTTATTGTACTTGGGTATTGTATACCTATGGTATATTCTATTAAGAAATTTTAAAATTAAAATTAAGAAAACCCGACTATGGCAAGTAAACTCTGTAAACAGAAGTTCAAATACAGATTGAATGTGACCATAATAACGCTGCAGCATTGCGATAGGATCTGTATAATAGCACTGATACTGATGTTCATCGCCGGGATGGGATCCACCGTATTAACCCAATGTTTCTTCGGTTGGTCTTCAATACTGTATTTAATTGTGTCAATAATTTTAAGGCGCTGTTAAATACTGTGCCCAAAATAATTTGATAAACTGGCGCACTTCAGTTTTGTATAAAGTGTATCATTAAGAAATACGAATTCTTCGAAATGTCTTATGAGATTGATATGAAACTTGTTAAAGTTGAACCAGAAGAGGAAGAAGGAATAAATTTACTTGTAACTCAACATCTTATTGTAAATAGTGATATAATGCAAGGTAAAATAAATTACCGTTTAAGTAGTAAAAAATTTAACACTATTTTTACAGATGTAAATATTAAGAAAGAAGGCATCTCTTCTCTAGAAAAAGTTGTTAGCTCAAGTGAAGCATATCATATAAATGAACGCAGTGTCGAACACATCACAAACATACAGTGTGAAAGTAAATTTAATAGTTCAATGATGATGCAAGAAAATTTAAAACATGACATTTTAAAATACAGTGAAAATTTTAAGTATAAGTGTAATCATTGTAATTTTATAACAAAGTGGAGAAAAAGTTTAAAAAATCATGTTTTAAAACACACTCCTAGTTTTGAATACAAATGCAACCAGTGTGATTATGTAACAAAACAAAAATATAATTTAAAAATTCATGTTAAAAAGCATTCTTCAAGGTATGAATTTAAATGTGACCAATGTAATTATGGAACAGATCACAAAGGAAAATTTAAAATTCATCATAAAAAACACTCCTCAAGTTATGAATTTAAATGTGACCAATGTGATTATACAACACCCTGCAACAGTAATTTTAAAATTCATCTTAAAAAGCACTCTTCAAGTAATGATTTTAAATGTGACCAATGTAATTATGGAACAAATCGCAAAGGAGATTTTAAAATTCATCTTAAAAAACACTCCTCAAGTTACGAATTTAAATGTGACCAATGTGATTATGCAACACACCATAAAAGAGATTTAACATTTCACCTTAAAAAACACTGTTCAAGTTATGAATTCAAATGTGGCCAATGTAATTATGGAACACATCGCAAATATCATTTACAAATTCATCTTAAAAAACACTCTTCAAGTTATGAATTTAAATGCAACCAATGTGATTATGCAACACATCGCAACAGTAATTTAAAAATTCATCTTAAAAACCACTCCTCAAGTAATGATTTTAAATGTGACCAATGTAATTACGGAACAAATCGCAAAGGAGATTTTAAAATTCATCTTAAAAAACACTCCTCAAGTTATGAATTTAAATGTGACCAATGTGATTATGCAACACACCGTAAAAGTGATTTAACAGTTCACCTTAAAAAACACTGTTCAAGTTATGAATTCAAATGCGGCCAATGCAATTACGGAACACATCGCAAATATCATTTAAAAATTCATCTTAAAAAACACTCTTCAAGTTATGAATTTAAATGTGACCAATGTGATTATGCAACACACCACAAAAGTGATTTAACAGTTCATCTTAAAAAACACTCCTCAAGTTATGAATTTAAGTGTGACCTATGTGATTATGCAACACACCGCAAAGGTAATTTTAAAATTCATTTTAAAAAGCACTCCTCAAGTTATGAATTTAAATGTTACCAATGTAATTATGGAACAAATTGCAAAGGAGATTTTAAAATTCATCTTAAAGAACACTCAAGTTATGAATTTAAATGCGACCAATGTGATCATGCAACACACCGCAAAAGTGATTTAACAGTTCATCTTAAAAAACACTCCTCAAGTTATGAATTTAAATGCGACCAATGCGATTATGCGACACAGCGCAAAAGTGGATTAACAGTTCATCTTAAGAAACACTCTTCAAGTTATGACTTCAAATGTGGCAAATGTAATTATGGAACACATCACAAGTATCGTTTAAAAACTCATCTTAAAAAACACTCTTCAATTTATGAATTTAAATGCGACCAATGTTATTATGCAACACACCACAAAAGTGATTTAACGGTTCATCTTAAAAAACACTCCTCAAGTTATGAATTTAAATGTGACCATTGTGATTATGCAACACACCGCAAAAGTAATTTTAAAAGTCATCTTAAAAAGCACTCGTCAAGCTATGAATTTAAATGCTGCCAATGTAATTATGGAACACATTACAAATATCTTTTAAAAATTCATCTTAAAAACCACTCCTTAAGTTATGAATTTAAATGTGACCAATGTAATTATGGAACAAATCGCAAAGGAAATTTTAAAATTCATCATAAAAAACATTCTTCGTCATGAATTTAAATGTGATCAATGTGACTAAGGAACACACCGCAAAGATAGTTTGACAGGTCATCTTAAAAAACACTGCTAATTATAATGCCATTAATGTGATTATACCTAAAATATATTGTAAAATTATTAAACATTTCACGTTATAAAACACTGTTCAAGGTATGAATGCAAATATGACCAATGTATTATGGAACACAAAAAACTTTAAGAATTCATCTTAAACATTTGTATTCAAGCTATTTTGTTTAAAAATCCATCTTTAAAGTATTCTCTGGTTATGAATCTAAATTCAAGGAATGTGATTTTGCATCAAAATATGTATAATAAATGAGAGCAATGTGTAGATACAACACATTAAAAAAGTAAGCTAAAAATTTATTTTAAGAAATACTTTTCAGGTTATAAATACAAATATCATTAGGAATTTTATTGGGCGTAGATTCGGCATCTGAAGAAAAAATAATGTGTTTTGGTTTATAAAAAATTTCATTTTGATATTCCAAGTATCATGTACTGTACAGATTCATTTCAGTTTATGTTTATCACCGTCGCTAGGGGGCATTAAGAATACAAAAATAAGGTTTTTACGCATATTCTTTACAATATTAATTGCAGTGATGTAGGTAGGTATTTATTATATCAGAATCAAAAAGTAAATTAAATTCAAACTGCTACGTCACATTCCAAACAGTCTTCTAATCATGTTCGGGTGTATAAAACTGCTGCTTCGATTTACGCAGCTGATAGTTGACGAATTGCATCTCGGATTCTGTTTTCCATATTAAATCTTGTTGAGGAGTTTGGAATACAACATTCTTCAAACAACCCTATAAGTAGAAGCCTAGACACGTCAAATGGGTGACTGGACCGGCCAATGAAATAGGTTTCCCCTTCCTATCCAGCGTTCTTGAAAATATTCGTTAATATGGTATCCCACGTTAAGGGAAGAATGTGCTGGACACCCGTCCAATTGTGGATACATGATTAAATTCTATGTAAGCTAAGACGTTAATAATGTTTTCTTATGTCCTTCATGCGATGCCTCCTAAATTTAGGACGACGAAAACTACCAGTATCGCGTAGTCGCTGTACCAAGCGTGGAAAAATTCTTCTTCCTTATCCTTATCTGGATACCGGGCCGCATACTGTCTTTTATTTAAAAGCTAAATATATATATATATATATATATATATATATATATATATATATATATATATATATATATATACATATATTTCTATTTAGATTTCCACAAGTATTCATGTTTAAATAAGACAATTTCTCTTTAAAACTTGTGTAAATAAACGTAAAATTAATTCAACGTTTGGGAACGTCCTTTGTTCCCTTTGTCTTGACAAAGGGAACAAAGGACGTTCAAACGTTGAATTAATTACGTTTATTTACACAAGTTTTAAAGAAAATTGTCTTATTTAAATATACATATATATATATATATATATATATATATATATATATATATATATATATATATATATTTTGCACTGACTAAATTTAAATCAATATGTAGGGTAAAATAGTTTTAATTAATTGTTTGTGCACCGGACTAGCTCTAATCTCATTAGGGGATAGAGTTCTGATTTAAAGGGAAATTATTTCTGGTTCGATATTATGTGGATTCCACTTTATATAAAAAATCTTATATGTTAAATGTATCTTGACAAAATTTATACTATAACACATGCGTTATGAATTCAATGAACTCAATTGCCAAAAATGTCAAATTTGTTAAGTAATGACTTGTTGAAATTGTGATTATAGTTGGATAATTGAAATATAAAATTTGGAAATAAACTAAATTTCTACTTATTTTGCAGGTGTTTACACTACTATTATATAAACATTTACACCTATACATAAATAATAAGTGCAGGAAATCACACAAATAAAAACAACAAACAGGGTTATGATCAAAAATTAACTCACATATGCAAAGTCCTATCTGCAAACGGATGTCTTCATACAGCTGGTTCCATTTGTACATGCAAGCACTTTCCAAGATGATCGAAATTCTTGATACACGAAGTTCGCTGCTACAATTCACCCAATAGTTTCACACAGGCCCTCGGGTTGATGGTCACTTTGTTTCGGTAAATGCTTTTATTCTAAGCTCTACGGTTTCACCCAATCACAAATTTTTAATCGATAATGATATTATTTAATTGTATTAAGAATTCTCAACTTTGTCGGTTTAAATAATGTTTTATAATTGTAGAGACTTTAAATTAATATCACTTTCTTTTTAGGCTCCGATTCAAACAATGATTATTTAAAATATCGCAGCAGAAAATAAAAATCAATTTGAAGAAAAATGATTACAATTTTATTTTGGAAAAACGTAACCAGCATTTAAATTAAACAAACGAATTTTTAAAATCGTTAAACATTAATCGTCACAAATAAGAAATTTAATTCGTACTGAACTTTTACGAATATGAACAGGTATCGGTAACCTAGCTTTATTTTTAAACAAATGTAGGTTTAAAAACAATTGTTCTTGAACTTCTCGTCTCTCCGTTAACTTTATATTAAATTTTCCCGATAATTATTGAGGTTAATTAACTTACTTGTTGCACAAATACACTACACTTTTTTAAACTTTGCAAACAACTGGAAAATTATAGAGAGAGATTATGCTCAAAAGAAATTCCTTTTATACCCTTCTGTTGGTTACCACATTCTCAATTTTTTTTTAGAAATTTAAATAATATAACCATATCTATGATTGGTCAGAATAAATTTGAAAACTTGACTAAATTAGAAATTATGCGATAACTTTCTTATAAAGCTATAGATCTAAATTTTGATAACAAATGAAATATGTGTTAAAATCTGCATAAATCGATACCCAACTTGATATAGTTCTCTTAAATATTCTACGATATGACTTATTCTAACTTAAATTTGCTTATATCTAAATAATCTTACAACCTACACTTAAATTAACTACATATATGTAATCCTGATGAAAATTTGTTTTGGAAAACATTCATTAAATGTTCAAAATCTTAAATTTAAAGGAAAATTATATTTACCAAAGTAAAACTGTATAGTCAACCCCATTTCACAAAATTTGCGTTCAAATGCCTTGTACAAGTTAAATGTGTGAGAATGAGGAAAACCTCCTATTAATCACATTAAC